>OY740796.1:54007097-54454827 GCA_963514005.1 Raja brachyura | reverse complement strand
GACTTTTCGCTTCAGGAGAGTCAAGATTGTTTCATTGTCGTATGTCCCAGATAGAACAATGAAATTCTTGCAACAAAATATGTAAACATAGTACACTGTAAACAATATAATTAATGAGAGAGAAAAAAAGTGATAAAGTTTATCCGAATGGCCTACTCCTGCACCTATTGTCTATTGTATTGTGACAACTGATATAGTCACTAACGACTTTGTATTCTACAACAGAATTAACTACCTAATTTTTCTTCCTGAATTAATTTGCAGAAGTTTTTATAATTTAACTAGACTAAGTGGGACCTGTTGGGTCCCAACATCACATGGGAGGTCTGGTCCCCCAACATAATATTCCACCTCTCCACCAATTCAATATTGGTGGCCAGTAGGGGTGGGGGGAGGGGGATTTCTGGAGTGCTAGTATGGGTTGTAGGCTGAAGGACTGGTTTCCAGAGGGCTAGTATGGACATTGTGGGCCAAATGGATTCTTAGGCTGGCGGCTCAGTCACTCAAGCCTGTTGTGCTGGCAGCTCACTCACGGCTGGTGGGCTGGCAGTTGACTCACGACTATTCCTTGAAATTCCATTTCAAGCAGGGTGCAAGGCCACTAAAGACAACGAGCTGTGACCTCTCCCTCCTCCATCTTTCAGAGACTGAACCACGCCCACACTTCTGGGTCCCTCCCCACTGCAGGAGGGGCGTGGCCTCCATGGCGTGATTGACAGGAGAGAGAATCTCAACATTTTTTAAACACTAATAACTCTTATTTTTCATCGATGAGATAAATTCGCAGCGGAGGGGGACTCAGAGTAAGATGGCCAAAAATCACAGCCGTAAGTGGCAGCGGTTTTTCTAAAATCAATATACAGAACAACAGGAAATGGTCAAGATCAGACTTTTACTAATATAGATTATAAAAGTTCATTTAATTTATATTAAAAAATAAAATCATGAAATAATAATAATAAATATTATTTACTGGAATTTATAAGGATAAGTACAATTCTTAAAGGAAAAATGTTCCCCATGTTGGGGGGAGTCCAGAACCAAGGGTCACAGTTTAAGAATAAGGGGTAGGCCATTTAGGACTGAGTTGAGGAAAAACCTTTTCACCCAGAAAGTTGTGGAATTCTCTGCCACAGACGGCAGTGGAGGCCAATTCACTGGATGTTTTCAAGAAAGAGTTAGATTTAGCTCTTAGGGCTAACGGAATCGAGGGATATGGGGAGAAAGCAGGAACAGGGTACTGACTTTGGATGATCAGCCATGATCATATTGAATGGTGGTGCTGGCTCGAAGGGTCGAATGGCCTACTCCTGCACCTATATTTCTATGTTTCTATTAAAATAATTAATAATAATCTAATGTCATTTATAATTTCTTATAACCTTATAATTAAGAATATTGCAGGATTCCAACATATTTGGAATAAGAAAGAATCATGAAATCAACATACAGTAACAAATGAACAGGAACATTTTTGGTTTATTGAATAATTAGAGTTTTCACTTGTAATTGCAGCTGTTCAGTGGATGCATTTGTGACTGCTGTACTGACAATGAAAGGTGGAATGCAGTGAGGTGGAGCTGCAATGTTCCTCTCTAATGTTTCAGACACAATGAAGAGGCAAGAAGGTTTGTGCACATTTTCCGAACCAATAATCTATACTTAAAACGTGCATTTAGCTAATTTATGTAACATCTCACTGTTGAGAATTTTATAAAATGGATTTTGGGAATTCAGTGAACCATTAAAAGTATATTATTTCTGAAAATGTCACACCGGAAACTTCAATGAACCAAGGTCCAAAGATAATCAAATCTAGACACAAAGTACAAGGGTAAATATGTTCTCCACAGATGCTGCGTGACCCAGAGTTACTCCAGAACTTTGTGTCTTTTTTTGTAATCCAGCACTTGCAGTTCCTTGTGTCTCTCTTGGCTCATGTGTTGCTAGTGTATTTAATGTACCCCAGATGTGAGATAATTTATTAACATGATTTTTAATAAAGTATTATAATAAAAATGCAAGGTAGACAAAAATGTGGAGAAACTCAGCGGGTGAGGCAGCATCTATGGAGCAAAGGATATAGGCAATGTTTCGGGTCAAAACCCTTCTTCAGACTGAAGAAGGGTTTCAAACCAAAACGTTGCCTATTTCCTTCGCTCCATAGATGCTGCCTCACCCGCTGAGTTACTCCAGCATTTTTGTCTACCTTCGATTTTCCAATATCTGCAGTTCATTCTTAAAAATAAAAATGCAATTTGATTTTAGTGCCTTTATCTGCTGCCAAGTTTGTTCAGTGGCTACAATAGTGTTTCAACAAGATCTGTAATTCATATTGAAATTATGTGTAAGTTCTTTTGATGTGGATGTAATGCATCTATATTCATGATGACATGTAACGTTATTCGGGGCGGCATGTGTGGTGGCGCAGCGGTGGAGTTGTGGCCTCACAGTGCCAGAGACCCGGGTTCGATCCGGACTACCGGTGCTGTCTGTACGGAGTCTGTACGTTCTCCCTGTGACCACGTGGGTTTTCTCTGGGTGCCCCAGTTTCCTCCTGCACTGTAAAGATGTACAGGTTTGTAGGTTAATTGGCTTTGGTAAAATTGTCCCTAGTGTGTAGGATAGTGCTAGTGTACGGAGTGATCGCTGGTTTTGCCTGGACTCAGTGGGCCGAAGGATCTGTTTCTTGTGCTGTATCTCTGAACTAAACTAATTTGGTTATGATTGTTCAGCAACTTAACTGTATTTTTGAGGATCAGGATTATTTACTGTGCATGTTGTTGACCATTATTGCAGCTGCAAGCCACCAGGAGGCAATGTCCCTTTGCTATATTTTCAAGTTGCAAGAATCTCCATCAGCCAATAAAGCTATTCCAGAATCCCACGTGGCAACATACCTAAATCAATATCTCAGATGACTTGCACATTAGACAGAAAATAAATCCAACTATTTAAATTAGTATGAGTGCAAGATCTATGCTATGCTCCGATCATTTAGGAAGCACGATGTGCAAAAGATTTTAGCCACAAAGAAACTGCGGATACTGGTTTACCAAAAAAGACACAGAGTAACTCAGCGGGTCAGGCAGCATCTGTGGAGAACGTGGATAGGTGACGTTTCACAGAGTGCTGGAGTAACTCAGCGGGTCAGGCAGCATCTCTGGAAAACATGGATAGGTATTTATACAGAAACTTTAGTTTATTGTCACGTGTTCCGAGGTACAGTGAAACGTTTTTGTTACATGCTAACCAGTCAGCAGAAAGATAGAAACATAGAAAATAGGTGCAGGAGGAGGCCATTTGGCCCTTCGAGCCAGCACCGTCATTCATTGTGATCATGGCTGATCATCCCGTAACCAGTGACCCGTGCTTGCCTTCTCCCCAAATTCTTTGATTCCGCTAGCCCCTAGAGCTCTATCTAACTCGCTTTTAAATTCATCCAGTGAATTGGCCTCCACTGCTGAATCTGAATCAGAATCAGAATCAGAATCAGATTTTATTCGGTAAGTATGTTTTACAACATACGAGGAATTTCACTGGCCAGGTCAGTCATACAATTAAAAGCAACACTCAAAAACGCATTTTAACATGAACATCCACCACAGTGACTCCTACACATTCCTCAGTGTGATATTCCTCTTCTGTGGCAGAGAATTCCAAAAATGCACAACTCTCTGGGTGAAAAAGTTTTTTCTCATCTCAGTTTCAAATGGCCTCCCCTTTATTCTTAGACTGTGGCCCCTGATTCTATACTCTCCCAACAATGGGAACATTGAGATGGCGAAGATGGCGGCGCTGGCTTAACAGCTGCGGCCTGCCTGCAGTCTGTCTGTTATTTTATTTTTCTGTCCTGTTTTTAGTTGGTTTCGTTCGTTTTATTACATTGTGTGTGCATGTGGTTGGGGGGTGGGAGTAACATGTCTGTGTCTCTTCCTTCTGGGGGAGTGCGACTTTTCTGTCGTATTCCCCGTCTTCGTCTGCGCCGAGGCCAAATGGCGGAGCTGGTGGCCTCGGGCCCCGGGGCTGTTCCAGCAGTGGCAGCGACCCGACTCGGTCCCGGAGCGGTCCCATCAGCGGCGGCGCCGACCCGACTCGGTCCCGGAGCGGTTCCAGCAGCGGCGGCGGTGGCGGCGACCCGACTCGGTCCTGGAGCGGTTCCAGCAGCAGCAACGGTGGCGGCCCGACTCTGTCCCGGAGCGGTTCCAGCAGCGGCGGCAGCAGCAGTGGCCCGGCTCGGTCTCGGGGCGGTTCCAGCAGCGGCGGCGGCCCGGCTCGGTCCCGGGGCGGTTCCAGCAGCGGCAGCAGCAGCGGCGGCGGCCCGGCTTGGTCCCGGGGCGGTTACAGCAGCGGCGGCGGCAGCAGCAGCAGCGGCGACCTGACTCGGTCCTGGAGCGGTGGCGGCGGCAGTGGCAGCGGCCCGACTACGGGCCCAGTGGAATCGGTCGCGGGCCCAGTGGACAACATCGTCGGGAGCTCGCAGCTTACAGGTTGGTGAGCTGTTTTTATGAGCTCCCGCAACAGCTTCGTCCGCTGGTCTGGAGGGCGGCAGCTTCGACCACCCCGGGCCGCGGAGTTGAACCATCCCGTTCGCGGAGCTCGGTTGAACTGCGGGACTGACTTTACACCCATCACCCGGTGGGGTCACAACATCTGAAGCCTGGATCGCCTCGGCTCAGAGGGAAACAAAGAGGGAAGAGACAGAGACTTTAAGACTTTGCCTTCCATCACAGTGAGGAGGTGTTTGGTGAACTGTGATGGAAGGCAAAGTCAAATTTGTTAAATAAACACGGTTAAATTTGTGTTTATTGTGTGTTCTGGCATTTTTTATTTTGTTTTTAAATTATATGTATGACTGCAGGGGAACAAAATTTTGTTCAGACCGAAAGGTCTGAATGACAAATAAAGAATCTAATCTAATCTAATTTTTCGTGCATCTAGCTTGTCCAGTTCTCTTATAATTTTATATGTTTCTATAAGATCCCCTCACAACCTTCTAAATTCCAGTGAATACAAGCCCAGTCTTTCCAATCTTTTCTCATATGACAGTCCCGCCATCCCGGGGATTAACCTCGTGAACCTATGCTGCACTGCCTCAATAGCAATGATGTCCTTCCTCAAATTAAGACACCAAAACTGCACACAATACTCCAGATGTGGTCTCACCAGGGCCCTGTACAACTGCGGAAGGACATCTTTACTCCTATACTCAAATCTTCTCGTTATGAAGGCCAACATGATAATATATGATTACAATCGATCCATTTAAAATGTATTGATACATGCTAAGGGAATAACATTTAGTGGAAGGTAAAGCCAGCAAAGTCCGATCAGGCATAGTCCAAGGGTCACCAATGAGGTAGATAGTAGTTATGTAATGTGTGTCATGGACATCCAAGACTCTGGGTAGAAGTATCATCAAGCTGAAACACTCAAGGAGCTTTAGGATAAAACAATTTGGCAGTGGATTTAGGTGTAAAAAAGGAGTTAACGTTTAGGAAGAAATAGAGGAGCAGAGAAGCAAAGGGAACATTCTGGAACTCAGGGCCAAAGGTCTTCAGAGTTGGAGTGATCAAAATAGAGAGCAGAGTTGGAGGAGCACAGTTATCTCAGGGGATTGTAGGTAGTGAGTTTACAACACTAGGAATGGGGTAATGCAACTGAGAGATTTGAAACAAAAGACAAAATTATTACAGGTTAAAGAGTGCCAGACTAAGAAAAATCAATGCCTGTAAAAAGCCCGGAAATAAAGGATGAATGAAACTTGATGAGAGTTCAATTACAGCAACAGAGATCTGAATGAGTTCATGTTTATGGCAAGAGAAAGACAGGAAGTCAGGCACAAAGGTATTGAAAAGGTGGAAGCATCTCTGCAGAGAAAGAATGGGTGACGTTTCAGGTCGTGACCCTTCTTCATCTATGAACGGTTGTCAAGGATAAGGATGAGGTGAGCAGGGGAAAGGTTGATGGTCTGAACAAACCGTGATCTAGAGCTGGCTGGCATTCTAATGTGTATGTTACACTCCATGTATTAAAACTTGCTCATGTTTTTTGCTCTGGTGTCAAAGAGGCGGCCATGGTGGCGCAGCGGTCTAGTTGCTGCCTTACAGTGCCAGAGACCCGGGTTCGATCCTGACTACGGGTGCTGTCAGTACCGAGTTTGTACGTTTCCCACATGACCTGTGTTGGTTTTCTCCGAGATCTCTAGTTTCCTCCCACATTCAAAAGACGTACATGTTTGAAGGTTAATTAGCTTGGTGTAAATGTAGATTGTCCCTAGTGTGTGTAGGATAGTGTTAGTGTGCGGGGATCGCTGGTCGGTGCGGACTCAGTGGGTCGAAGGGCCTGTTTCCGTGCTGTATCTCGAAACTAAACTAAAATTCTATGAGAACTAACAATGTCAAAACAATGTGAGCCACCTTTGATATTTATTCAGTAAGAGACTGTAATCGTTTTCCTCTGTATACTAATTTTATATAGAAGTCCAGAAGGTGGTGGAGTGGAGTTCCGGTCATACCATTGCTGGTGGCATTCTGATATAAATAGGGTCATCTCTTCACTGCTCCAGCAAGCATTTTTCTTTGTAATCCGATAACTCAGAAAGACAGATTACAAAGGGTACTGAACTAAAAAAAAAGGAAAAATGGAAAGCCTCTGCTTTGAAAATGGCCAAATTTGCCTGTGAAAATGTTCCTGAAAATGAAAATAAATAGTCTTTATCCTTTAATAAAGGATAAAGACTTTATTTATTGGTCTGTTATCCTTTGGAAAATGAACATGTTTGTGGGACGAACTGTGGGTAGCAATGATGAAGCGTGGTGAGATGGTTTTCTGACTGAATTCGGAGATAAGCCTGGTCGTGTGTTGATGTAACAGATGTGTTCTTTGCCTTCAAGGCACGGTTGCCTCCACGATACAACAGAGATGGCGTGGCAGCTCTACCAAGCTGTTATGTCTGTCTGAGTTGGTTAGCTGATAATACCTCAGGAGATCTTATAAAGGAGTGTAAAATCAAAAAAGGAATAGCTCAGGTAGATGCAATGAGCCTCTTGCACAGAGTAAGGGAATTGAGGAACAGAAGACATAGGTTTATGGTGAAGGGGTAAAGATTTATCGGTAATAGGAATCTGAGGGGTAACCTTTTCTCACAGACGGTGGTGGGTGTATGGAATGAGCTGCCAGAGGAGGTAGTTGAAGCTGGGACTATCCCAACGTTTAAGAAACAGTTAGACAGGTGAATGGATAAGACAGGTTTGGAGGGATATGGACCAAATGCTGGCAGGTGGGACTAGTGTAGATGGGGCATGTTGGCTGGTGTGGGCAAGTTGGGCCGAAGGGCCTGTTTCCACGCTGTGTCACTCAATGTCAATGAATGTGTGTATAAAAAACAAGTTCAAATTCTGAAATAGACAAAAATGCTGGAGTAACTCAGCCGGACAGGCAGCATGTCTTGAAAGAAGGAATGGGTGACGTTTCGGGTCGAGACCCTTCTTCAGACTCAGAGGAGAGGGAGACACAGGGATATGGGCGGGTAAGGTGTGAAAACACAAATTAAAGTGGACGATGATCAAGGAGGATGTAGAACGGTACAATGTTAGCTGAGGGGAAGGTGACAACAAGGTATAAATATTTAATCAGGAGGACAATGGAAATAGTTGTAGAACTAGGATGGGGGATCTTAACTTTAAACTTTCCTGAACAGCGGTTAACAACACCTGGACAGATAGGTGGATCAGAAAGTTTGAGAAGGATGAGGGCCAAACGTGGGTAGCTGGGACTAAATGGGACATCTTGGTTGGAATGGGCAGGATGGGCCGAAGGGCCTGTTTCCATGCGGTGTGACTACGCTGTAGAGAATTTAAAACCTGACAGGGATATGGTGCAACCCGTAAAAACAAACACTAAAGTAGGATCTCAACCTGCAACGTCAACCATTACTTCTCTCCAGAGATGCTGCCTCCCGCTGACTTACTCCAGCATTTTGTGTCTATCTTTGGTTGTAGTGGCAGATTGTTATATCGTTCAAGAAATTACTCCCTCTAGTCGCTAAATGGACAGCATGGTTAAGGGGATTATCTTGTATATGCACGCAAGCTCACCGTCAGAGACCTTCAGAACTTCTTCATAGATCAGTCTTCAAAACAGTCTTTTGATGAATACATTCTTTATTGTTGATGAAAACAATAAGGTACATCCACACTTCTTCCGACATTTCTATAATCTTCATCGAACTCCAGCTTCTTGCTTTAAACGTTAGAAAACTCCTCCGTTACACTTTGCATGGTCAAAGGGTAAACATTCTCCATGCTGGTTCGAAACTAAACTAACAACTAATCTTCTGCGCAAGAAACGTAGCTCAAAACACGCCTTAAAAACGTCATAAATCCCACCCACAATATTACGGGCAGTCTAAAATTTAAAGACACATGCCATCATCAATAACACACAAAACAAGCCAAATGGCCACTACATACCGGCTCCTATTTGTTCAGAGTCAATTATTAATGAACATCCAAAAAGTAGCCATGAAGGGGTAACATATATCAAAAGCAAAAAGTCAGGGAATTGAACTTCGTGGCTCCTCGTCGGGAAATTGAACCCCAGTCTACCGCTTGACAGGCAGGGATACTAACCACTATACTAACAAGGAAAAAATAGCATGCACAATATATCCGCAATCAGAATTTTTCATCGACTATTCCTTCACTTTCGCCTTCCAGAAGCAAGCATAACGTGATTATTAGTCTTATTAAAACAATGGTTTTAGTTTAAAGTTGTACCATGCACACCAAACCCTTTAAATCAGGCATGACACCCAGTATATAGTCCAAAACATAACAGTCCAAAGCTTTAATAGCATGAAACATCTTCCTCCATGTCCAATCAACTCATGGATGTGTTGTAACAGCAATGTTGAAGTGTGAAAATCCTTCAAAAGAGTAACAGAATTTTTAGCAATAAAGTTCACCGTTAGGTTTGGTTTAATTTCCGGATCATTAACAGAGATTTCAAGCTTTGGCCATTCTCTGTCTGGCTTACAGAGAGACGCTAGTTCATTGATCCATGTCTTATCGCTTAAGAAATGGTTCACTGTCAGTTCCCTGGAAACGTCATCCGCAGGATTTTCTTCTGTGTTAATATATTTCAGTTGGACAACATTAGTAACTCCCAATGCTCTTTCCATTGGCAGATTGTCTTTGTCCAAATCGAACTCTCTGGTTTCTTTGGCTCTGTTATCTGTGGAATGCTTTCACAATTGTCGCTGATCCATTTGGAGAGTGTAAATCCTCCCTTATTGCCAAGGGAAGTCAGATGTTCTACTGGCAGAATTGCTTCCTGCTCAGTAGACATGGATCTTAAGCAATCATCCTTGTAGAAATTATTCTTCAAAGAGATTCTCACTTCATGAAATTTAGTATTCTCGTCAAACTTACGTTTCAATTTCTGGTGGCTATGCTCAGCCGTACGACGATTATTCGGCAGACTAACACTTTCTTGTTTGAAAGGTAAGTCCAGACAATAATGTCCGTCAGTTTTTACTGAGTAGTTCATAATATCCATGAACTTCAACTCTTCATTCGACATCTCTTCAGATACCTTGCCGGTACTTTCATTGAAGTCATGATGGTATTGCTTCATCACCGATATTTCTAATTTATCAATAGATATTTGATTAACTGCAATGGTAGGATATTTCCTCTGATATCCGATTTCATGGTTCCTTTTCAAGGAGCCTTAGATAACCCATCCAAGTTGGGTTTTTGTAGCATACGGTCCATCACCTTGGCTCCTAACAATCTGTATAGGTTCCAATGCCTTTAAAACATTTGTTCCAATAAGTAGATCAACACTAGAATTTATTTCAGATATCTTGACATCCTTCAGGTAAGGCCATTGTTTTAAGTCTTCATGTTTTGGTATATTTTGACGACCAACAGGCATGGTTCCATGTGTAAACACTTCAGATATTGGTATAAAATTATCTTCATCCAAACTGGATATCTCCATACTCGTAATGTAATGACTCCTACTCTCTTTATCTTTAGTCATGTTACGTAATCGTATCTTATAGATAATAGACAATAGTCAATAGGTGCAGGAGTAGGCCATTCAGCCCTTCGAGCCAGCACCGCCATTCAATGTGATCATGGCTGATATCCCCAATCAGTACCCCGTTCCTGCCTTCTCCCCATATCCCCTGATGCCGCTATTTTTAAGAGCCCTATCTAGCTCTCTCTTGAAATAATCCAGAGAACTTGCCTCCACCGCCCTCTGATGCAGAGAATTCCACAGACTCACCACTCTCTGTGAGAAAAAGTGTTTCCTCGTCTCTGTTCTAAATGGCTTACTCCTTATTCTTAAACTGTGGCCCCTGGTTCTGGACTCCCCCAACATCAGGAACACGTTTCCTCTAGCATGTCCAAACCCTTAACAATCTGATATGTTTCAATGAGATCCCCTCTCATCCCTCTAAACTCCAGAGTGTACAAGTCCAGCTGCTCCATTCTCTCAGCATATGACAGTCCGGCCATCCCGGGAATTAACCTTGTTAACCTACGCTGCACTCCCATAATAGCTAGAATGTCCTTCCTCAAATTAGGGGACCAAAACTGCACACAATACTCCAGGTGTGGTCTCACTAGGGCTCTGTACAACTGCAGAAGGACCTCTTTGCTCCTATAATCGATTCCTCTTGTTATAAAGGCCAACATGCCATTCACTTTCTTCACTGCCTGCTGTACCTGCATGCTTACTTTCATAGACTGATGTACAAGGACCCTCAGATCCCGTTTTACTTCCCCTTTTCCCAACTTGACGCCATTTAGATAGTAATCTGCCTTCATGTTTTTGCTACCAAAGTGGATAACCTCACATTTATCCGCATTAAACTTAATCTGCCATGCATCTGCCGAATCCCCCAACCTGTCCAAGTCACCCTGCATTCTCATAGCATCCTCCTCACAGTTCACACACTGCCACCCAGCTTTGTGTCATCTGCAAATTTGTTACTTTGTTACTTTGAATCCCTTCATCCAAATCATTGATGTATATTGTAAATAGCTGCGGTCCCTGCACCGAGCCTTGCGGTACCCCACTAGTCACTGCCTGCCATTCTGAAAGGGACCCGTTAATCCCTACTCTTTGTTTCCTGTCTGCCAACCACTTCTCTATCCATGTCAGCACTCTACCCCCAATACCATGTGCCCTAATTTTGCCCACTAATCTCCTTATCAAATGCTTTCTGAAAGTCCAGGTACGCTACATCCACTGGCTCTCCCTTGTCCATTTTCCTAGTTACATCTTCAAAAAAAAAGTCCCTTCTCCTGTGATGTTCAGCCTTCTCGTCAGGTTTTCTGTGCAAAAGTACTCAAAATTGTGTGATCCAAAAAAAGCATATGTTTGCAACACTGTATTTGTCTTGCTGTTCCTTACCTGTACTGGTAAGATAGAAAAGTTACAAGCTTCAGCCCTGGCCCAAATATGAGCAATTACTTGAGGTGAGGTGATAGCATCACTAGTTGTTGGCTTCTTCTTCTCTTCTGTTTGTTCCGGTTCATCCTCTTCTATTTGCTCTGGTAGCTTATCATCCATTTGTTCCGGTTTATCCTCTTCCATTTGCTCTGATAGTTCTTCATCCGTTTGTTCCAGTTCTTCCTCTTCCATTTGCTCTGATAGTAATTCTTCTATGTGAAGTGCTTCAGGATGATATTGCCTGCATTTATAACAAATCATAGGACTCTTACAGTCTCTCACCATATGTCCTTTTTTCAAACATTCAAAACAGATTCCCTTCTCTTTCAAGAAATCCATCTTATCTTCATATTCTTTCATCTTGAATCTTCGACACCATCCTATGGTGTGACCAACTTCATCACATAACAAACAAAATATTATTTGCTTGCTAATAGACACATTTCCTTTAATTCCATCTGTCGTTTCCACAGGTATGGTTGTGATAGCAAAACTACTTATCTTAGATTCTAATCTTTCTTCAGTTTGGTAAAGGTAGAACGTTTGCTAGTTGCACTGAGTTTGTAATCTTCAATAGTCCCGTAGTGTGGCTCTAACATGTACCGTACTTCCCAGTCCAAGATATCCACCAGGTCTGGTAGCCTGGCTACTTGGTTCACTTATCCATTATTCCGCCTGCTTCGTATCTCCACCTTTCTCTCAGTCTTCTGGGCAACTTGCTAATGATGATTCTAGTATTACTTGGAAGATTAATTTCCTACATGTGGCCGAGATTTTTCATCGAGCTGCAACAACCTCTCAGAAATATTGCATAATCACTCAATGCCTCCCCGTCTTCCGGCTTGATTTCTTTCCAAGCATGGGCCTTCTCCATATATGCGTTAGCAATCCTCTGTTCATTACCAAAACGTTCTTTAAGTAATCTTCTCGTCTTTTTATAGCCATGGCTGCCTGGCTCAATTTGACAACTTTCTACAAGTATCTGAACACTTTCACTTATGTACTTCACCAGAAATCTTAAGCGCTCCTTTTCATCCATAATTTTAGTTTCTTATACTTCTTCTAATGCCCTTACGAAAGCTTCATACCGCAAGGGATCTCCATCATACGTAGACATTTCTGCTGGTGATAGAATGAGAGAGGTATTTTGTCGAGCTATGATCTGGTTGAATTCAGTTTGCCTTTTCTTTATGTTTTAAATTTTTATTAGAGGTACAGTAAATTACATTAGTGTACATCCCATATATATTATTGCAATAATTGTACCCCTTAATTTTTAAGGCTTTTAGAGAAAGATAATAGAAACAGAAAAAGTAGAGAAAGCAAAAAAGTTTTGAAAGTGAAGAAGCATGCCAAAGGAAAAGAAAAAAGAGCCCTTGGTCAAGGAGTTAGAGAAAGGAGAGTAAGAAATAGACCCTAGAAAAGAGAAGAGAGAGAGAAGAAAAAGGGAAAAGCCAGTTACTTTATTATAAACATTACGCAAAAGGAATTTACCAACTCAACAGTTTTTCATCCCCCTTTACCAAGACCCGACGACGATACCTTTTTGAGGTACTCTTGCACCCTATCCTTGTAGTAGATCTATAAATGTAGATGTCTTATTAAAGACATTGGGACATTGGTTTTAACCAGCATCTGCAGTTCTTTCATACACAAAGCAAACAGAAAGATTGTTTAACCTCTCTGCATGTCTGCTGTTTAATGCTGTTTGCTGTAAATGGGCTTGGTTGTTGGTGAATACAGGAGAACACTGCAGACCATGTTCTGGTGATGGGGTTCAAGCTGTGCGACACATTGGGGCAGGGTGGAGCGGTGCTGAGCTTCCCCAGGCAGACAGTGGCCACCCCGTCACATGAGGGAGAGGGCGACAGCATAGCATTTGTGTTACTAGACTAATAACCCAGAGATCTGTAATTTACACAATGCAAGTACAGTACAAACCCACTGTGTTATTCAAAGAAATGTGTAGGAAGGAACTGCAGATAAACTGAACATAGACACTAAAGGCTGGAGTAACTTAGCGGGACAGGCAGCATCTCTGGAGAGAAGGAATGGGTGAAGTTGCGGGTCAAGACAACTTCTTCAGACCAAGGGTCTCGACCCGAAACGTCACCCATTCCTTCTCTCCAGAAATGCTGCCTGTCCCGCTGATTTACTCCAGTATGGTGTTCAGGGAATATGAATACAAAACTGGTGCCAGTAATGTGATTATAAAACTGTTAGATTATTGCAAGGAACCAGGACTTTCTTCTGTCATTTAGAGCTGGATATCCTCCTGGTTCTGACCTATGGGGGACTTTTTAGTTTAGAGATACAGCGCGGAAACAGGCCCTACGGCCCACCGAGTCTGCGCCGACCAGCGATCCCCGCACACTTACTCTATCCTACACACACTAGGGACATTTTACATTTACATTTATACCAAGCCAATTACCTACATTTCTGTACGTCTTTGGAGTGGGGGAGGAAACTGAAGATCTTGGAGAAAACCTACACGGGTCACGGGGAGAACGTAAAACTCCGTACAGACGGCACCCATAGTCGGGATGGAACCCGGGTCTCTGGCGCTACTAGCGCTGTAAGGCAGCAACTCTACCGCTGCGCCACCGTGCCTGCTGTCTCTTTCTCAGCTAGATTGACTTTTAACGGTTCTCTGGGCGGGTGAGTCAGACGTTTGATTGGAAGTGAGGACAGGCAATGAGCGAAGCTTGCCAGCGATGTTCACATCATGAGAGACACATTCCCGTTACTGGCGTTAAGAAGGATGAGAGGGGAGCTTATAGAAACATATAACATTCTTTTTTTTAAATGTTATTTATTAGAAGTACAGTAAATTACATTAATACACGCCACGTATATATTATAACATTTATTGTACCCCTTCATTTTTCAAAGCTATTAAGAAAGGATAGAAATTGAGAAAATAGAGAAAGTGAAAGAGAATAGTGATAGTGTAGAAGCATGACGAAAGGAAAGAAGAAAGACCCTTTAGACGAGGAATTAGAGAAAATAAATTAAGCGATAGACCCTGGAAAAGAAAAAAGAGAAAGAAGAAAAAGGAAAAAGACAGTTGCTCTATTATGAACATCACGCAAAAGGGATATACCAACTTGACACTTTTCATCCCCGTTTACCAAGTCTTGACACCGGTGCCTTTTTAAAGTACTGTTGCACATTATGCTTGTAGTAAGTCTATAAATGAAGACCACGTCCTATAAAAGTGATCTGATTTGGCTGCCAGGAGGAGACATATAACATTCTTAAGGGATTGGACAGGCTAGATGCAGGAAACATGTTCCCCTTGTTGGGGGAGTCCAGAACCAGGGGTTACACACAGTTTAAGAATAAGGGGTCGACCATTTAGGACTGAGATGAGTAATAACATTATCACATTGAATGGCGATGCTGGCTAGAAGGGCCAAATGGTCTACTCTTGCACCTATTGTCTATTGTCTATAATAACCTTTTCACCCAGAGAGTTGTGAATCTGTGGTATTCTCTGCCACAGAAGGCAGTGGAGGCCAATTCACTGGATGTTTTCAAGAGAGTTAGATTTAGCTCTCAGGGCTGACGGAATCAAGGGATATGGGGAACAAGCAGGAACGGGGTACTGATTTTGGATGATCAGCCATGATCATATTGAATGGCGGTGCTGGCTTGAAAGGCCGAATGGCCTACTCCTGCACCTATTTTCTATGTTTCTAAACCAATGACATGCTCAGAATGTGGATTAGGAACTGCAGAAAATACCCCTAACAATCATCAAAGATAGACACAAAAAGTTGCAGTAACTCAGCGGGACAGGCAGCATCTCTGGAGGGAAGGAATGGGTGACATTTTGGGTCTGTAGAAGGGTCCCGACCAGAAACATCACCAATTCCTTCTCTCCAGAGATGTTGCCTGACCCGCTGAGTTGCTGCAGCTTTTTGCGTTTATCTTAGGTTTAAACCAGCATCTGCAGTCCCTTCTTACACCTAACAATCATCATATCTCCTGACATAGGCAGCATAAAAGAAATCCGAAATAGTATCCCACTAGCCTCATCTATCGAGTGCCAGCTAGGAGAGGTGCAAGGCTGCATACTCCATCGGTAGTTTGAAAGCAGAACAGGACCCGGTGTAATGAAGGATGCACACTTATCTCGGCATCTGCTGAAGTAATTTTAATTGCATTCTAATCTATCGATGAGGCTTCTCCTGGTTGCTGACAGCGGCTCCCTCTGCTGTCAAAGCCACGGACAGGCTATCAAGCAAGGTGCAATGTAGTGAGAAACCGAGCAGAAACCATTCCTGCCCCATTTCACGGTCTATTAGACCCATCTGCCCCGGAGATTGGTTCAATCATGTCCAGGAATCAGACGGGACAGATGCCACTCAGGGCGCAGTAGCTACATTGTTGCCCGGCTACCTGCCTCCACAGACGACTATCACTATGGTTTACTTTAGTTCAATTTAGTTTATTGTCACATGTACCGAGGTACAGTGAAAAGCTTTTGTTGCGTGCTAACCACTCAGCAGAAAGACAATATATGATTAAAATTGAGCCGTTCACAGTGTACAGATACAGTATGAAGGGAATAACATTTAATGCAAGATAAGCGGAGTCAGGGGATATGGGGAAAAGGCAGGAACTGGGTACTGATTGTGAATGATCAGCCATGATCAGATTGAATGGCGGTGCTGGATCGAAGGGCCAAATGGCCTACTCCTGCACCTATTGTCAATTGTCTATAAAGCCCAGTATGGTCCAATTAAAGATAGTCCGAGGGTCTCCAATGAGGTAGATAGTAGCTCAGGACTGCTCAGAGAGACAATGCCTCTGTAGTCTGATCTTATTGAGGTGTATAAAATCAGGAGAGGAATAGATCGAGTAGATGCACAGTCTCTTGCCTAGAGTTGGGGGATCGAGGACCAATAGACAATAGGTGCAGGAGTAGGCCATTTGGTCCTTCGAGCCAGGACCGTCATTCAATGTGAACATGGCTGATCATCCCCAATCAGTACCCAGTTCCTGCCTTTTCCCCCATATCCCCTGACTCCACTATCTTTAAGAGCCCTATCCAACTCTCTCTTGAAAGCATCCAGAGAACCGGCCTCCACTGCCCTCTGAGGCAGAGAATTCCACACACCAATGGACATAGGTTCAAGGTGAAGGGGAAAAGATTTAATAGGAATCTGAAGGGTAACTTTTTCCACACAAAGGGTGGTGGGTGTATGGAATGAGCTGCCAGAGGAGGTAGTTGAGGCTGGGACTATCCCAACGTTTAAGAAACAGTTAGCCAGGTACATGGATAGGACAGGTTTGGAGGGATATGGGCCAAACGCGGGCAGGTGGGACTAGTGTAGATGGGGCATGTTGGCAAGTGTGGGCAAGTTGGGTCTGTTTCCACACGATCATTCTGTGACTATCACAGCTTCTTTCACGGACTCACGTCAGGGTCACTTTGGTTCCTGGAGCAAGGAACTAATGTCCAATGTTTGTCTGACTGAGGGTGTAGCAAGGAACTGCAGATGCTGGTTTACACCAAGGATGGACACAAAATGCTGGAGTTACTCAGCAGGACAGGCAGCTTCTCTGGGGAGAAGGAATGGGTGACGATTCGCATCAAGACCCTACTTCAGACTAACAACATCTTGTCTAACTGACATCTTCCTTGCACTGGCAAAGTTGAACTGTCCATTCAGTAGAGCAGGAGAGACGCAGAACCATCAATTAGCTGAAAGGTGCTTTTGAGGCTTGTGTTAATGCAATTTACAATCAATAAATAGCATCAAGTGAATCAATTGTGATGAAGCCTCTTTGGTGATTTGGCAATGATTAGTTAATTCACCCATTCAGCTTGATGGTAAACTAATCAGTGTTTGGTAAATTAATAATGATCTAAATTTGTCTCATTGTGAATCAGTTTAAGGTGAGCCTGGCATCACTTGATTGGAATAGCAGAGGCACTAATGGGCTTCTTTTCTCCTTCTCAGCTTTGAAGGACCTTTGACCTGAAATGTTAACTCTGCTTCTCTTCCCAGAGATGGCTCTCACCTGCTGAGTATTGCAAACAGTCTCTGTTTTTATTTTATTTTTGGCACTTGAAGGAGGAGCGTTCAGTGCTGAATTGAGAATATAGATACCAAGTTGTGGGACCAAAGTACTTTCCCATGAGAAAGGAGGACGTATTCTGGGTGGTTCCACAGAAGCTGACCAGGTGCAGGTATGCTCCTGGACAGAGAATTTAATGTGATGACCTTTGTCATCACCTCGAATAGTGAAACGCCTGGATAGAATGGATGTGGAGAGGATGTTAGCAATTTTGCAGATGACACAAAGCTGGGTGGCAGTGTGAACTGTGAGGAGGATGCTATGAGAATACATGGTGACTTGAGCAGCTTGGGTGAGATGGCAGGTGCACTTTAATGTGAATAAATGTGAGGGCATCCACTTTGGCAGCAAAAACAGGAAGGCAAATTATAATCTAAATGGTGTCAAGTTGGGAATTGGGGAAGTACAATGAGATCTGGGGGTCCTTGTTCATCAGTCAATGAAAATAAGCATGCAGGTACAGCAGGCAATGAAGATAGCGAATGGCATGTTGTCCTTTATAACAAGAGGAGTTGAGTAGGGAGCAAAGAGGTCCTTCTGCAGTTGTACAGAGCCCTAGTGGGACCACACCTGGAGTATTCGTGCAGTTTTGATCCCCTAATTTGATGGATATTCTTGCTATTGAGGGAGTGCATCATTAATTCCTGGGATGGCGGGATTGTCATATGCTGAGAGAATGGAGCGGCTGGGTTTGTATACTCTGGAATTTAGAAGGATGAGAAGCGATCTTATTGAAACATATAAGATTATGAACTCTCTGTGTGAAAACGTTTTTTCTCATCTCCATTCTAAATGGTTTACCACTTATTTTTAAACTATGACCCTTGGTTCTGGACTCCCCCAACATTTTGAACATGTTTCCTGCCTCTAGTAGGTATGTTGCAAAACTTAACTTGAGCAGCGCTGCAGTTCTGCCGCTCCCCGTGTGCGCGACTTTGGCGCCTTTCAGAGGGGGGCGGGCTTAAAGTGCCGTTTTTCAACAGACTGGGATAATCGATGAATGTCGGGCGATTTAGTTGCGGAAGAAAAATCGCTCCGACATTTCATCAATGAAGGTATTTTTAAATTGCTCTAAATTATTTATTAACTAGAGTAATTTAAAAATCAAAAGCCGTGAGCACCGACAACCGGAAGGAATTTCCATAGGGGAGAAAAAAAGGTAAATAGTTTATTTTTATATTAAAAGTTGGTTTTTCGGGAGGCTTTAATAATATTTTTATGTTGCGAAATGGGGTCCCAAAAAATGTATGAACAAACAGTATTTTTCCCCCCGACTTCACCGCTACATTCAAATCCACCGCATTCCATTAAAACGAACTCGCTAGTTGATTTAAATGGCCATTAATTTACAGGAATCAAACACTAAATTCCTTCTATTTGGCCCAGAAATTCATGAAAATGAGATTTAAAAATTATGTTATATTGTGGATTATTGTGTGAATCTTATTTGGACACTTAGGCAATTTTAAAAAAGTTTATCTTTTCTTAAGAGATGGATAGATGTTTAGATCTACTCATTGAATTTTGTAATTAGCTACAATTAGATAACTAACTAATTATATGCTTTAATTTCAGGTAATCCAAGTAAGATTGTTTAATATTTGTTTCAGAATGCTTCAATCTATAATAACTGAAAATTTCATTGAGTTCTCTTAATTTTTAAGAAAGTTATGGGCTTTTAACTTTTCCAGATCACAGCTTTTGAGTTAAGTCAATTGAAAGGCAATGGGGAGCAAGATGCTAATTTCCGAGTATGAAAATGGCCATAACTTTCTTAATACTGAAGATATGAAAGTAAATTAGGTGTCAAATTAAACTTCTTTTTATGCTTTTTCTGATGGGATAAATTGCAGACTTGATTTTTTAAATCTCAAAATTTTGTAACATTGCTACCTCTAGCGTGTTCAAACCCTTAATAATCTTATATGTTTCAATAAGAAATCCTCTCATCCTTCTAAATTCCAGATTATACAAACCCAGCCACTCCAATCTATTAAACATATGACAGGACACTCTGCAATCAGTCATTACTGGACTTTATCTTGCATTAAACGTTATTCCCTTTATCTTTTATTAACCTACAAACCCAAACATCTTTGGAATGTGGGAGGAATGTATCTGTACACTGTAAATGGCTTGATTGTAATCTTGTATTGTCTTTCCGCTGACTGGATAGCATGCAACAAAAGCTTTTCACTGTACCTCAGTACACGTCATGATAAACTCAACCAAAGATCTGCCTTCTGCGTGATGGACTGCTGCCACCCCACTGAACAACTGAATGCAAACACTTGTCCAACCATCCTCCCCACTTGCAGGGCTGTTTAGTCTCGTTAATAGAAGCTGACCTCTCAAGTGACCTTGCTGTTCTCTGCAGTAGCCTGCTGTGAAGGTGATGTAGCCGCGACTTACCGCTCCTGACATCTGTGAAATGCCCAGTTACTGCACGCTTTATTAATGTTCAAATGGGCACGAGTGCCTGTGTTGTTTGATCCTTGCTCAGTTCTGGCACTGTGGTTTCTGGGCAGTGTTTGGAGAATTTACACAGCAATGTTTTTGCTGGGCAAATGGGGCAACTATTTATATAAACGATTCTTTCCGTTTTGGCATTTGGAGCGTTTAAACAAAAAAGTAATCTAAAACTAAGGGAGGGAGCTGTGGTCCTGATACACTTGACTGTAACATAATTCCACCTGCAACCTTCATGTTTATGGATGGTGTTGTTTGTGCCTGTTCCTATTGCCCTTGACAATTGTGCTTGTGATGCTGTTGGTGAATCTCATCCTGTGGTTCAGGGCAAGTTGCTTCAGGGTAAATGTTGATCAGCACACTGTTGTACATTCAATAACAGCCTTAGACGCAGAGCGAGGGGAACCGGCAGAGAGGGCAAGACCCACTCAGCACAATTTCACAGACGTGCAGATGCAGGGAACTGCAGATGCTGGATTGTAATAAAGGCACACAGAGTGCTGGAGTAACTCAGTGGGTCAGGCAGCATCTGTGGAGAACATGGATAGGTGACGTTTCACAGAGTGCTGGAGTAACTCAGTGGGTCAGGCAGCATCTGTGGAGAACATGGATAGGTGATGTTTCACAGAGTGCTGGAGTAACTCAGCGGGTCAGGCAGCCTCTCTGGAGAACATGGATAAGTGATGTTTCACAGAGTGCTGGAGTAACTCAGCGGATCACGCAGCATCTGTGGAGAACATGAATAGGTTACGTTTCAGAGTGCTGGAGTAACTCAGCGGGTCAGGTTTCAGCAAGAGACCTTTCCTCAGACTAGTCCTGAGCATCCGATCATCTCCACAAAGTGTGACCAGTAATCTAGCAACACTTTGCTGACGGGTTTGGCTGGTGTTATTGGAATGAGTGGAATACTTTGCCACAGAAGGCTGTGGAGGCAATAGACAATAGCCAATAGATGCAGGAGTAGGCCATTCAGCCCTTCGAGCCAGCACTGTCATTCAATGTGATCATGGCTGATCAGCACCAATCGGTGCCCTGTTCCTGCCTTCTCCCTATATCCACTGTCTCCACTATCTTTAAGAGCCCTATCAGCCCTGACTCCGCTATCTTTAAGAGCACTCTCTTGAAAGTATCCAGGGAACCGGCCTCCACTGCCCTCTGAGGCAGAGAATTCCACAGACTCACAAATGTCTGTGTGAAAACGTGTTGCCTCATCTCAGTTCTAAATGGCTCACCCATTCTTGAACTGTGTGTGGCCCCTGGTTCTGGACTCCACCAACATCAGGAACATGTTTCCTGCCTCTAGCGTCTCCAAACCCTTAATAATCTTGTATTTTTCAATAAGATTGCCTCTCATCCTTCTAAACTCCAGAGTATACAAGCCCGGCTGCTCCATTCTCTCAGCATATGACAGTCTTGCCATTCCGGGAATTAACCTTGTAAACCTACGCTACACTCCCTCAGTAACAAGAATGTCCTTCCTCAAATTAGGGGACCAAAACTGCACACAATACTCCAGGTGTGGTCTCACTAGGGACCAGTACAACTGCAGAATGACCTCTTTGCTCCTATACTCAACTCCTCTTGTTATGAAGGCCAACATGTCATTCGCTCTCTTCACTGCCTGCTGTGCCTACATGCTTCCTTTCATTGACTGATGAACAAGGACCCCCAGATCCCGTTGTACTTCCCCTTTTCCCAATTTGACATAATTTAGATTATAATCTGCCTTCCTGTTTTTGCTACCAAAGTGGATAACCTCACATTTATCCACATTAAACTGCATCTGCCCACTCACCCAACCTGTCCAAGTCGCCCTGCATTCTCGTAGCATCCTCCTCACAGTTCACACTGCCACCCAATTTTGTGTCATCTGCAAATTTGCTAATGTTTCTTTGAATCTTTTCATCTAAATCATTGATGTATATTGTAAATAGCTGCCGTCCCAGCACCGAGCCTTGCGGTACCCCACTAGTCACTGCCTGCCATTCTGAAAGGGACCCATTAATCCCCACTCTCTGTTTCCTGTCTGCCAACCAATTTTCTATCCATGTCACCATGTCACCCCCAATACCATGTGCCCTAATTTTGTCCACTAATCTCCTATGTTGAACCTTATCAAATCCTTTCTGAAAGTCCAGGTACACTACATCCACTGGCTCTCCCTTGTCCATTTTCCTAGTTACATCCTCAAAAAATTACAGATGATTAGTCAAGCATGCCCCTTTGTAAATCCATGCTGACTCGGAACGATCCTGTTACTGCTATCCAAATGTGCGGCTATTTCATCTTTTATGATTGACTCCAGCATCTTCCCCACCACGTATGCATATATGGTCTATAATTCCTTGTTTTCTCTTAAAAAAAGTGGGATAACATTAGCCACCCTCAAATCCACAGCAACTGATCCTGAATCTATAGAACATTGGAAAATGATCACCAATGTGTCCATGATTTCTAGAGCCACTTTGGGATGCAGACCATCAGGCCCTGGGGATTTATCAGCCTTCAGTCCCATCAGGCAAAGTCAGTGGATATATTTAAGGCAGAGATTGATAGATTCTTGATATGTACAGGTGTCGGGGGTTATGGGGAGAGGCAGTAGAATTGGGTTAGGAGAGATAGATCAGCCATGATTGAATGCAGTAGACTTGATGGGCCGAATGGCCTAATTCTGCTCCCAGAGCTTCTGATGTCATGATAATGATTTTAGGTGAGTGGCTGTAATATCCTGTTTCTAGCAGACTTGCATCTTGAGCAAGTACAGTGGAAACACTGACACTGTTATCAGGATCTTGATGCTTTTCCCGGGTACTTTACAATTAATTATTTTTAAATTGAAAATAACCTGTTATTTTCAATTTGCTACAAAATATAGACAAATGATATTCAAACCAGTATGTTAAGCATTTGTTTGTATAAAATTCCCTCAAATTTCAGGGCAAAATGCTACTGTCACATTTGCCGTGTCAAATTTAACAAAGTACATCAGTGTTTTTACAATGCCAATAACTTGAGTTCATTATTATTGTCGCCGGCACTGAGGTACAGTGAAAAGCTTTTGTCGCGTGCTAACCAGTCAGCAGGAAGACTATACATGATTATATCGAGCTGTTCAGTGCAAGATAAAGTCTGATTAAAGATAGTCCAAGGGTCTCTAAAGAGGTAGATGGGTATCGCCACCACAATAATGCAGCACCAACTTCGATGGACTGACCATGTAATCCGCATACCCAACACACGTCTCCCTAAACAGATCCTGTACTCTTAACTGAAGGAAGGTTGGTGAGCCCCTGGCGGGCCAAAGAAACACTTCAAGGACAACATGAAGAACAGTCTGAAGAAATTCCACATCACATCAAGTAACTGGAAGCACATTGCACTGGACAGGCGCTCCTGGAGGAATTCTGTGCAGGAAGGAGTTGCATGTCATGAAACGGAACTACGCTGTGTCCCAGAGACAAAGCAACAGCAACGTAAGGAGAGAAAGAGAAGGGGGTTCGACGACTACCAACCACCGCCAGTCTACACTGCCCAAGGTGTGTGGATTGCGGATCGCCCTGCATATCAAGTAGACGACCTTATGGAGAGAAGAGAACAGTCCTACTCGTTTCAAGTGACCGCCAATGATGCGATGGGAGGTCAGAACCGCTTTCTAGTTGGTGAAAGGACGGTTCAGTTGCCTGATAACAGCTGGGAAGAAACTGTTCCTGAATCGCGAGGTGTGCGTTTTCAAACTTCTGTACCTCTGGCCCGTTGGGTGAGGGGAGGAGAGGGCGTGTCCGGGGTGAAACTGGTCCTTGATTAGTTCTAGATTGTATTCATTCCCAGATTGTATTTGGTAGAGGAAATATTTGAATGATATTTGCTGATCAGTCCTGTAAAGACCAGCTATAGTTTAATGCATCAGGCCTCCCCTTTAACTTTTGACACCGTAGAGAAAAGCATACAAGTCTGTCCAGCTATCTAAGTATCTAATACCTCTTAATCCAGGCATCATTCCAGAAAACATCCTCTGCACCCTTTCCAAAGATGGACTTGGACTAAGTTGAAACAAGGAACTATAGTTTAATGCTGCCATTACTCCGTTCTCCTGCCTGATCCATCCACATGGTTAGAGAGGCTGTGGAGGCCAAATCAATTGATATATTTTAGGCAGAGATAGATTCCTGATTAGTGCAGGTGTCAGATGTTATGGGGAGAAGGCAGGAGAATGGGGTTAGGAGGGAGAGATACAGTGGCTTGCGAAAGTTTTCATACCCCTTGAACTTTTCCACGTTTTGTCACGTTACAACCACAAATGTAAATGTATTTTACTGGGATTTTATGTGATAGACCAACACAAAGTGGTGCATAATTGTGAAATGGAAGGAAAATGATACATGGTTTCCAAATTTTATTACAAATAAAAAAACTGAAAAGTGTGGCGTGCAAAAGTATTCTGCCCCCCTGAGTTAATACTTTGTAGAACCACCGTTTGCTGCAATTACAGCTGCAAGTCTTTTGGGGTATGTCTCTACCAGCTTTGCACATCTAGAGACTGAAATTTTTGCCCATTCTTCTTTGCAAAATAGCTCAAGCTCAGTCAGATTGGATGGAGAGCGTCTGTGAACAGCAATTTGCAAGTCTTGCCAGAGATTCTCAATTGGATTTAGGTCTGGACTTTGATTGGGCCATTCTAACACATGAATATGCTTTGATCTAAACCATTCCATTGTAGCTCTGGCTGTATGTTTAGGGTCGTTGTCCTGCTGGAAGGTTAACCTCCGCCCCAGTCTCAAGACTTTTGCAGACTAACAGGTTTTCTTCCAAGATTGCCCTGTATTTGGCTCCATCCATCTTCCCATCAACTCTGACCAGCTTCCCTGTCCCTGGTGAAGAAAAGCATCCCCACAGCATGATGCTGCCACCACCATGTTTCACAGTGGGGATGGTGTGTTCAGGGTGATGTGCAGTGTTAGTTTTCCGCCACGCATAGCGTTTTGCATTTAGGCCAAAAAATTCAATTTTGGTCTCATCAGACCAGAGCACCTTCCTCCACATGTTTGCTATGTCCCCCACATGGCTTGTGGCAAACTGCAAACGGGACTTCTTATGGCTTTGTTTCAACAATGGCTTTCTTCTTGCCACTCTTCCATAAAGGCCCGATTTGTGGAGTGCACGACTAATAGTTGTCCTGTGGACAGATTCTCCCACCTGAGCTGTGGATTTCTGCAGCTCCTCCAGACTTACCATGTGTCTCTTGGCTGCTTCTCTGATCAATGCTCTCCTTGCCCAGCCTGTCGGTTTAGGTGGACCGCCATGTGTTGGTAGGTTTGCAGTTGTGCCATACTCTTTCTATTTTCGGATGATGGATTGAACAGTGCTCCTTGAGATGTTCAAAGCTTGGGATATTTTTTTTATAACCTAACCCTGCTTTAAACTTCTCCACAACTGTATCCCTGACCTGTGTGGTGTGTTCCTTGGGCTTCATGATGCTGTTTGTTCACTAATGTTCTCTAACAAACCTCTGAGGCCTTCACAGAACAGCTGTATTTATACTGAGATTAGATTACACACAAGTGGACTCTATTTACTAATTAGGTGACTTCTGAAGGCAATTGGTTGCACTGGATTTTATTTAGGGGTATCAGAGTAAAGGAGGCTGAATACTTTTGCACGCCACACTTTTCAGTTTTTTATTTGTAAACAAATTTGAAAACCATGCATCATTTTCCTTCCACTTCACAATTATGCGCCACTTTGTGTTGGCCTATCACATAAAATCCCAATAAAATACATTTACGTTTGAGGTTGTAACGTGACAAAATGTGGAAAAGTTCAAGGGGTATGAAAACTTTTGCAAGCCACTGTGGATCGGCCATGATTGAATGGAGGAGTATACTTGATGGGCCAAATGGCTCAATTCTCCTATCACTGATGAACTTAGTCTCACCCCAAGTAGTGCTTGCCCTCTCTTATGAAAATACGACATGGTTCACGTCAGCGTGGAATAATGTGTGTACAAGAGCTGGAATGGCCCAGGAAACACAACCTGTACTCTTCACAGCTCGATTTGTTTTGCTTTCAAGCAATCCTGACAAAAGCAAGTCGCTCACAGCGACAGAAGGAGAAAAAGCCCCAGTGAAAGGCTGCTTCCTCTCGCCAGGCGAAGCAGTAATCTCCCAACCGCACTGTAATTATTTCTAGTTAATTATCTCTGCAGTGCACTCTAGCTCTCTGAACAGCCAGCGCTTAGATTCCTGTTTAGGGAAAAATGAAAGTAAATTATTTTGAAGTTGCAATGAGATGTTGACAAACCCAAACACATGCGCTTGATGAATTTAAAGGCAGTAATCGTTGTATTAAGTGCCATTTACTTTAGAGCAGGTTAGCGAGCTTAGGCAGAGCTATAAATACCTCCTGCCAACAACAATCTCTAGCTAAAACATTTATCTGTGAGGCTGGATAAATATGAGAGTGGTGGAATATTTGAAATAAAACTGATCAACTATCTGAAACATAGAAACTAGGTGCAGGAGTAGGCCATTCGGCCCTTCGAGCCTGCACCGCCATTCAATATGATCATGGCTGATCATCCAACTCAGTATCCCGTACCTGCCTTCTCTCCATACCCTCTGATCCCCTTAGCCACAATGGCCACATCTAACTCCCTCTTAAATATAGCCAATGAACTGGTCTCAACTACCCTCTGTGGCAGAGAGTTCCAGAAACCCACCACTCTCTCTGTGAAAAAAGTCCTTCTCATCTCGGTCCTAAAGGATTTCCCCCTTATCCTTAAGCTGTGACCCCTTGTCCTGGATCTCCCCAACATCGGGAACAATCTTCCTGCATTTAGCCTGTCCAACCCCTTAAGGATTTTGTAAGTTTCTATAAGATCCCCTCTCAATTTCCTAAATTCTAGAGAGTATAAACCGAGTCTATCCAGTCTTCATAAGACAGTCCTGAGATCCCAGGAATCAGTCTGGTGAACCTTCTCTGCACTCCCTCTATGGCAATAATGTCCTTCCTCAGATTTGGAGACCAGAACTGTACGCAATACTCCAGGTGTGGTCTCACCAAGACCCTATACAACTGAAGTAGAACCTTCCTGCTCCTATACTCAAATCCTTTTGCTATGAAAGCTAACATACCATTTGCTTTCTTCACTGCCTGCTGCACCTGCATGCCTACTTTCAATGACTGGTGTACCATGACACCCAGATCGCGCTGCATCTTCCCTTTTCCTAATCGGCCACCATTTAGATAATAGTCTGCTTTCCTATTTTTGCCACCAAAGTGGAAAACCTCGCATTTATCCACATTATACTGCATCTGCCAAACATTTGCCCACTTACCCAGCCTATCCAAGTCACCTTGCAGTCTCCTAGCATCCTCCTCACAGCTAACACTGCCCCCCAGCTTAGTGTCATCCGCAAACTTGGAGATATTGCCTTCAATTCCCCCATCCAGATCATTAATGTATATTGTAAATAGCTGGGGTCCCAGCACTGAGCCTTGCGGTACCCCACTAGTCACTGCCTGCCATTGTGAAAAGGACCCGTTTACTCCTACTCTTTGCTTCCTGTTTGCCAGCCAGTTTTCTATCCACATCAATACTGAACCCCCCCAATGCCGTATGCTTTAAGTTTGTATACTAATCTCTTATGTGGGACCTTGTCGAAAGCCTTCTGGAAGTCCAGGTACACCACATCCACTGGTTCTCCCCTATCCACACTACTAGTTACATCCTCGAAAAATTCCACAAGATTCGTCAGACATGATTTACCTTTCGTAAATCCATGCTGACTTTGTCCAATAATTTCACCACTTTCCAAATGTACTGCTATCCCATCTTTAATAACTGACTCTAGCAGTTTCGCCACTACCGATGTTAGACTAACTGGTCTGTAATTCCCCGTTTTCTCTCTCCCTCCCTTCTTAAAAAGAGGGGTTACGTTTGCTACCCACCAATCCTCAGGAACTACTCCAGAATCTAAAGAGTTTTGAAAGATTATCACAAATGCATCCACTATTTACGGAGCTACTTCCTTAAGTACTCAGGGTTGCAGCCTACCTGGCCCTGAGGATTTATCGGCCTTTAATCCATTCAATTTACTCAACACCACTTCCCGACTAACCTGGATTTCACTCAATTCCTCCTTTGACCTGCGGTCCCCTGATATTTCCGGCAGATTATTTATGTCTTCCTTAGTGAAGACAGATCCAAAGTAGTTATTCAATTAGTCCGCCATAATCCTTGTTTCCCATGATTAACTCACCTGTTTCTGACTGCAAGGCACCTACATTTGTTTCAACTAATCTTTTTCTCTTCACATATATATAAAAACTTTTGAAATCAGTTTTTATGTTCCCTGCCAGTTTTCTTTCATAATCTATTTTTCCTTTCCTAATCAAGCCCTTTGTCCTCCTCTGCTGGTCTCTGAATTTCTCCCAGTCCTCTGGTATGCTGCTTTTTCTGGCTACTTTGTGCGCATCATCCTTTGCTTTGATACTATCCCTGATTTCCCTTGTTATCCACAGATGCACTACCTTCCCTGATTTATTCTTTTGCCAAACTGGGATGAACAATTTTTGTAGTTCATCCATGCAGTCTTAAAAGTCTTCCGTTGCGTATCCACCGTCAACCCGAAACTTCCTAGTCTTGCAAAAACTGGGATTAGAGGATGGGTTGAATTTACTAAATAATACTGCCCCATTTCACAGCTGGAGAGGTACATTTAATGGTAAATAGAAGGCATTGTTGATGTACACAATGACTGAGAAAAATGTAAGGTGTTGCAATTTGGGAAGTCTAACATGGGCAGGAACCACACAATGAATGGCAGGGCTCTGGCTCGATAACAATCAGCACAGGAACACCTCAAGGCTGTGTGTTCAGCCCTCTGCTTTACTCACTCTATACTCATGACTGCTTAGCCGGACTCCATCATCAAGTTCGCCAACGACACCACTGTGGGGACGAGTGAGAGTATAGAAGTGAGATCGACCGATTGACCAAATGGTGCCAACACAATAACCTGGCTCTCAACACCAGCAAAACCAAGGAACTGATTGTCGAATTTGGAAGGGGCAGGATAGGGATCCACAATCCCGTTTACATCAACGGGATGATGGTGGAAACGGTCAAGAACTGCAAATTCCTGTGCGTGCACATTTCCGAAGATCTTTCCTGGTCCCAGCACACTGAAGCAATCATAAAGAAAGCACATCAGCGCCTCTACTTCCTGAGAAGATTACGAAGAATCGCAATGTCAAAGAGGACTCTCTCGAACATCTACAGGTGCACAGTAGAGAGCATGCTGACCGGTTGCATCATGGCTTGGTTCGGCAACCTGAGGGTCCAGGAGCGGAAAAGGATGCAGAAAGTTGTAACCACTGCCCAGTCCATCATCGGCTCTGACCTCCCCATCATCGAAGGGATCTATCGCAGTCGCTGCATCAAAAAGGCAGCCAACATCATCAAGGGCCCACACCATCCTGGCCACGCACCCATCTCTCTGCTACCATGGGGCAGAAGGTACAGGAGCCTGAAAAATGTTACATCGAGGTTCAGGAACAGCTTCTTCCCCATAGCCATCAGGCTATTAAACTCGCCAACAAACAGACCCTGAACTGGGACAGCCTATTGCACTTTATTTGCTTATTTATGTGTATACTGAACTGTTCTGTATTTTTGCTAACAATATTCTGTTGTGCTGCAGTAAGCAAGAATGTCATTGTCCTATCTGGGACACATGACAATACACTCACTTGACTTGACTTGACTTGGAATGTTGTAGAACAGAGGGATCTAGGAGTGCAGGTGTATGGTTCCTTGAAGGTGAAGTCACAGGTACTTAGCGTGTGTTCAAAAAGGCTTTTGGCACATTGGCCTTCATCAGTCAGAGTACTGAGTATAGAAATTGGGAGGTCATGTTGCAGTTGTATAACATGTTGGTGAGGCCACATTCAGAGTATTGTGTTCAGTTCTGGGCACCATGTTATAGGAAATATGTTGTAAAGGGTACAGAGAAGATTTACGAGCATGTTGCCAGAGGAGGTAGTTGAGGCTGGGACTATTGTAACATTTAAGAAACATTTAGACGGGTACATGGATAGGATAGGTTTGGAGGGATACGAGCCAATGGCAGGAAGCTACGGCTAGTGTGGATCGCACATGTTGTCGGTGTGGGCAAGTTGGGCTGAAGGGCCTGTTTCCACGCTGTATCACTCTGTGACTAGAATTGTGTAGGTAGTGGAATCATCGGGTAATGGAATCAATGATGGTTGCCCCGGAGGAGGAGGGGAATCAGCCCACCATGTCCACCCCAGGTAAATAGGACCACTTTCCCCTGCTCCTGCCCTTGCTCCTGGTCCTCAGCACTGTGCGCTGCAGCCACCAAATGTCCACCCAGCAACCTTACCTGTCATAGCGAGACACAGCACGGCTAGCATTTATTTCAAGAGGGCTTGTCTACATAAACAGGAATGTGATGCTGAGGCTCTATACTGCACTGGTCAGGCCACATTTGGAGTATTGTGAGCAATTTTGGGCATCGTATCTGAGGAAGGATGTGCTGGCTCTGGAGAGGGTCCAGAGGAGGTTTACAAGAATGAACGCAGGAATTAATAGGTTGGCACTGGAGCCGGTATTCGCTGGAGTTGAGAAGAATGAGGGGGGATCTCATTGAAACATACAGAATAGTGAAGGGCTTGGATAGAGTGGATGTGGAGAGGAGGTGGTGGGAGAGTCTAGGACTAGAGGTCATAGCTTCAGAATTAAAGGACGTTCTTTTAGAAAGGAGATGAGGCGGAATTTCTTTGGAGGGTGGTGAATCTGTGAAATTCTTTGCCACAGAAGGCTGTGGAGGCCAAGTCAATTGATAGACAGATTCTTGATTAGTACGGGTGTTAGAGGTTATGGGGAGAAGGCAGGAGAATGGGGTTAGGTGGAAGAGATAGATCAGCCATGATTGAATGGCGAATTGGACTTGATGGGCCGTATGGCCTAATTTTGCTGCTATGGTTTATGACCTTATGAAACAGTCCCTTCGGCCCAACTCCATGTCAACTAAGATGTCTCGTCTATGCTAGTCCAACCTGTCTGTGCCTAGTCCATATCCCTCTAAACCTGTCCTATCTATGTACTTGTCCAAATGTCTTAAATTCTGTCATAGTACCCGCTTCAATTACTCCTCTGGCAGCTCGTTCCATACACCCGCCACCCTCTGAGTGGAAAGGTTGCCCCTCGAATTCCTATTAAATGTATCCCCCCCCCCCCCCCCCCCCCACCTTAAACCTCTGTCCATTAGTTCTTGATCCCCTTCCCCTGGGTAAAAGGCTCGTCATTCACCTGATCTATTCCCACACAGGGCCAGAGATGAAAAGACAAAACATGTGTGAGATAAGTATAGAAGAGGTGTGAGTTGTGAACCTGAAAGGAGGAATGTAGGTGGAAAGGGAGGGAGAGGGGAGAAATTCAGGCGGGGAACGGTGCCGAGAGGAAAACGAGGGGTGAGTTGTTTACAATATAGTTCCCAAATATTGGAGAATTCATCGTTCATATGGAAGGTAGACAGCGACGTAGAATGGGCAACGTTTCGGGTCGAGTCCCTTCTTCAGACCGTTGTTCATAACGTTGGACTGTACCCAAGTGGAATATGAGGTGGTGTTCCTCCAGTTTGCACATGGCCTCACTCTGGCAATGGAGGAGGCCCAGGACATTGGGGTCTAGTTGCGTGTTCACACTGACTGTGGGGGTTGAGATGGGTGGTCATGGTGATCAGGAAGGCAGATGAGTGCCTTGCCACAACTGGGGTAATGCTAGAGGTCAAATGTGGTGCGACATGCCTCTCATGGCAGCATAGAATCCAACACTATGTCATCCCCTTTATCAATGATCTATTCTACATTTTCCTTGATTACATAGAAACGGGAGTAGAGCCAGCACTGCCATTCAGTATGATCTTGACTGATCATCCAAACTCAGTACCACCGTTCTGGCTTTTCCCTATATCCCTTGATTCCCTTAGTCCTAAGAGCTAAATCTAACTCTCTTGAAAATGTATCCATCCCCCTTGTCTCGTTTGCACTCCTTACACTTCCTTATCTCTGTATCTCCCTCTCCCCTGATGCTCCTTTTGAAGAAGGGTCTGAACCTGAAACGTCGCCCATTCCTTCTCTCCAGAGATGCTGCCTGAGTTACTCAAGCATTTTGAGTCGATTTCAATGTACACCAGCATCAGATAGGTGACGTTTCAGAGAGTGCTGGCATAACTCAGTGGGTCAGGCAGCATCTGTGGAGAACATGGATAGGTGACGTTTCACAGAGTGCTGGAGTAACTCAGCGGGTCAGGCAGCATCTGTGGAGAACATGGATAGGTGACGTTTCACAGAGTGCTGGAGTAACTCTTGTTCCTGTGCTAACAAGATACTACTTTCCCCAGTCTGACGCTCACTCTCTTGCACATCTTATTCCTACTTTTTACGTGTTTATACTGTTATGTGCCCCTCATGTGACTAGGACCTTCAGCAGCATGCATGTTCCCAGGCACGCATGTTCCCGGGCACATGTGCTGAGGGTCACGCGTGTTGAGGTCCACATGTGTGGGGTCCACATATGGGGCACATGTGTTCTGACACAATAGACAAAAGGTGCAGGAGTAAGCCATTCGGCCCTTCGAGCCAGCACCGCCATTCAATGTGATCATGGCTGATCATCCCCACTCCTCCAACGTGTCCAAGTCACCCTGCATTCTCATAGCATCCTCCTCACAGTTCACACTGCCACCCAGCTTTGTGTCATCTGCAAATTTGCTAATGTTACTTTATATCCCTTCATCCAAATCATTGATGTGTATTGTAAATAGCTGTGGTCTCAGCACCGTGCCTTGCGGTACCCCACTAGTCACTGCCTGCCATTCTGAAAGGGACCCTTTAATCCCCACTCTCTGTTTCCTGTCTGCCAACCAATTTTCTATCCATCTCAGCACTCCACCAAAATCGCATGTGCCCTAATTTTGCCCACTAATCTCCTATGTGGGACCTTATCAAATGCTTTCTGAAAGTCCAGGTACACTACATCCACTAGCTCTCCCTTGTCCATTTTCCTAGTTACATCTTCAAAAATTCCAGAAGATTAGTCAAGCATGATTTTCCCTTCGTAAATCCATGCTGACTCGGACCGATCCTGTTACTGCTATCCAAATATGCGGCTATTTCATCTTTTATAATTTTACTACAGCATCTTCCCCACCACCGATGTCAGGTTAACTAGTCTATAATTCCCTGTTTTCTCTCTCCCCTTTCTTAAAAAGTGGGATAACATTAGCTACCCTCCAATCCACAGGAACTGATACTTAGTCTATAGACATTGGAAAATTATCACCAATGCATCCACGATTTCGAGAGCCACTTCCTTAAGTACCCTGGGATGCAGACCACCAGGCCCATGGGATTTATCAGTCTTCAGTCTCATCAATCTACCCAACATCATTTCCTGCCTAATGTGGATTTCCTTCAGTTCCTCTGTCACCCCAGATCCTCTGGCCACTACTATATCAGGAAGACTGTTTGTGTCCTCCTTTGTGAAGACGGACACAACGGGCAAGCGTGGAGGATGGGGCATTCCTGACATCTTCATACTTTCAGCTTGTGTTTAACCACCTCCCACTCTTCTCCCCCCCCCCCCCCCCCAAACTTACAGTTGATGTGAGTTACAACTCAGCCCAGTCTCGTGCAGAAAGGAGAGACTCCCGTGAGATTTATAGATACCGCATTATCTGTCAGACTGTGATCATGTTTCGACTTCACCAAGGAGGTTCCTCCACGTCAACCGATAAATTATTTATTCGCTGGCTTGAGTCATTGATTTACTTAAGTTGCAATTGTCTCATTCATAAGGCTTTTCATTCTTGCTTGGCAAGCCAGTGCAATAGTTTAAATCACCGGTTCTGTGCACATAAATGGAGAATGGGAGCAAGGGAAACTATGCCGCAGATGTGACGGATACAGTCTGTTCCTCTGAAGGAGGGTCTTGACCTGAAATGTCACCTATTCCTTTTCTCCAGAGATGCTGCCTGACCCGCTGAGCTACTTCAGCACTTTGTGTCTGTCTTCCATAGAAAGCTTTAACTGTAAATATGAACATAATATGTATTATCATGTAAACCACTGGTCTTTGTCACCAGCAGTTTTGTCTGTGTGAATCCATGGAACTTTGCAAGTTGCCCACCGAGTCCATGCCGACCAGCAATCACCCCGTACACTAACTAATTATATCCTAATCAGTAGTGACAATTCACTGAAGCCAATTAACCTACAAACATTTATGTCTTTAGAATGTGGGATGAAAACGGAGGACCCGGAGATAACCAACATGGTCTACTCTCTGAGGTTGAGGGGGACCTCATTGAAACTTACAGAATAATGAAAGGCATAGATAGAATGGATGTGGAAAGGTTGTTTCCACCAGTGGGAGAGTCTAGGACCAGAGGTCATGGCCTCAGAATTAAAGGACGTTCTTTTAGAAAGGAGGTGAGGAGCAACTTCTTTAGTCAGAGGGTGGTGAATCTGTGGAACTCGTTGCCACAGATGGCTGTGGAGGTCAAGTCAGTGGATATCTTTAAGGTGTAGACAGACAAATTATTGATTAGAATGGGTATCAAGGGTTATGGGCAGAAGGCAGGAAAATGGGATTAGGAGGCAGAGATCAGCTTTGATTGAATGGCAGAGTGGACTCGATAGGCCAAATGGCCTAATTCTACTCATATAACTTGTGACTTTGTTACAGGGGAATGGACAAACTCCGTACAGACAGCACCCGTGGTCAGGATCGTCATAGCGGTAGAATTTATATACCTGTGATTCTATGTCCAGAATTCATATGCTGAACAATGACTTCAGTAACCAAGATGATAACATGATGATAGTACTGAAACACAAAACATGCTTCAAAATGTGAAATAATACTATTGTAAATGTAACGAGGTTTACAGCGGAAACAATGAATGTTGAATTAGTCTGGGGATGGGTCCCGACCTGACACGTCGCCTGTCCACTCCCTCCACAGGTGCTGCCTGACATGCTGAGTTACTCCAGCACTTCCTCCAGATTACAGCATCTGCCGTTCCTTGTGTCTCCAATGATGATGAAAACTGTTATCTCAATTTAACACGATCAATGTGTAGGAAGGAACTGCAGATGCTGCTTAAAACTGAAGATCGACACAATGTTGGAGTAACTCAGCGGGACAGGCAGCATCTCTGGAGAGAAGAAATGGGTGACGTTTCGGTTTTGAAGAAGGGTCTCGGACCCGAAACATCACCTATTCCTTTATTCCAGAAATGTGTTACTCCAGCATTTTGTGTCTATAATCAACGTGGATATATTTTGTAATGTTGACTCTCGTAGTGTCATAAAACATAGAAACAGGCCCTAAGGCCCAACCATGACAACCAAGGTGCCTTTTCTGCATCTTCTCCAAAGCCCCCAAATCCTTCCTGAGGTGAGGTGACCAGAACTGCATGCAATACTGCAAATGCAGCTTCACCAAAGTCCTATGAAGCTGCAGTTTGTGCTGGGGGGGTGGTGATTCCAACAGCACTGGGCTTGCGATGTTTATTTGGAGGAAGTCTAAAATTGATATCTTGACAAGCGGACTGACGCCAGATGAATGGAAGTGGTTGAGAGAAGTTCATGAGAGATGGGAGCAGAATTAGGCCATTCAGCCCATCAAGTCTACTCCATTCAATCATGGCTGATCTATATTTCCCTCTGAACCCCATTCTCCTGTCTTCTTGCCATAACCCCTGATACCCATACGAATCAAGAATCTACCAATCTCTGCCTTAAAAATATCCACTGACCTGGCCTCCACCGCCTTCTGTGGCAATAAATTCCACAGATTCACCACCCTCTGCCTAAAGAAATTCCTCCTCATCTTCCTAAAGGGGTGCAATGGTAGTATTGAGCATTTTTGGCAGTGCTGTCTTGTCCATGAACGATGTTAAAAGGCAACATTGAGATTAGGACGAGGAGTTTAGGCAAGAATTGGAAGCTGCATGGTTACTAGTTTGGCCGCCATTGGCAAAGGCAGGAGAATGAGATTGAGTGTGAACACAGAATGAACAGGGTCAGGGGGGCATTGGCTGTAACTGGGATGATGGACCAGAGTGGTTGGAATGAGACAAAAGATGGAGCAATATGTGAACAAGGTCAAAGGTTCTGAATCAATATTTGGAGAATTAGTGTAGGTGTCTGAATGCAAGACCAGGTGATGTGATGTGAATACAGAGTAGACAGTGTGTGGCTAGCCGCGCCGACCAGCGATCCCCGCACACTAACACTATCCTACACACCCCAGGGACAATTACAATTTTTTACCGAAGCCAATTGACCAACAAACCTGCACGTCTTTTGAATGTGGGATAAAACTGGATCACCCAAAGAAAACCCAAGCAGGTTACGGGGAGAACAGCAGTAGTCAGGATCAAACCGGTGTGAGGCAGCAACCTTGCCCTGCGCCACCACGCCTCCCACTGAGTGCCTATCCCAGGAGGGTCACAGGTTCCGGGTCAATGACTGTGCAGGAAGGAACTGCAGATGGACACAAAATGCTGGAGTAACTCAGCGGGCCAGGCAGCATCTCTGGAGAGAAGGAATGGGTGATGTTTCAGGTCAAGACGCTTCTTCACACTTGTGTGAAAAAGTTACCCCTCAAGTTCCTATTAAATCTTTACCTTGAACCTACGTCCTCTGGTCCTCGATTCACCTACTCTGGGCAAGAGATTCTGTGCATCTTCCCAATCTATTCCTCTCATGATCTTATACACCTCTATAAGATCACCCCTCATCCTCCTGCACTCCATGGAATAGAGACCCAGCCTTCTCAACCTCTCCCTATCGCTCACACCCTGATAGTCCTGGCAACATCCTCGTAAATCTTCTAAACCCTTTCAAGCTTGACAATATCTTTCCTATAACATGGTGCCCAGAACTGAACGCACTAAATGCGGTCTCACCAACGTCTTATACAACTACAACATGACCTCCCAACTTCTATACTCCTCTCCCCTCCTACCCTATCCCCTCTCCTCTCCTCCCCCTCTCTCCGTGAGTGTGTTGTCCCGCGTCAGTGCGGTGATTCCGGGCTGAGAGACGGCGTGGCTAGCGCTGCCGGCCGCATGGACGGCGTCTGCACACTTGCAAACTTGAGACGTTTAATGAAGACGGGTTGAACTTGTACCGACTACGAGCCCGGGCCTGCGCCGATACAGGGACCCTGTAGAGTGTGGGGTGGACAGTCTGTGAGCGCTCTCGTCCACTGCTCAGCGCCGGAGACCACTCGGCCCATCAGAAGCGGGGCGGGGGTCCCGGGGTAGAGAGCGAGCGAGAGAGAGAAACACAGAGGGAGAGGAGAGAGAGAGGGAGTTGGGGGGCGAGCGAGAGAGAGGGGGGAGGGAGGGAGGGAGCCGGGTCCCGGGGGGCGCCGTTCCCCGCTCCGCTCGGCTGCCCGTGGGATGGATGGAGGTTGTCGGCGACAGGGGGGCGGTCGGGAGCCGGTGAGCGCTGAGTGTGAGCGCTAGTTGCTCGGTGCACAGCGGCGGGAGGTAGCGGAGCTGCGGGCAGTGGGGAAGTGGGCAGCCGGCTGGGAGGTGGTCACTGGTCAGTGTTCAGACAGACGACAGTGAGCGCTCCGCTCCGCACCGTCACCCCCAGTAGTGCTCTCCTCTCCTCTCCTCCCCTCCCCTCGCCCCGGGACACGAGGCGGGGGCGCCGCCGTGAACGGGACGTCCCGCGGGTGTGAAGTCGAGGAGCCGCAGATGAGCGAGAGGCCGCCGCCGGCTGCCCGGGGAACAAGGATGAGGAGCGCCGCGCTACCGCCTCTGTGCCGCGCCTCCCTCCTGCTCTGCACCGTCTTCAGCAACGCCAGGGGACACAGCAAGGAAACGCAGCCCATCCCGCTCAACGTGTGAGTCTGGCGCCGGCTCCGTGGGTCCGTGGCACCGGGATGGGCCGGGGGAACGGGACCGGGGGTCGGTACCGGCGGGGATGGGGCACTCCGCGTTCTCCACAACACAAACTGCTCCGTTCTGCAGAATAACTTCTGGTCGGTCAGGGGCTACAATGCAGTTGCAAACACAGACACCCCCGCCCTGTAAGCGACACAACCCGCTGGCCGAACGGCACCATAGATGCTGCCTCACCCGCTGAGTTTCGCCAGCAATTTTGTCTACCGAAACAACCGAGTTTCGCTTGGCCGAGATAAACAGAATGAGTTTGTGGGGGTTACAGGGGTAAGTGAAACAGTTCTGCTCTTTCCACAACGTAACCGTCCTCCTCTGTAAATGTCTTTCAGGGTGAAACTATGGGCTTCCGCCTTCGGAGGGGAAATCAAATCCATTTCGGCCAAATACTCGGGTTCACAATTCCTGCAGAAGGTAACGCTTTCTTTAAAGAGCCGCATTTGTAGAATCTCCTATTTCACAACTTGATTGTCTTGTATTTAACCCCCGAAACCAGCGAAGGGTGGAATTCCATATTAACCGCTACACTTTGCACCCATTCCTTCTCTCCAGAGATTTCTTCATCCAGAGAGTTGTGAATCTGTGGAATTCTCTGCCACAGAGGCAGTGGAGGCCAATTCACTTGATGTTTTCAAGAGGGAGTTAGATTTAGCTCTTAGGGCTAACGGAATCAAGGGATATGGGGATAAAGCAGGAGCGGGGCACAGATTTTGGATAATCAGCTATCATATTGAATGGCGGTGCTGGCTCAAAGGGCCGAATGGCCTACTCCTGCACCTATTTTCTATGTTTCTACGCTGCCTGTCCCGCTGAATTACTCCAGCATTTTGTGTCTATCATCAATAATGACATTGTACGCGTTGCCTCCGCTTTTAATCGCGAGAGAAAATATTTGAGTATAAACGGACCGGAATTTTTAAATTATAAACGACCATTCTCGGCTTAGTTAGGAAGGGTGAGATTAGGCCGGTAGTTTAACTTTTCCCCAGTTGTGGAATGGATTCGGTGAGAGGAGTATTGTGTGTGATTTGTTCGCGGCGTTTGTTTGTGTGTAGCCGCCGCCTCCCCGCTCCGGCATTGGGTAAATGATACCCTATTATAGAGGAGAAAATACCAGGTTATACGGGAGAAAATACCCCCTTAGAGAGGAGAAAATACCGGGTTATGCAGGAGAAAATACCCCCTTATAGAGTAGCAAATACCGGGTTATACAGGAGAAAATACCCCCTTATAGAGGACAAAATACCCCCTTATAGAGGAGAAAATACCGGGTTATGCAGGAGAAAATACCCCCTTATAGAGGACAAAATACCCCCTTATAGAGGAGAAAATACCACCTTATAGAGGAGAAAATACCACCTTATAGAGGAGAAAATACCCCCTTATGGAGTAGAAAATACCGGGTTATGCAGGAGAAAATATCCCCTTATAGAGTAGCAAATACCGGGTTATACAGGAGAAAATACCCCCTTATAGAGGACAAAATACCCCCTTATAGAGGAGAAAATACCGGGTTATGCAGGAGAAAATACCCCCTTATAGAGGACAAAATACCCCCTTATAGAGGAGAAAATACCGGGTTATGCAGGAGAAAATATCCCCTTATAGAGGACAAAATACCCCCTTATAGAGGAGAAAATACCGGGTTATACAGGAGAAAATACCCCCTTATAGAGGAGAAAATACCACCTTATAGAGGAGAAAATACCACCTTATAGAGGAGAAAATACCACCTTATAGAGGAGAAAATACCACCTTATAGAGGAGAAAATACCACCTTATAGAGGAGAAAATACCACCTTATAGAGGAGAAAATCCCCCCTTATAGAGCAGAAAATACCGGGTTATACAGGAGAAAATACCACCTTATAGAGGAGAAAATACTCCCTTATAGAGCAGAAAATACTCCCTTATAGAGAAAATCCCCCCTTATAGAGGAGAAAATACTCCCTTATAGATAAAATCCCCCCTTATAGAGGAGAAAATACTCCCTTATAGATAAAATCCCCCCTTATAGAGGGGAAATTACCCCATTATAGAGTAGATAATACCCCGTTATAGAGAGGGAGAATAGTATCTTATCTCATGTTCGGGTGCGCTGCCCGGTAACATTGTCCCGCCGCCCCGACTCGGAGAGAGGGTGTTGATGAAATTACCGTTTGTCGGCAGAAAGGCGATGATTGTAAACGTGTGGTCTTTTGTCGACTAGCATCAGCGGATGAACAGTGTCCGTGATAAACGTTTTTGAACGGAACATGTTTCCTGTTCCGTCAATGGCCCTGTTGTTTAGAGGGAAGACAGACACAAAAATCCGGAGTAACTCAGCGGGCCAGGCAGCATCTCTGGAGAGATGGGGGGTGCAGGGGGGAGCGGGGCACTTTGGAAATCAAATCGCTCTCACCGCAATCTCAATCTTCGAGCGAAAATGTGTTGTGATGCAAACTACAACAAAACTGCGGCGTGAACGCGCTTTACCAAGAATCGGGAACAAATACTCTCAGAGTATTGCTCCCAAAAGCGAAAGAAGACTTTATAATGTTGGGGCTTTTATTTCAGATAATTGTAGTTTGAAGTTGTGTGGGTTTTTCTATTTATTATTTAGGCATTTTTTAAAAATGGAACGAAAATCCTTAGGTCGGCCGTGTTATTTTATGTAACAATTATTATTTAACACTTATTATTGGACATTTATTATTTCACAATTATTATTAAACAATTATTATTTACCGATTATATTTAACGACTATTATTTGACACTTATAGTGTAACAATTATCATTGAAGTACAGAGAGCAGTTACCTGGACCATTGGTGCAACAATATATTGAATCTACACGGTGCAACATCTGAGATCGGTGCTGCGTTTGTCCACGTTATCATTAACATACTCTCCGCTGTTTTATCGTTGTGTGTCATATTCACAAACACCGGGTTGACAAACTCTGATTCTGCATCGCTGTGATTCTCCAACTGAAAGGTGTTTTGTGCAATTTGAAATGTAAATGATGCCGCCTTATTAAGGAATGTGCAGGTGAAAGAAATGTCCGGTTAAATATTTCAAGCCTGCTCCAGAGCCCAGATTGAGTAGGGAGTGTGGACTGTGTAGTACTGAGGAGATGTGTACTGTCAGAGGCAGGATCCTGTGGAGGAAACAATAAACCTAGGCCCTTGCTCATTCATTTATTCATTCCTCTCTCAGCCATAAAGGACCAAAATGTTCCAATATCCTGGTCACTATTAGCCCACACTCAGCCACACTGAGACAGGGGTTCACTGCACCTTTGTGGCAGCTAGCTGTGGTGAATTTGTGGTGAATTTGCTCCATTGGCTCTGATCAGGTATCAGTGTTGAAGAAATAATGCTGGTGCCCGCAAGGTGATTTGGGAAAGTCCTGGCAGGGATGTGAGAGGCAGTGTATTTGTCTTGTATTTCCACAAGATGGAAGTGACATTAGATGCAGCAAGTCTCCAGTTAAGATGCTGTGTCTCGTGACATTTCATAATATTCCTAAATGGAGAATGATGTTGTGTTATTTTGTGGAATTAAATAATACTAAAATACATATGGAAAGTATTCAAATTGTAAGCAACAATGAAGCAGGTTATGGTGATAATGGCGGCAGTGAGTGAGAGGCATGTATTTGTCAATGCGGTACAATGTGTAGAGGATTCTTCCACTGCTCCTGTTATTTGTGAACGGCTCCTTTCACGCCTCACCTCATCCCATTACTTCTGCTGTTAAATTTTCCCTGTGCTTTGCTGGGAATGAATGTCTGCTCAGAGCTCAGACCAAAATGCATAACCCTGCCTTGTACATTTGTTGGAATATTTTCACCATTTTATAGGCATGGATCGAAATGTGGATTTTAGCAAATGTTTGCCTGATCTATAAACTGTGTGGCATTTATGCGATGAATCTGAGACATTTATCAAATTAGAGATTTCTGGAATAATTTTCTTTATATTAGATTTCTCCCCGCATGTATGAATCTACGTACACAATAATTGCTAGGTGACCAACAAAGCTGATTTGTTGCATTCTGCCAGGTAGATTTCACAGTGTAGTGTGTCTGCTTCCCACATAAGGCTTGTACTCTCTATTATGTCTTTGACACCATTTAAATATAATTTAGCCTGTACACAAAGTACTTTCTCAAACCACCAGTCTCCACAGTCAGTGCAGGGTTTTATTTTGCTTCAATAAAATGCTTAAAACTGAATCTTTGGTGCTTCTCCGATTTTGAAGGAAAGATCTGCAATTTTTGCAGCATATATTGCAGTGAAAGAAATCGTTGAATTTTCTACTTTCTGAACGGACGTGACAAAATGAACGGTAGACTAAAGTGCTGGAGAAACTCAGCGGGTGAGGCAGCATCTATGGAGCGACGGAAATAGGCAATGTTTGGAGCCGAAACCCTTCTTCAGACAAAATGAACAACTAGATATGAAGATAGACACAAAATGCTGGAGCTATTCAGCGGGACAGGCAGTACCTCTGGAGAGGAGGAATTGGTGACGTTTTGCGTCAAGACCCTTCTCCAGACTGAGAGGCAGGGGAGAGGGAAACGAGAGATATAGACGGTGATGTAGAGAGATATAGAACAAATGAATTAAAAATGTGCATAAAAGTGACGATGATAACGGAAACAGGCCATTGTTAGCTGTGGGCTAGATGAAGACTTAGGCACATTGCATTTAGAGAAGCAGCCGTTCTTTCCACAATGTTTAAAGTTCTTCACCACCATCTTCCACTGAAAACAGTCGGTAGCTTTAAAAGTGATTGAACTTCCTTTAACATGGTTGTAAAGGCAATATAGTTCAGTAAAGGTTGTATAGTTCAGTTGAGTTTATTATCACGTGTACCGAGGTACAGTGAAAAGCTTTTGTTGTGTGCTATCCAGTCAGTGGAAAGACAATACATGTTTACAGTCGAGCCATTTACAGTGTACAGATACAGGATAAGGGAATGGTAATATTGGAGAATAGTAACAGCAATACTATATTATATAAAGTATTAGTAACATGTAATAGTCATAATATAAAAATAACATAATTTACTAGTCACAAAATTAAAGACATAGTTCATAATTTCCTTTATGTTTATGCATCAGAAGAATTTGTACAAATCGGAAATAATTTTGTTCTTGGTGGCAAAAGAATGCTTTTCAGTATTCGTAGAACATGCAGCAGAACAGTACAGCACAGGAACAGGCCCTTCAGCCCACAATGTCCGTGCCAAACAAGATGCCAAGTTAAACTAATCTCCTCTGCCTGCACTTGATCCATATCCCTCCATTCGCTGCACATCCATGTGTCCATCTAAAAGCCTCTTAAACACCACTATCCTATTTGCCTCCTCCACCACCAGTATTCATGTTATTAATGACCACCTAAAGAATGATCATAGAGTTGTCACTATGGCGCAGTGGGTAGAGCTACTGTCTCACAATGCCAGAGACCCGAGTTTGATCCTGACTAAGGGTGCCGACTTAAGGAGTTTGCACGTTCTTCCTGTGACCTGCGTGGCTTTTCTCCTGGTGCCCAGGTTTCCTCCTACACTCCAAAGACGTGCAGGTTTGTAGGTTAATTGGCTTGGTACAATTGTAAATTGTCCCTAGTGTGTGAGATAGTGATAGTGTACGGGGTGATCGCTGGTTGGCGCGGACACGGTGGGCCGAATGGCTAGTTGCCGCGCTTCCATGCTGTATCTCCAAAGTCTAAAGAGTCAGGTGGAGATAATTTCCAGTGGCATGACCATTGCACGGTGACTCCTAGGCGGTGACCACTACACTGTGACCCCCCCCATGCGGTGACCCCTACACTGTGACACCCCCAAGCCGTGACCCCTGCACTGTGACCCCTACACTGTGATCCCCCCAAACCATTACCTCTGCACTGTGACCCTGCACTCTGACCCCCTACACTGTGGGCTTCCTGGTGGCACATGAGCTGCTTCTACCAGTCACCGTGCTCCCACTGAAACACATACGCTGCGTCAAGAACCATCAAACACGTAAAGATAAAGCAGTTAAATGATGGAGATGACAAAATAGTGGGATTCAGTGACCGGATTCAAGAAATTGAGAACAATGGAGGAGGCAGGAGAATGGGGTTGAGAGGGAGAGGTAGATCAGATGTGATTGAATGGCGACATAGACTCGATGGGCTGAATGGCCTAAATTCTGCTCCTATGACTTATGAGCACAAAAGAGGCAGAAGACTTTTGTTTTTGTCCCAGGGAATAGAACTCAATGTTTGCAAGATGATTTTTTCGGCCGGGAGAGATTGTTGACTTTGAGTTTATTTTATTTTCATGTGTACTGAGGTACAGTGAAAAGCTTTTGTTACCTGCTATCAAAGGGACAGGTACATTTAAAGGATGTGATTACGTGTGGGCACAATTGTGTTTAAGTTTTAGTTCGTCATAATTAATTAATTTTGTTGCGTGCTAAGTAGCCAGTGGAAACACAATACACAAGACATGGTCAACACGATGTATGATTATTGTTATCACTTTCTCTGCTGTTAAAATAGATTGCAGCGGACTGGGCTATTTTGGTCACCTTTAGACTGGCAGCAGTGAGTCCGGATCGTAAGATGTCTAATATTGATTTCCGTGTCAAATGTCTGGCAGGCTCTGCGTTAGTACAAACTGCAGAGGAACACAGATTGCTGTCAGCATCTCCGGGATATTTATGTCTGAAGTGCACATGGGCAGATACCAGAGATGCTGTATGTTTTACTGGCTAACAACTCCAAGCTGCACCAAGCTCACAGGGACACAAGGAACTGCAGATGCTGGAATCTTCAGCAAACCTAGAGTTCTCTGATATGCCCAGGCCAAGATAGATCAATGGTGCATTATTTGGCAACAGCATAGTGACATTATTTTATTGTATTTATTACACATGCATGTTTTGCTGCCATTATTCAAAGTGTAAAGTTCGGTTGGCCCGCGCGCTTGATGTACTGGAGTGGTTCCCGTGAACTCAACTCTCCTCACCTCTCCTGGCCATCCCAGGGGTGCCTCCTGCTACCAACCTTGAAGCCTGCACCTGGAGGCATTACCCTCGTTCACCCTCCCCATCGACCCTTGCTCCTCACGCCTGGCCTCTCCAGCTCCTTTTGCCTGGCATCAGAATTAGAAAATAGGTGCAGGAGCAAACCATTTGGCCCCTTGAGCCAGAACCGCCATTCAATATGATCATGGCTGATCATCCAGAATCAGCACCCCGTTCCTGCTTTCTCCCCGTATCCCTTGATTCCGTCAGCCCTAAAGGGGCTGTCCCACTTGGGCGACCTAATTGGCGAGTTTAGAAGAGTTTGAAAAAATTACATGTTGAAGACCTCCTTCGACTATGTTGAAGACCAGCTTCGACTATGTTGAAGACTAGCTACGACTAGCTACGACTAACTTCGGGGAAATTGGACACCGTACAGTAGATAGCGATCTCCTTTGACCTCCTTTCAACTATGATGAAGACTATCAGCGGTGGCGACCCAACTTGGTCCCGGAGCGGTTCCAGCAGCGGCGGCGGCAGCAGCGGCGACACGACTCGGTCCCAGAGCGATTCCAGCAGCGGCGGCGGCCCGACGCAGTCCCGGGCTGGTTCCAGCGGCAGCGGCAGCAGCAGCGGCCCGACTCTGTCCCGGGGCAGTTGCAGCAACAGCGGCGGCGGCAGCAGCAGCAGCGGCGACCCGACTCGGTCCCGGAGCGGTGGCGGCGGCAGTGGCAGCGGCCCGACCGCGACCACGGGCCCGGTGGAATACCATCACTCGGTGGGGTCACACTGAAACCTGGATCGCCTCGACGCAGAGGGAAAGAGAGGGAAGAGACAGAGACTTTAGGACTTTGCCTTCCATCACAGTGGGGAGGTGTTTGGTGAACTCACTGTGGTGGATGTTGGATTTGTGTTTGTCGTGTGTTCTGTCATTTTTAAAAAGGATTGTATGTATGACTGCAGAGGAACGATGTTTCGTTCAGACCGAAAGGTCTGAATGACAAATAAAGAATCTAATCTAATCTAATCTACGACTACCTTCGACTACCCTCGATTACCTACGACTAACATGCCGACCTACTACGACTAAACCTACGAGTAAAGAAAGTATCGATTTTTTCCATGGCGACCTTTTTTTTCCTCTAGGGCATTTTTTTAACATATTGAAAAATACGGCACGACCTAGTTGAGGCCTCGAGTACGCAGAGACCACTCTCGACCATGAAGGAGAGTTACGAAGACAACCTCGTGTTGACCATGCTGCGAGTATGAGTCAAGGGCAAACTCGCCAGAACTCGCGATTAGGTCGCCCAAGTGGAACAGGCCCTTTAGAACTATATTTAACTCTCACTTGAATACCTGGTTGGTGACACATTATTATGATCAGGACGTAGTATAAGGAAATACAAAGCTGCAATGTCTTGACTGTGCTCCGCCTTATAATGAAGATAGACACAAAATGCAGGTCAGGCAGCATCTCTGGGAGAAGGAATGGGTGACGTTTCTTCTGACCAAAAATGTCACCCATTCCTTCTCTCTAGAGATGCTGCCTGACCTGCTGAGTTATTCCAACATGTTGTATCTATCTTCGGTTTAAACCAGCATCTGCAGTTCCTCCCTACACACTCTCCCAATATTATATTGTCTTATCTCCTTGTTATTCTGTTGAGCCTTAGACTGGGAATGTCCTGTTTAAGGAGATTTCTGAAACAGATGTCCTGTTTCAAAGTAACATTAGCAAATTTGCAGATGACACAAAGCTGGGTGGCAGTGTGAACTGTGAGGAGGATGCTATGAGAATGCAGGGTGACTTGGACAGTTGGGGGAATGGGCAGATGCATGGCAGAGGAAGTTTAATGCGGATAAATGTGAGGTTATCCACTTTGGTAGCAAAAACAGAAAGGCAGATTACTATCTAAATGGCGTCAAGTTGGGAAAAGGGGAAGTACAACGGGATCTGAGGGTCCTTGTACATCAGTCTATGAAAGTAAGCATGCAGGTACAGCAGGCAGTGAAGAAAGCGAATGGCATGTTGGCCTTTATAACAAGAGGAATCGAATATAGGAGCAAAGAGGTCCTTCTGCAGTTGTACAGAGCACTAGTGAACCACACCTGGAGTATTGTGTGCAGTTTTGGTTCCCTAATTTGAGGAAGGACATTCTTGCTATTGAGGGAGTGCAGCGTAGGTTTACAAGTTTAATTCCCGGGATGGCGGGACTGTCATATGCTGAGAGAATGGAGCAGCTGGGCTTGTAAACTATGGAGTTTAGAAGGATGAGAGGAGATATCATTGAAACATATAAGATTGTTAAGGGCTTGGACACACTAGAGGCAGGAAACATGTTCCCGATGTTGGGGGAGTCCAGAACCAGGAGCCACAGTTTAAGAATAAGGAGTAAGCCATTTAGAACGGAGAGGGGTGAGTTTGTGGAATTCTCTGCCTCAGAGGGCGGTGGAGGCAGATTCTCTGGATGCTTTCAAGAGAGAGCTAGATAGGGCTCTTAAAAATAGCAGAGTCGGGATATGGGGAGAAGGCAGGAATGGGGTACTGATTTGGGATGATCAGCCATGATCACATTGAATGGCGGTGCTGGCTTGAAGGGCCAAATGGCCTACTCCTGCACCTATTGTCTACTGTCCATTGTCTAAGATATTCCTTTTTGATAACCAACATTATTTCACAGATTCTACTAACATAGTTTGTCAAAAATGTAATATATTTCCTTGAATTGTACCTATGCTCAGATACATACTCTTTAGCAACTGTTCAGTAATGTGTACGAAACTTCTGAGCAATAGTTCTACCTTAGATTAATGATAGATTGATTAACTTATGTAAACACTTGAAACTAGGAACATGAATAATGTTTACACTCTGATCCATTCTCAAACTCTACACGTGTTTTGGAATCCCTATGATGTTGGACTTGTCTATTCACCTTTGTGTAAATGAACAGCAGATTACATATTGTTGGTATGTTGTAATATATTATACAGCTTCTTTTAACAAATCGGTGATCAAAACTTTCTCTACAAAATAGTGCCAAACGCATTTAAAAATAATGTTTTATTCAAAAAATGCTACTTGATGAGGGATAGATTTATGGAGCCACAAGACTAAGTGGGATCCGTTGGGTCCCAGCATCACACGGGAGGGCTGGTTCCCCAACCCAATATTCCACCTCTCTGCCGATTCCAATATCGGTGGCCAGTGGGAGGGGGAGGGCTTTCTGGAGCGCTAGTATGGGTGTTGTGCGCTGAAGGGACTGGTTTCCAGAGGGCTAGTGTGCACATTGTGGGCCAAATGGATTCTGTGGCTGGCAGCTCATTAACTCAAGCCTGTTGTGCTGGCAGCTCACCCACGGCTGGTGGGCTGGCAGTTAACTCATGGCTATTCCTTGAAATTCCATTTCAAGCAGGGTGCAAGGCCACCAAATTCAAGTGCAGTTACATACCACTTCAAGCAGGGTGCAAAGCCACCAAATTCAAGTGCAGTTTCATACCATTTCAAGCACAGTGCAAGGCCACCAAAGACAGCGAGTCATGACCTCTCCCTCCCCTATGTGGCAGAGACTGAACCATGCCCACACTTCTGGATTTTATAGTCCCTCCCCCTCCCACCAGAAGAGACGTGGCCTTCATGGTGTGATTGACAGGAGAGAGAATCTCAACATTTTTTAAACACTGATAACTCTTTTATTTTTAATCAATGGGAAAAATCCCAGGCACTTTATGAATGTGGGGGGGGGGGGCTCTGAGTAAGATGGCCAAAAATCACAACCGTAAGTGGTAGCATTTTTCTAAAATCAATATAAAGCGCAAACAGGAAGTGGTCAAGATTAAACTTTTAATTATATATAGAAGGCAAGGCAGCTTTAATTAGGCAAGGCAGCTTTAATTAGGCAAGGCAGCTTTAATTAGGCAAGGCAGCTTTAATTAGGCAAGGCAGCTTCAGCACTTTCAAACCAAAGGCAAGGCAGCTTTAGCACTTTCAAACCAAAGGCAACACAGCTTTAGCACTTTCAAACCAAAGGCGACATAGCTTTAGCACTTTCAAACCAAAGGTAACACAGTTTTAGCACTTTCAAACTACGTTTTCAAACCACATTAAGGGCACTGACAGGTCAGTAAAACCACTCACAGTTTAAACCACACTCAGACATGTTCAGTGTTATTCACAGCTCAGACCGAGAATTGCGACCTCTCGCTCCCCCATCTTGCAAAGAACTGAGGCACCTCCACACTTCCGGGTTTTATAGTTCCTCTGGAAGGGGCATGGCCTTCAGGAGAGAGAATCTCAACATTTTTTAAACACTAATAACTTTTATTTTTCATCGATGGGAAAAATCCTCTTGTCCTGCGCAGCGGAGAGGGACTTTGAGTAAGATGGCCAAAAATCACAGCCGTAAGCGGCAGCTTGTTTTCTAAAATCAATATACAGAGCAACAGGAAGTGGTCAAGATGAGACTTTTGGTAATACAGATAGAGTGATACAGTGTGAAAACAGGCCTTCCGGCCCAACTTGCCCACACCGGCCAACATGTCCCAACAACAGTAGTCCCACCTGCCCGTGTTTGCCCCATATCCCTACAAACCTGTTCTACCCATGATGGGGAATGGCTCTGATGAAAGTCTGTCTCCAACCTGCACCTATACATGGTCAGTATATTTGTTTTCTGTCCACTGTAGGATGAATTTACTGGCAAAGGAGACGTGACTATTTTTCAACAATTTCTTCCTTTTTTGCTCAGATTATGGTTTAAGGCAGGGGTCGGCAACGTTTTTTGCATAGTGGCCAGGACCCATGTTTGTGAGCGGATGGCGGGCCACATCTATTGCCGTAGTTAATAAATGGAGGTAATAATAATACATACCATTTGTAGGTTAATTGGCTTGATTAATTGGCTTGATAAAACTGTAAAATTGACCAAGTTGCCGATATGCAGAGTACTGCCCTGCCGACTACAAATTTCAGAAGGTTCGAAAGGTTCATACTAACTAAATTAGTAATAATACATACTAATAATACATAAATTAGTAATAATACATACTAATAATACATCGTTTTCACGTGTTTTTCAATTCGTTTTCTGCCGTTCCCAGGTTGCCTGCGAGCCCCGGGACTGGCTGTAGCGCGCAGGTCATGAAAACTAATTGAAAAAAATATGACTGCGGGCCGGATGATTCGGGTTACGGGCCGGATCCGGCCCGTGGGCCGAAGGTTGCCGACCCCTGGTTTAAGGCATCAGTTTATTTGGTGAGTGGGAATTCATGTCTGCAACATTTTCCTTAAACTTGGAGCCTGCAACAATCAGGGAGAAAGAGAGTGTAAGGGGTGGCACGGTGGTGCAGCGGGTAGAGCTGCTGCCTCACAGCACCAGAGACCCATGTTCCATCCTGACCTTGGATGTGGTGTATTTGGTGTTTGCAAGTTCTCCCTGTGACCGCATGCATTTCCTCCGGGTGCTCCGCTTTCTTCACACAGCCCAAAGACGTGCAGGTTTGTAGGTTAAGTGGCCTCTGAAAATAGCCCATAATGTGTAGGGAGTGGATGATGAAGTGGAAGAACTGGTGTGAGCGGGTGATTGAAGGTCGGTGTGGTCGCGGTCGGCTGAAGGGCCTGTTTCCATGCTGTATCTGACAATCAATCATTCAACTGCTGAAGGTTTATCATTTTGAACATTATACTTCCAATAGATATTACTGTATGAACATTTACCCTTAGAACATTTACCCTTAGAGATGTGGAGATAAAAGCACATCCAGTCAAATAGAATCCTGTTCTTAAAATAATCAAAGCTGAAATCAATGGTGAAACTACGGTATTTATATTACCATGCAGATGAATTAAAAAAAAATGCAAATCCTTTGTATTTGTTTTTGATTCCTCTACAAATGTCACAACCCAAATTATGAAGTTATTTATAAAACATCATTCTTTAATTTTGATCTGGTATGTTGCGCTGCTTTTACCAGAACAGGAAGGTGGCATTGCTTTTTATAGAATATCTATCTGTTCCTTGTTGTACAAGAGAGTGAAGTAAAGCTGTGCAAACGTGAATAACGAGGCTGCGTGTGGCGTTGTGTGGAGGAAGCGTGTGTTTTCAAGAGTCTAGTATTATCCTGCTATCGCATGAATTGAAATTTCTACAATAAGATCAAACACAACAATGGGAGGAAGGTTATCTTCAGTGTTCCAAGTGCAGGGGAGTGGGAAGTGACTGTGGAGACATTGTGTTTATGGTTGTGCAGTGATTAATATACAGTGGGGACAGACACAAAATGCTGGAGTAACTCAGCGGGTCAGGCAGCATCTCTGGAGAGAAGGAATGGGCGACGTTTCGGGTCGAGACTCCTCAGACCAAAAACATGTGTCTATATTCTATGTAAACCAGCACCTGAAGTTCCTTCCTACACAATGTAGAGTCGGGTTTCTCTGCAGCCACGGCGTGGAGCGTGAGGGAGGGTCGCTGCCCAGAGGGAGGGTCGCTGCCCAGAGGGAGGGTCGCTGCCCAGAGGGAGGGTCGCTGCCCAGAGGGAGGGTCGCTGCCCAGAGTGTGGGTCGCTGCCCAGAGGGTGGGTCGCTGCCCAGAGGGTGGGTCGCTGCCCAGAGGGTGGGTCGCTGCCCAGAGGGTGGGTCGCTGCCCAGAGGGTGGGTCGCTGCCCAGAGGGTGGGTCGCTGCCCAGAGGGTGGGTCGCTGCCCAGAGGGAGGGTCGCTGCCCAGAGTGTGGGTCGCTGCCCAGAGGGAGGGTCGCTGCCCAGAGGGAGGGTCGCTGCCCAGAGGGTGGGTCGCTGCCCAGAGGGTGGGTCGCTGCCCAGAGGGTGGGTCGCTGCCCAGAGGGTGGGTCGCTGCCCAGAGGGTGGGTCGCTGCCCAGAGGGTGGGTCGCTGCCCAGAGGGTGGGTCGCTGCCCAGAGGGTGGGTCGCTGCCCAGAGGGTGGGTCGCTGCCCAGAGGGAGGGTCGCTGCCCAGAGTGTGGGTCGCTGCCCAGAGGGAGGGTCGCTGCCCAGAGGGAGGGTCGCTGCCCAGAGGGTGGGTCGCTGCCCAGAGGGAGGGTCGCTGCCCAGAGGGAGGGTCGCTGTCAAGAGGGTGGGTCGCTGCCCAGAGGGAGGGTCGCTGCCCGGAGGGAGGGTCGCTGCCCGGAGGGTGGGTCGCTGCCCGGAGGGTGGGTCGCTGCCCGGAGGGAGGGTCGCTGCCCGGAGGGAGGGTCGCTGCCCAGAGGGAGGGTCGCTGCCCAGAGGGAGGGTCGCTGCCCAGAGGGAGGGTCGCTGCCCAGAGGCAGGGTCGCTGCCCAGAGAGAGGGTCGCTGCCCAGAGGGAGGGTCGCTGCCCAGAGGGAGGGTCGCTGCCCAGAGGGAGGGTCGCTGCCCAGAGGGAGGGTCGCTGCCCAGAGGGAGGGTCGCTGCCCAGAGGGAGGGTCGCTGCCCAGAGGGAGGGTCGCTGCCCAGAGGGCGGGTCGCTGCCCAGAGGGCGGGGCAGCCACAGTAGACCTGGCTCTCGTCAGTAAATGGCTCTCGTGTCAGAGCGAGCGATGTTGATCTATCTCTCCCTCTCAACCCCATTTTACCCATAACCTCTGACACCCATACTGATCGAGAATCTATCTACCTCTGTTTTAAATATATCCATTGACTTGGCCTCCACAGCCTTCTGTGGCAAAGAATTCCACAGATCCACCACACTCTGACTAGAGAAATTCCTCTTCATCTCCTTCCTAAAAGAACGTCCTTTAATTCTGAGACTCTTGACCTAGACTCTCCCACTAGTGGAAACATCCTCTTCACATCCACTCTATCCAAGTCTTTCACTATTCTGTATGTTTCAATGAGGTCCCCCTCATTCTTTTAAACTCCAGCGAGTACAGGCCCAGTGCCGACAAACGCTCCGACAGATGTTGGACAGACTTGGATTGTTTTCTGTAGAACGCCAGAGGTTGTGCGGAGACCTGATAGAAGTTTATAAAATTATGAGAGTCTTAGGTAGGATAGATGGTCAGAACCTGTTTCCCAGGTTGGAGATGTCAAAGACTAGAGGGCACAGCTTGAAGGTGAGAGGGGCAAAGTTTAACGGAAATGTGCGGGTGTTTGTTTTACACAGAATGGTGGTGGGTGCCTGGAACACGCTGCCAGGAATGGTGGTGGAGGCAGATGCAATAGTGGCGTTAAGAGACTATTGTACAGACAGATGGATATGCAGGGAATGAAGGGGTATGGGTCACGTGCAGGCAGAGGACAGTAGTTTAACTTGGCATCATGTTCAGCACGGATATTGTGGGCCGAAGAGCCTGTTCCTGTGCTGTACTGTTCTACGTTCCAACCTGCTACTCATATAAATGTTATCAATTCTGGTGCAGCACAAATATGGATTTTTTCCTGAAGAAGGTTTTGCCTTAAACTTGAATTTGAATTGATCTTTCCAGCATTTATCTCTTCCGTCCCCAGCTGGGACTGTGTGTGCAGTTCTCAAATTGCCCACTTGGAGGTGCAGAAGAGTTACTAAACTTCCCTCTGGACAGATGTTGCACTTTTGTCTGTCCTGTCCATGAGAGCGACACACAGGTAGAAACCTCTCCAGTTATTACCTTACTGACTACTACTATTATATGATGAAGAAAGCAAACTCAATGCTAGCATTTATTTCAAGGGGGCTTGTACACAAAAACAGGGATGTAATGTGCAAGCAGGAACTGCAGCTGCTGGTCTAAACTGAAGATAGACACAAAAAGCTGGGGTAACTCAGCAGGACAGGCAGCATCTCTGGATAGAAGGAATGGGTGACGTTTTGGGTCAAGACCCTTTGTAATGCTGAGGCTCTATAAGGCACTGGTCAGGCCATATTTGGAATATTGTGAGCAACTTTGGGCACTGTATCTGAGGAAGGATGTGTTGGCTCTGGAGAGGGTCCAGAGGAGGTTTACAAGAATGATCTCAGGAAATGAGTAGGTTCACCTCTGATCAGTGACGTGCGGTCAGGGGAGGTAGGGGAGGCAGAGCCTCACCTCTTACTCCCTAGGAAAATAGCTGTTAAGAAAAGTAAAGAAAAATAATAATAAAATAAATATAAAGATTTTCCACTGATCTGTGTTATAAATGTAATTCTATATGAATCTAATCATTTGTTATAGTCAAAATCGTCAAATTGTCACTGTTCCGCTGCAAATACAGGGAGAGATGAGAGATGAGGCAGCGACGAGCTGAGCCTCCCCTCTGATTGCGCAACCCCTCAGAAACTGCATGGAGCGCGGGCAATAAGCGTGTGCCTGTTACTATCTCCATGTATGTCACCAATGTAATGTTTGTAGATCCCTTCATTACATGTCCTTACCTTCCATAGTCCAGGTAGTTTATTTCACACATAAATATATTAAATTTAGGCTCGCTGGTCTCTTCATAAAACTGCAATGAAAAAGCAGCAGGGGAGGCAGCGATCATGTCTGCCTCACAAGGGGGAGTGTCTTGAGCCCAGTGGCGAGAGAGCGAGCGTCAATTATGTAGGCTCACGTAATTGACGCGGCCTCGCTCTCCCTCCACGTTAGCTAGCTTCAGCAGCGGCGGCACAGACTGCTAGGTTGATTCGTTGATTTGTAGCGGCCGATTCAGAGGCTCTGGGCCACTGAGAGCTCCCAATTAGGCCCCACGAGAGTAATCTACTCTCGGCTCAGGACCCCAGCATCCACTCCCGCCGCTGGCCCTCTCCCTCACCTCTCCTTCCCTTCTTCCCTCCCTCCCTTCTCTTAGTACGGGTGTCAGAGGTTAAGGGGAGAAGGCAGGAGAATGGGGTTAGGAGGGACAGATAGATCAGCAATGATTGCATGGCGGAGTAGACATGATGGGCCAAATGGCCTAATTCTATTCCTATCACTTATGCCCTTTCATTATTACCTTACTTACCTTAGTTATTACTCCTTGGTACCGTTGTCTGATAAAGAAAACTCATGCAGCATCATGTTAAAATTGAGTACAGTGTAGAAACAGGCCCTTCTGGGCCCACCAAGTCCGCTCGACCAGCGATCACCCTGTACACTAGCACTATCTTACACACATTAGGGACAATTAACAATTTTTTTGCTGAAACCAATTATCCTACAAACCTGCTTGTGGACTTAACCCCAGAACAGGGGCAGGCAGCTGGCTCAGGCAGAGGCCTCTTCCGCCTGGCGTCATGACTCGCGGATAGCCAGCTTGGCCAGGCCTAGGAGAAACCCAACCAGGACATCTTCAGCCCTACCGTCTCCCCCACGCACAGGCTGTCCAAAGATGAGGATGGTGGGTGTGAAGTTCAGCCAGAAGGCAAGGAGCAGCCCCTTTAGATATTGGAACAGGGGCTGCAACCTCTCAGTGCTGGCATAAATCAATGGGTCAGGCAGCATCTGTGGATGGAATGAACAGACCATGCTTCTGATCCAGCTACTGCTTCGTAATGTGGAGACACAAGGAACTCCACATGCTGGAATCTTGAGTCTGAGGAAGGGTGATGAAATGAAACGTCACCTATCCATGTTCTCCACAGATGCTGCCTGACCCGCTGAGTTACTTCAGCACTCTGTGAAATGTCACCTATCCATATTCTCCAGAGATGCTGCCTGACCCACTGAGTTACTCCAGCACTCTGTGAAACGTCACCTATCCATTTTCTCCACAGATGCTGCCTGACCCGCTGAGTTACTCCAGCACTCTGTGAAACGTCACCTATCCATGTTCTCCACAGATGCTGCCTGACCCACTGAGTTACTCCAGCACTCTGTGAAACGTCACCTATCCATGTTCTCCACGGATGCTGCCTGACCCGCTGAGTTACTCCAGCACTCTGTGAAACGTCATCTATCCATGTTCTCCACAGATGCAGCCTGACCCGCTGAGTTACTCCAGCACTCTGAAATGTTACCTATCCATGTTCTCCAGAGATGCTGCCTGACCCACACTCCAGTACTTTGTGTCTGACAGATGTACTCTGATAGTCAGAGCCTTGCCCTTGGTGTGCGGAGCACATCTGGAGTTACGAAACCCTGTGAGATTACATGGACCCTGTGCTAGTCTAGATTGTCAGGAGCTAAGGAAGTATTGGGGCAACCATCATTACAACACCCAGGCAAGTTTACAGAAAGGGAGCAGGCAAGTCAGTAAGAAATGTCTTTTACTTTACTGGAAAACCAATTCTGATTGCCCAACAAGTAATGTATTTTCTAATGACCAATTATATTGTACTACATTAGTAGTTCAAACAGAATGGCAACATTGACAGCTGGGAAAGGCCAGCAGAGCGGCCGTGTTTACTGAGCACTGCATTATCGATTCAGTCACCAGGCTCAAGGTGAATGAGCTGCAGTGAAGTACGATTTGTAAATCAACGTTGATGGAGTGACATATGTACAGTGCATTCAGTAAGTATTCACACACCTTCACTTTTTCCACATCTTGTTACTTTACAGCCTTATTCGAAAATGGATTACATTCATTTTTTTAAATCATCAATTTACACACAATACCCCATAATAAAAAAGCAAAAACAGGTGTTTAGAACTTTTTGCAAAGTGATTAAAAAGAAATCACTGAAATATCACATTTACATAAGTATTCAGACCCTTTACTCAGTATTTTGTTGAGGCACCTTTGGCAGCGATTACAGCGTCAAGTCTTCTTGGGTATGACGCTACAAGCTTGGCACACGTGCATTTGGGTATTTTCTCCCATTCTTCTCTGCAGATCCTCTCAACCTCTGTCAGGTTGGATGGGGAGCGTCGATGCACAGCTGTTTTCAGGTCCCTCCAGAGATGTTCGATCGGGTACAAGTCCCGGGCTCTGGCTGGGCCACTCAAGGACAGTCAGACTTGTCACGAAACCACTCCTCCATTGTCTTGGCTGTGTGCTTAGGGTCGTTGTGCTGTTTGAAGGTGAACCTCTGTTCCAGTCTGAGGTCCAGAACGCTCTGGAGCAGGTTTTCATCAAGGATCTCTCTGTACTTTGCTCCATTCATCTTTCCCTCGATCCTAACTAGTCTCCCAGTTCCTGCCACTGAAAAACATCCCCACAGCATGATGCTGCCACCACCATGCTTCACTGTAGGCAAGGTATTGGCCAGGTGATGAGCGATCCCTGGTTTTCTCAAGACGTGGCAACCTTGGTTTCATCAGACCAGAGAATATTGGGCTGTCATCTGCCATTTACTGAGGAGTGGCTTCCGTCTGGCCACTCTACCATAAAGACCTGATTGGTGGAGTGCTGCAGATATTGTTGTCTTTCTGGAAGGTTCTCCCATCTCCACAGAGGAACTCTGGAGCTCTGTCAGAGTTCTTGGTTACCTGTCTGACCAAGGCCCTTCTCCCCCGATTGCTCAGTTTCGTCGGATAGCTAGCTCTATGAAGAGTCCTGGTGGTTCCAAAGTTCTTCCATTTAAGAATGACGGAGGCCACTGTGCTCTTCAGGCCCTGCAATGCTGCAGAAATTGTTTTATACCCTTCCCCAGATCTGTGTCTCGACACAATCCTGTCTCAGTGGTCTACGGACAATTCCTTTGTCTTCATGGCTTGGTTTTCACTCTGACATGCACTATCAACTGTGGGGCCTGATATAGACAGGTGTGTGCCTTACCAAATCATGTCCAATCAATTTAATTTACCACTGGTGGACTCCAATCAAGTTGTAGAAACATCTCGAGGATAATCAATGGAAACAGGATGAACCTATGCTCAATTTTGAGTGTCATAGCAAAGTGTCTGAATACTTATGTAAATGTGATCTTTCAGTTATTTATTTTTAATTACTTTACAAATACTTCTAAACACCTTTTTTCGCTTCTTCATTCTGGGGTATTGTGTGTAGATTGATGATGAACAAAAATGAATTTAATCCATTTTAAATTAAGGATGTACGGTTCCAAATTGTGCAAAAAAGTGAAGGAGTGTGAATACTTTCTGAATGCATTGTATGCTGGGGATTAATCTGCAATATCAACACTGGCTGCATGTATTGAAGCAGACAGGAGAGCGAGAGTTTTGAGACTTTCACCTGGGCATGTGGATATGCAGGGAATGGAGGGATACGGATCATGTTCATGCAGATGAGCTATAGACAAACAATGAGCTGCAGATGCTGGTTTACTGAGGAAAGACACGAACTGCTGGAGTAACCCAGTGGGTCAGGCAGCATCTCTGGAGAACATGGATAGGAGACTTTTTGGGATGGGATATTTCAATGTGATGAAGGGTCTCGACCGGAAACGTCACCTATCCATGTTCTCCAGAGATGCTGCTTAATCCCGCCGAGTTACTCCAGCACTGTGAAACATCACCTATCCATGTTCTTTTTGGTTATTTGGCGTGCTAACCCAATAGCTTTATGTGTCTATCTTCATGATAAGGGAACATCGTTTAGTGCAAGGTAGTAGAGATTTCAGAGTGTGGATCGATTGTAATATGTGATTGTCGATCTGTTTCTATGTCTAGCACGCAGATATTCGCCTGGGTTGGGCTTCCATGTGTAGACTGGGAATCAGTGAGGCCACTGTTTTCACCCTACTTCCTCTGTCCACATGTCCAAACCATCTGGGATCATCTCGAAACATAGCTGGAAACTTCTGTAAAAGGAATATGGGATATATTTACATGCAACACAGAACAGCACAGGAATGGACCCTTTGGCCCACAATGTCCATGCCTAACACGATAGCAAGTTAAATTTCCCAAACACCTCCGCCCAGTCCGCCTTAACCTACCTGATCTCCCGGTGGCTCAGCACTTTAACTCCCCCTCCCATTCCCAATCTAACCTTTCTGTCCTGGGCCTCCTCCATTGTCAGAGTGAGGCCCAGCGCATATAGGAGGAACAACACCTCGTATTTCGCTTGGGTAGTTTACACCCCAGCGGTATGAACACTGACTTCTCTAACTTTAAATAGCCCTTGATTTCTCTCTCCATCCCCTCCCCCTTCCCAGTTCTCCCACCAGTCTTACTGTCTCCGACTACATTCTATCTCTATCCTGTCCCCTCCCCTGACATCAGTCTGAAGAAGGGTCTCGACCTGAAACGTCACCCATTCCTTTTCTCCAGACATGCTGCTGGCTGTCCCGCTGAGTTACTCCAGCACTTTGTGTCTATCGTCAGATTATAACCTCGCTCATCCACTTTCAGCTGCTCCATCAATAAGCGTTGCCTTCTTCAGAAGGTCAGAAGGGAGTCTGGTTGCTGACGTTTGCAGAGTTCAAATCAGTTTGCAACTCTTTAACTTATGGGAGAGCTGACAGTCATTGAGACCTGCTCGAATGGAAAGCAAATCAAGGACACATTTCCTGCAGTGCTGACTCACCTCCTGCCTCATTATGTCGTAAATGATAGGAGCAGAATTAGGCCATTCGACCCATCAAGTCTACCCGCCATTCAATCATGGCTGATCTATCTCTCCCTCCTAACCCCATTCTCCTGCCTTCTCCCCTTAACCCCTGACACCCGTACTAATCAAGAATCTATCTATCTCTGCCTTAAAAATATCCACTGACTTGTGGCCTCCACAGCCTTCTGTGGCAAAGAATTCTACGGATTCACCACCCTCCTCTTCCAAACAGACCAAGGAGCTGCAACATGAAGGAACTGAAGGGTCTGCTGACGTTAAGGTGGAAAGAATGCAGAGAAGATTTATGATGATGCTGACAGGACTTGAGAGCTGATGCCTCACGGCGGCAGAGACCCGGGTTCGATCCTGAATACGGGCGCTGTCTGTACCTTCTCCCCGTGGCCTGCGTGGGTTTTCTCTAGATGCTCCGGTTTCCTCCCACATTCCAAAGACGTGCAAGTTTGTAGGTTAATTGGCTCTCAGTAAATTGTCCCTGGTGTGTAGGATAGTGCTAGTGTACGGGGTGATCGGAGTGTCTAAGCTGGAGGTTGTGGTGTGAGCTATACACTCTCCCACTGCCGTTCTGTTTCACAGAAGGTGGTCCACCACCATGGCAACATGACTATCACTGATCGGTGTTGAGGAAGATAAATTCAATTGATATCAAGAGGACTGGAATATAAAAAAACAGGGATGTAATGCTGAGGCTCTATAAAGGGCCTGTCCCACCAGCATGCAACTATGCGATTAGCGCGACCTAACGTGGTCGCTTGAGCTGTCCGGCGTCGCGGGGCCGGTCCCACTTCGATCGCCAGAGCCGTGCGGAATTGTACGGAGTTCATCCCGAGTTCGTCCCGACACCGCGCGGGGCTCCGAAAAACCGACTATGTCCAAAAATTCCGCGCGGCAACGGCTTCTCGGCTCGCAGTCGCCTCGACATTTACACACCGCCCCGACATCGTGCCTCCATGAACCTATTTATAAGTGCCTCCTTGACCCTCTATGTGTGTGGCTCCGTGGCCCTGTGTGTGTGTGTGCCTCGGTGCCCCTCTCTGTGTGCCCCTCTCTGTCCTGGCGAACTTACCTTGGACTTCGCTCCAAGTTCGCCTCACTTTGCGCCGCGTTGCGCCACTCACCCGACCTCCGATTCAGATTCAGATTCAGATTCAATTTTAATTGACCTCCGCGCGGCCCCTACTGCTGGTTTGGTTGTGTTTGCCGCATGCAGGCGCATGTTGGTGGGAACGGCCCTGTACAGGGGATCACCCGACCTCCGCGCGGCCCCCGATTCTAGTTTGATCGCGTTCATCGCATAGAGTTGCATGCTGGTGGGACAGGCCCTTATGGCACTGGTCAGGCTGCATTTGGAGTATTGTGAGCAAATTTGGGCCCCATATCTGAGGAAGGATGTGCTGGCTCCAGAGAGGGTCCAGAGGAGGATTACAAGAATGATCCCAGGAATGAGTGGGTTAGCTTCCGATGAGCGTTTGACAGCACCGGGCCTCTACTCACTGGAGTTTGAGGGTTGAGGGGGGGACCTCATTGAAACACAGAATAGTGAAAAGCTTGGATAGAGTGGATGTGGAGAGGATGTTTCTACTAGTGGGAGAGTCTCGGACCAGAGGTCACAGCCTCAGAATTAAAGGACACTCTTTTAGTAAGGAGGAATTTCTTTAGTCAGAGGCCAGTTAATCTGTGGAACTCATTGCCACAGAGGGCTGAGGAGGCCAAGTCAGTGGACATTTTTATGGCAGAGCCAAATTCTTGATTAGAACGGGTGTCAAGAGTTATAGGGAGAAGGCAGGAAAATGGGATTAGGAGGCTCAGATCAGCCATGATTGAATGACTCGATGGGCCGAATGGCCTGATTCTACTCCTGTAACTTGTGAAGTTGCGAACTTGTGATTATCTTCTCCAGAGCAGATGGATGTGTCAGTTATCGGCATCATCTTGTCCACATTTAGTCACTGCAGTTGTAGTTGGGTGTGCCTGGATATGAAGCTGTAAAGTCTGACAAACTAGCTCATGAAGTAACAGCGACAAAGTGATGTCTCCGACAGACCTGGGGAGATGTGCCAGGAACATAACACTCTATCCTGGAGAAAGATGGCACGGATAACAGATTTTTTAGTTTAGTTTAGATATACAGCGAGGGAACGGGCCCTTCAGCCCACCGAGTCCGCTCTGACCAGCGATCCCCGCACACTAACACAACCCTACACACTCTCGGGACAATTTACAGAACCCCATTGTCCTACAAACCTGTAAATCTGTGGGAGGAAACCCAAGCACCCGGAAAAAAACCCACGCGGATCACGGGGAAAACGTACAAACTCCGTACAGACAGCACCTGTAGTCAGGATCAAACCCGGGTTTCTGGCGCCGTAAGGCAACAACTCTACTGCTGCGCCACCGTGCCACCCGTGGTGCTACAGATGTTGGGGATTTAAGCAAACATGCCTTTTCTCCCTCCTCTGCATCAAAACACAGTCCAACCCTGGACCAGAAATGCCTTTTGCCATGGTCATATCATAAGGTTATAAATTATAGGAATAGAAATAGGCCATTCGGCCCATGAAGTCTACTCCGCCATTCAATCATTGCTGATCCATCTCTCCCTCTTAACCCCATTCTCCTGCCTTCTTCCCATAACCTCTGACACCCGTACTAATCAAGAATCTATCTATCTCTGCCTTAAAAATATCCTCTGACTTGGCCTCCACAGCCTTAATTCCACAGATTCACCACCCTCAAAATAAAAATGTCCTCATCTCTTTCCTGAAAGAACCTTTAGTCCTTTAGTTCTGAGACTGTGACCTCTAGTCCTAGATTCTCCCACCAGTGGAAACACCCTCTCCACATCCACTTCAAGCCTTTCACTATTCTGTATGTTTCAATGAGGTCCCCCCTCATTCTTCTAAACTCCAGTGAGTGCAGGCCCAGTGCCGACAAACGCTCATCATAGGTTAAACTACTCATTCCTAGGATCATTCTTGTAATCCTCCTCTGGACCCTCTCCAGAGCCAGAATGTCCTTCCTCAGATATTGCGCCCAAAATTGCTCACAATATTCCGAAAGACATCCTTGCCATAGAGGGGGTACAGAGAAGATTCACCAGACTGATTCCTGGGATGTCAGGACTTTCATATGAGGAAAGATTGGATAGACTCGGTTTGTACTCGATGGAATTTAGAAGATTGAGGGGGGATCTTATAGAAACCTACAAAATTCTTAAGGGGTTGGACAAGCTAGATGCTGGAAGATTGTTCCCGATGTTGGGGGAGTCCAGAACAAGGGGTCACAATCTAAGGATAAGGGGGAATTCCTTTAGGACCGAAATGAGGAAAACATTCTTTACACAGAGAGTGGTGAGTCTCTGGAATTCTCTGCCACAGAAGGTAGTTGAGGCCAGTTCATTGGCTATATTTAAGAGGGCGTTAGATGTGGCACTTGTGGCTAAAGGGATCAGGGGGTATGGAGAGAAGGCAGGTACGGGATACTGAGTTGGATGATCAGCCATGATCACATTGAATGGCGGTGCAGGCTCGAAGGGCCGAATGGCCTACTCCTGCACCTATTTTCTATGTTTCTCTATGTTAAATGTGGCCTGACCAGCGCCTTATAGAGCCTCAGCATTACATACCTGTTTTTGTATACAAGCCCTCTTGAAATAAATTGGGTTTACTTGCAAGAGGAGGACATTTCAAGCTGAACGCTAATCTGCAGCCATCAATACAGAGAAACATGGAAATATAGGTGCAGGAGTAGGCCATTCGACCCTTCGAGCCAGCACCACCATTTAATATGATCATGGCTGATCATCCAAAATCAGTACCCTGTTTCTGCTTTCTCCCTATATCCCCCCGATTTCTTTAGCTAAATCTAACTCTCTCTTGAAAACATCGAGTGAATTGGCCTCCACTGCCTTCTGTGGCAGAGAATTCCACAGATTCACAACTCTCTGGGTGAAGACGTTTTTCCTCATCTCAGTCCTAAATGGCCTACCTCTTATTCTTAAACTGTGACCCCTGGTTCTGGACTTCCCCAACATCGGGAACATTTTTCCTGCATCTAGCCTGTCCAATCGTTTAAGAATGTTATATGTTTCTATAAGATCCCCTCTCATCCTACTAAATTCCAGTGAATACAAGCCCAGTTGACCCATTCTTTCATCATATGGCAGTCCCGCCATCCCGGGAATTAATCTGGTGAACCTACGCTGCATTCCCTCAATAGCAATAATGTCCCTCCTTAAAATTGGAGACCAAAATTGCACACACTACTCCAGGTGCGGTCTTACCAGAGCCCCGCACAACTGCAGTTGGACCTCCTTGTTCCTAAACTCAAATCCTCTCGCAATGAAGGCCAACATGTCATTAGCTTTCTTCACTGCCTGCTGTATCTGCATGCTTACTTTCAGTGACTGATGAGCAAGGACACCCAGGTCTCGTTGCACCTCTCCTTTTCCTAATCTGACACCATTCAAATAACAATCTGCGTTCCTGTTCTTGCCACCAAAGTGGATAACCTCACATTTATCCACATTAAGGACCTGTCCCATTTGGGCGACCTAATCCGCGAGTCCAGAAGAGTGCCTTTGATGGTCAAGCTCGAGCGCACTCTCCTGGAAAGCCTGGAGCTGGATCGACCGGCCGCATTGAACACGCGAGTTAGATCGACCGAACAGCGAGCTGCATTTACCGAACACACACACACACACACACACACACACACACATATACACACACACACACACACACACACACACACACACACACACACACACACACACACACACACATCGCGGAGGTGGGGGCCATGGAAACTGTCTGCGCGATGAAGAGGAAGGTAAACGGCTGCCACAGAGTTGCGTAAGTCCTTTAGAGAAGGGGACAAAGGGAGACATGAGGGGGAGAGAAGAGGGTGGGGGGGGGGGGGGGGGGAGAGAAGGAGTGGAGAGACTTTTAAGAAGTTTAATAAAGTTTAGCGGGCATTTTACCTACCGGTAGATCATCCTTGTTTGTGAAACTTCAATGAGCCAATCAAAATGGCCGGTCAGCAAAGGAGATTGCCTACGGCTGCCCTCGACTGCCTGTAACTACATAGCGACCCGACTCCACTGCACTACGAGTGAAAAAGACGCATGCCGACCAAATTTTACTTGCGGAAAATGTTTCAATATCCTGAAATTTTTTCCGCGACCTAGCTGAGGCCGCGAGTAGGCGGGAATCTCCTTCGAGCATGAAGGAGAATTCCAGCCACCTCACACGACCTCCTAGGACCTTGTGTCGACCATGCTGCGAGTTTGAGTCCAGGGCAAACTCTTCTAAACTCGCAGCTTATGTCGCCCAAGTGGGACAGGCCCTGTATACTGCATGTGGCCACTCTGTCCAAGTCACCCTGGAGCCTCATAGCATCGTCCTCGCAGCTCACACTGCCACCCAGCTTTGTGTCCCTCGCAAACTTGGAGATGTCACATTTAATTCCCTCATCTAAATCGTTAATCTTGTAAAATAACTGGGGTCCCAGCACCGAGCCTTGCAGCACCCCACTAGTCACTGCCTGCCATTCTGAAAAGGACCCATTAATTCCTACTCTTTGCTTCCGGTCTGCCAACCAGTACTCTATCCATATCAATACCCTAGCCCCGAAATCAGAAACACGTTGTCAAACCACTCAGAATCCACCTGTGATGCTGGCAGCAAGTAATAACTCAAGGATAGATTATTAATATAGATATTTGCAAAAGCTGAGGAGCCAGAAGGAATCGTGGAATATTAAACTGCCAATCTCAGCTTCACAATGCTAACTGTGGAAGCACCGTGCTGCAAACTGAAGTGAAAGATTAATGATCGCTCGGAAATAAAATTCACTGCCTTCCACAGGCAGTGGTTCCTACCTGTCTTTTGTGGGAGAATTCAATACTGGGAATAAACAGGTTCAGAGAAGACTAAATGACGACGGTACTCGAAGGGCAATGACTCTTGGAATCGGAATGGAATACTTTATTGTCCCAGTGACAAGGCGCAGTGAAATGCTTTGGTATGTAAATAGTGACCACGTAAAGGGCGCTAACAAAGTACCCCTACTGGCTCCCCCTCTGTTCTACCGCCCCTCCTCCTCCACCTCCTCATCCCTCCTCATCCATTTGTCGTGCATCTATCAGGGGATCCTTGACTGAGGACATCTCAACTGACCATAGAGGGGAAGGGCAGTAAAGTGAGGAAGGAATTTCAGAAGGGGGTTGGTGAACACAAATGCTTACATCAGTTCAGTTTAGTTTATTGTCATGTGTACCGAGGTACAGTGAAAAGCTTTTGTTGTGGGCTAACCAATCAGCGGAAAGACAATACATGATTGTCAATTATCATGATTATCAAAGAGTCAGCTCTTTATATTATTACATGTACAACAGTAATGACTTCTCGTAACCCAGCGGGACATGCAGCATCTCTGTAGAGAAGCAGAGATCTTCAGAGTCTCAACCCAAAATGTCACCCATTCCTTCTCTCCAGGGATGCCGCCTGTCCCGCTGAGTTACTCTGGCATTTTGTGTCTATCTTTGGTTTGAACATTGAATTCTCCCATTTTAGATGTTGTTCTTTAAATACAGGATTTGAATAATTAGCGTGTTTTTTTTGTTTGTTGGTTGCAATATATAGCAGCCTGAACTATTGTAATTATTGGCTTCCAGCAAACCCAACTATAATTTGTGTTAAAAATAGAGCTGTTGGTGTGACGACTTAGATTTCCAGCAGTTAGCTTTTTAATAGTTTAATAGCTGATTACCTCATCTCACATTATTTCCCCACCCACGTATTATCTTGCTCTGATTCAGGTGTGGAATGTGTACATTGTTGACTTGGCGTGACCTTTGAGCAGGTGGTGGTGACTTCTCAACGTCTTGTGGCAAGGGTTGGTCTTGTTGTGTAGTGAGTTCCAGCAGTTACGCGCAGCGGCATGATGGAATAGCCTCACATTTCCCAGTCACATACAAGGTAATGATGGCATCTTCATGGGCTTTCTTCACATGTACACACATTATAGGAGTCGAATTAGGCCATTTGGCCCATTGAGTCCACTCAGCCATTCAATCATGGCCGATCTCTGCCTCCGAATCCCATTTTCTTGCCTTCTCCCCATAGGCTTTGATGCATGTTCTAATCAATAATTTGTTTATCTCTGCCATAAAAAAATCCACTGACGGCCTCCACAGCCCTCCGTGGCAATGAGTTCCACAGATTCACCACCCTCTGACTTCTTATTTGCGTATTTGGAGCTGATAGAGTTCTCTTAGTGACCTCAGATTAGTTTAGTTTAGTTTAGTTTAGAGATACAGCACGGAAACAGTCCCTTCGGCCCACCAATCCACGCCGACCAGCGATCTCCCATTCACACTAGTTCTATGTAATCCCAATTTTACATCCACTCCCTGCACACTAGGAGCAATTTACAGAGGGCTGATCAACCCACAAACCTGCACGTCTTTGGGATGTGTTAGGAAACCGGAGCACCCTGAGGAAACCCACGTAGCCACAGGGAGAATGTCCAAACTCCACACCGATAGCAACCGTAGTCAGGATGGAACCTGAATGTTACAACTCTACCCACTGCACCACTGTGCCACCACAACAAATTTGTAGATGATAACGTAAGAACGACAGCAAATAAGTGGAGACTAGAATGGTCAAGTACACACATCAGGTGAGGCGGCACGGTGGCGCATTACAGTGCCAGAGACCCGGGTTCTCTCCTGACCTCGGGTGTTGTCTGTACAGAGTTTGTACGTTCTCCCCGTGATCTGCATATGTTTTCTCTGGGTGCTCCGGTTTCTTCCCACACTCCAAAGACGTTTAGGTTTGTAGGTTAATTGGCTTTTGGTACAAATTGTAAATTGTCCCGAGTGTGCGTAGGATAGTGTTAGTGTGCAGGGATCGCTGGTTGGTGCGGACTCGGTGGGCCAATTACCGCGATGTATCTCTAACTAAACTAAACTAAAGGTAGTCCCGTTGTCAGCAAGCAAATGAAAATTTCCAGCCGCCTGGCACAGTTGTCACAGTGTTTAACAACATGCAGAATAAAAGCTGCTTCATTTCTAACGCGACTTAAACTGATGCCGCAAAAATACGTTCAAGGACAGGGAATATTGGAACAGGAACAGAGCATCAATCCCTGTTTCACCGAGTGAAGATAGACACAAATTGCTAGAGTAACTCAGAGGAACAGGCAGAATCTCTGGGTGCTCCGGTTTCCTCCCACACTCCAAAGATGTGCAGGTTTGTAGGTTAGTTGGCTTTGGTAGAAATGTAAATTGCCCCTATTGTGTAGGATAGTGTTAGTGTACGGGGTGCTGTATCTCTAAACTAAACGTTAATGCACGATTTACATTGAATTTGATACTTTAACTGCAGTGATGTTTAGCACTGGGAACTAACAGAGTTTTGCTGTACATTTATTAAAACATCGTATCAATAGATAGTTAATGCCTACTGTACTATAGCATAATTTAGAGATACAGCGCGGAAAGAGGCCCTTCGGCCCAACGAGTCTGCTCCGACCAGCGATCCCTCCCACTAACACTATCCTATACACACTAAGGACAATTTACAATTTTACCAAAGCCAATTAACCTCCAAACCTGTAGATCTTTGTAGTGAGGGAGGAAGCTGGAGATCCTGGAGAAAACCCACGCAGGTCACGGGGAGAACGTACAAACTCCGTACAGACAGCACCTGTAGTCGGGATTGAACCCGCGTTTCTGGCGCTGTGAGACAGCAACTCCACTGCTGCATTACTGTGCCGCACACAGATGGTGTGCATGCATTGTACACTGCTGCTCTGCTCCAGCTTCGGACGATAGCTAAAATAAAACTCCTCCAGTTTGATGACCTCGAAAAGATCATCCACACATTTATCTCCTCCCGCCTCGATTACTGCAACTCCCTTTACACTGGCATCAGCTAATCTTCCCTGTCCCGCCTGCAACTGGTCCAAAAGATCCTTATTTATGTTTACAAAACCCTAAACGGGCTCGCCCCCACCTACATCAAAAGTCTGCTTACCCACCACACCACCTCCAGGTCCCTCAGATCGGCCGACTTGGGGTTACTGAACATTCCACGGTCTAGGCATAATCTCAGGGGCGACCCACCGCGCCTTTGCGGTTGCAGCTCCTAGACTGTGGAACAGCATCCCTCTTCAACTCAGAACTGCCCCCTCCATCGACTCCTTTAAGTAGAGACTGAAAACTCAACTTTAAGGGCTTGTCCCACCAGCATGCAACTCTATGCGATTAGCGCGACCTAACGTGGTCGCTTGAGCCGTCAGGCGTCGCGGGGCCGGTCCCACTTCGATCGCCGGAGCTGTGCGGAATTGTGCGGAGTTCGTCCCGAGTTCATCCCGACGCCGCGCGGGGCTCCGAAAAACTGACAATGTCCAAAAATTCCGCGCGGCAACGGCTTGTCGGCTCGCAGTCGCCTCGACATTTGCACACCGCACCGACATCGTGCCTCCGTGACCCTCTCTGTAAGTGCCTCCGTGACCCTCTATGTGTGTGGCTCCGTGGCCCTGTGTGTGTGTGTGCCTGTGTGCCCCTCTCTGTTTGCCCCTCTCTGTCCTGGTGAACTTACCTTAGACTTCGCTCCAAGTTCGCCTCACTTTGCGCCGCGTTGCGCCACTCAGCCGACCTCCGCGCGGCCCCTACTGCCGGTTTGGTCGTGCTTGCCGCATGCAGGCGCATGCTGGTGGGAACGGCCCTGTACAGGGGATCACCCGACCTCCGCGTGGCCCCCGCTTCTAGTTTGATCACGTTCATCGCATAGAGTTGCATGCTGGTGGGACAGGCCCTTTACTCTCAAGTTTTTCTTGACGTCCTCTGAGGGAGGGCTACATGTATGTATTTATGTATGTACTTAATCTATGAACCACTGTTGTATATGTAAAGCACTTTGGTCAACGAGAGTTGTTTTTTAAATGTGCTATAGAAATAAAAGTGACTTGACTTGATTGTAGCTTTCATTCAATATTTTGTAATGTTCATTAAGCTGCACAAGGGAGTAACCGCTGCATTAAGGATGAAAGTGAGAATTAAAAATAAAAACTGTTTTTAGTGGAAGGTTCTCTAATCTTAGTGGTGATTGGTACAAAATCACTGTGGTGCTTGGCTTTTGCAGCCGCCATTTACAATACTTAGGCTGCAATACTTGTGTAAAACACTGTGAATGTCCCCACATTAATCTTGCTGTCAGTAAGACATGCAGGGCCTATATTTATTACGTGAGGCAGGACATTATGAATAAATTGAATTTACTGTCGAAAATTGTTAGCCACCTATTATAAAGTTGCAATTAATCATATCGGGCGTCCTTTATTCAATCAAAGTCATGGAAAGGTAACACTAAAAATGTGGAAACTGTTTTGTAAGAGGTGTAGAAATTTCCACCTCTGGAATCATCCACCTACTAGAATGAGTTTATAACTGCCCCAAACCTGCTACATAAAAGTTACTGACTTTAGGCTTCATAGATACCTTCGGCCCATCAAGTCCATGCCAACCGGCACATACACTAGTTGTGTAGGAAGGAACTGAAGATGCTGGTTTACACTGAAGATAGACACAAAATGCTGGAGTAACTCAGCGGGACAGGCAGCATGGCTGGAGAGAAGGAATGGGTGCGTTTCGGGTCGAGAAGATCTGAAGAAGGGTCTGGACCCGAAACGTCACCCATTCCTTCTCTCCAGAGATGCTGCCTGTCCCGGTGATTTTCTCCAGCATTTTGTGTCTCTCACTGCCATAGATGTGGTGTACGCTCTGAAACTCTCGATGAAGTCCACATTAGGCAGGAAATGGTGTTGGGTAGACTGATCGGACTGAAGGCTGATAAATTCCCAGGGCCTGACGCCCAGGACGCATTGGTGATAATTTTCCAATGTTCTATAGATTCAGGATCAGTTCCTCTGGATTGGCGGGTAGCTAAAGTTATCCCACTTTTTAAGAAAGGCGGGAGAGAGAAAACAGGGAATTATAGACCAGGTAGCCTGACATCGGTGGTGGGAAAGATGCTGGAGTCAATTATAAAAGGATTTTTTGAGGATGTCACTAGGAAAATGGACAAGGGAGAGCCAGTAGATGGGGTGTACCTGGCCTTTCAGAAAGCATTTGATAAGGTCCCACATAGGAGATTAGTGGGCAAAGTTAGGGCACATGGTATTGGGGGTAGAGTGCTGACATGGACAGAAAATTGGTTGGCAGACTGGAAACAAATAGTAGGGATTAACGGATCCCTTTCAGAATGGCGGGCAGTGACTAGTGGGGTACCGCAAGGCTCAGTGCTGGGACCGCAGCTATTTAAAATATACATCAATGATTAAGCTGGAGGCATTCAAAGTAACATTAGCAAATTTGCAGATGATACAAAGCTGCCTGGCAGTGTGAACTGTGAGGAGGATGCTATGAGAATGCAGGGTGACTTGGACAGGTTGGGTGAGTGGGCAGATGCATGGCAGATGCAATTTAATGTGGATAAATGTGAGCTTATCCACTTTGGTAGCAAAAACAGGAAGGCAGATTATTATCTAGATGGCGTCAAGTTGGGAAAAGGGGAAGTACAACGGGATCTGGGGGTCTTTGTACATCAGTCTATGAAAGTAAGCATGCAGGTACAGCAAGCAGTGAAGAAAGCGAATGGCATGTTGGCCTTCATAACAAGAGGAGTTGATTATAGGAGCAAAGAGGTCCTTCTGCAGTTGTACAGGGCGCTGGTGAGACCACACCTGGAGTATTGTGTGCAGTTTTGGTCCCCTAATTTGAGGAAGGACATTCTTGCTATTGAGGGAGTGCAGTATAGGTTTACAAGGTTAATTCCCGGGATGGCAGGACTGTCATATGCTGAGAGAATGGAGTGGATGGGCTTGTATACTCTGGAATTTAGAAGGATGAGAGGATATCTTATTGAAACATATAAGATTATTGAGGGTTTGGACACGCTAGAGGTAGGAAACATGTTCCCGATGTTGGGGGGAGTCCAGAATCAGGGGCCTCTGTTTAAGAATAAGGTGTAAGCCATTTAGAACGGAGATGAGGAAACACGTTTTCACACGGTGAGTTGTGAGTCTGTGGGATTCTCTGCCTCAGAGGGCGGTGGAAGCCGGTTCTCTGGATACTTTCAAGTCAACCCAGAGAGTTGTGGGGGTGGAAGATTGCAACCTTCACGTGGTCCGCCCTGTTTCGACTAATGCAATCAACTCGACGTGCACAAATGGAAGATCAAATAGAACAAATTGTCCAACAACTTTAGGTTGTGCACGCCACACGGAAGAAGAAGAAGAAGAGAGTTGTGAATTTATGGAATTCCCTGCCACAGAGGGCAGTGGAGGCCAAGTCACAGGATGGTTTTAAGAGAGAGTTAGATAGAGCTCTAGGGGCTAGTGGAGTCAAGGGATAAGGGGAGAAGGCAGGCACGGGTTATTGATAGGGGACAATCAGCCATGATCACAATGAATGGCCGTGCTGGCTCGAAGGGCCGAATGGCCTCCTCCTGCATCTATTTTCTATGTTTCTATAAGTCGTGTATTCATCACATACACATATGAGATGTGCAGTGAAATGAAACACATACTTTCAAGAGAGAGCTAGATAGGGCCCTTAAAGATAGCGGAGCCAGGGGATATGGGGAGAAGGCAGAAACGGGGTACTGATTGTGGATAATCAGCCATGATCACATTGCATAGCGGTGCTGGCTCGAACGGCCGAATGGCCTACTCCTGCACCTATGGTTTATTGTCTATGGTAATGGGGTTCTTCAGCCCCTCATCGCCAAACAACCACGAGGTTCCCATGGACACTACCACTAACAGCGATGGACTGCAGCCACCGAGTGGTTCCCTGGCCTTGAATTTGAGCCGCTGCCTTATTCCTGTAAGTGGTGTGTGAGAAAACATCTAATTACTGTGACATTAAGCTTTGACGTGTAAACTGCAAACATTTTAATTTAGAACAAAAAACAGCTCTTCACTGTTATAAAACAAATCGTTTGCACTAATTTTAAAATGTAATTAGAAGTATGAACATTAGTGGGCTCATTTAGTTAGTTATCAAATGTGTAAAATAAATATTGAATATCCTTGTGGCAAAACAGTGGCGTGAATGAATCGGAAACTGCTTTATATTCGTTTTAAGTCAGCAAAGGTTTCACGGTTTCTGCTGCTGCCTAGTCACTGAAATCAATATCGCAGTCACTGCTAAGTTTCCGATATTACTTTGTTGTGTTGGGTATTGGCACGTTTGTCAATGTTTAAGCTTAACAGCAATAAAGCAACAAGAGTTTGCATTTATAAAACTCTGTCCACGCAGTTATGAAGTCTCCGGGCACAGGTGGGAACATTCTGCACTTGCCCACGAGGCTCTAGTCATTTACAAAGAAACATATAAAATTCTTAGGGGATTGGACAGGCTTTAAAAATACTTAATGACTTAGCCTCCACTGCTCTCTGTGGCAATGAATTCCACAGATTCACCACCCTCTGGCTAAAGGAATTCCTCCTCATCTCCTTCCTAATGGAACGCCCTTTAATTCTGAGGCTGTGACCTCTGTCCCTAGACTCTCCCACTAGTGGAAACATCCTCCCCACATCCACTCTATCCAGGCCTTTCACTATTCTGTACATTTTAATGAGGTCCCTTTCATGGTACACTAACCCCTTCTGAAAAGAAAATGGAATATGCTATCCATTTGAACAAAATCTACTGAACATTATTGTACAAGAGGGAAAAAATTCACACTTTTTGATTCAATGCCAAAATAACTATAACTATTAATGTTGTGATTAGGGATGGTAAGGATTTGTTATCGTGCAGGAAAGAACTGCAGATGCTGGTTTAAACTGAAATGCTGGAGTAACTCACCGGGACAGGCAGCATCTCTGGAGACAAAGAATGTATTCAAGAGAGAGTTAGATATAGCTCTTAGGGCTAATGCAATCAAGGGATATTGGGAGAAAGCAGGAACAGGGTACTGATTATGAATGGACACAAAAAGCTGGAATAACTTGGCTGGGCAGGCCGCATCTCTGGAGAGAACGAATGGGTAACGTTTTGGTCGAGAGACTTAGTGATTTTGGAGATTCAGCCACGATCATATTGAATGGTGGTGCTGGCTCGAAAGGCCAAATGGCCTACTCCTGCACCTACAGTGGCTTGCAAAAGTATTCATACCCCTTGAACTTTTCCACATTTTGTCACGTTACAACCACAAACGTAAATGTATTTTATTGGGATTTCACCACAAAGTGGTGAAGTGGAAGGAAAATGATACATGGTTTCCAAATTTTATTACAAATAAAAAACTGAAAAGTGCGGCGTGCAAATGTATTCAGCCCCTCTGAGTCAATACTTTGTAGAACCACCTTTCTCTGCAATTACAGCTGCAAGTCTTTTGGGGTATGTCTCTACCAGCTTTGCACACTGAAATTTGCACAGAGACTGAAATTTTTGCCCATTCTTCTTTGCAAAATAGCTCAAGCTCAGTAAGATTGGATGGAGAGCGTCTGTGAACTGCAATTTTCAATTCTTGCCAGATTTAGGTCTGGACTTTGACTTGGCCATTCTAACACATGAATATGCTTTGATCTAAACCATTCCATTGTAGCTCTGGCTATATGTTTAAGGTCGTTGTCCTGTTGGAAGGTGAACCTCTGCCCCAGTCTCAAGTCTTTTGCAGACTCTAATAGATTTTCTTCCAAGATTGCCCTGTATTTGACACCATCCATCTTCCCATCAACTCTGGCCAGCTTCCCTGTCCCTACTGAAGAAAAACATCCCCACAGCATGATGCTGCCACCACCATGTTTCACAGTGGGGATGGTGTGTTCAGGGTGATGTGCAGTGTTCGTTTTCCTCCACACATACCGTTTTGCATTTAGGCCAAAAACTTCAATTTTGGTCTCATCAGCCCAGAGCACTTTCCTCCACATGTTTGCTGTGTCCCCCACATGGCTCGTGGCAAACTGCAAACGGGACTTCTTATGGCTTTGTTTCAACAATGGCTTTCTTCTTGCCACTCTTCCATTAAGGCCCGATTTGTGGTGTGCACGACTAATAGTTGTCCTGTGGACAGATTCTCCCACCTGAGCTGTGGATCTCTGCAGCTCCTCCAGAGTTACCATGGGCCTCTTGGCTGCTTCTCTGATCAATGCTCTCCTTGCCCGGCCTGTCATTTTAGGTGGACGGCCCTGACCTATCTGATGTGTTCCTTGGGTTTCATGATGCTGTTTGTTCACTAATGTTCTCTAACAAAACCTCTGAGGCCTTCACAGAACAGCTGTATTTATACTGAGATTAGATTACGCACAAGTGGACTATTTACTAATTAGGTGACTTCTGAAGGCAATTGGTTGCACCGTATTTTATTTAGGGGTATCAGAGTAAAGATGGCTGAACACTTTTGCACACCACACTTTTCAGTTTTTTATTTGTAAAAAAAAATTGAAAACCATGTATCATTTTCCTTCCACTTCACAATTATGCGCCACTTTATGTTGGTCTATCACATAAAATCCCAATAAAATACATTTACGTTTGTGGTTGTGATGTGACAAAATGTGGAATAGTTCAAGGGGTATGAAAACTTTTACAAGCCACTGTATTTGCTGTTTCCTATGTTTTCTAAACTCCATGTGTACAGGCCCAGTGCCGACAAACACTCATCATAGGTTAACCCACTCATTTATGGGACCCTCTCCAGCGCCAGCACATCCTTCCTCAGATATGGGGCTAAAGGGCCTGTATCTGTGCTGTACTGTTCTATGTTCAGAACTCTGATAACTCATACGCACACATCCTGACTTTAATCAGACTTATCTTGCACTAAACGTTCATCCCTTTATCCTGTATCTGTATACTGCTTAATCTTTTCACTGACTGGATAACACACAACAAAAAAGCGTTTCACTGTACACTGTATTGTCGGTACACGCGACAATAATAAACTAAACTAAGTGTGATATGGTGCTTGGGCCAGCAGAGGAGCAAGTGAAGAGAGAAATTGCAGTGGATGTCGGCTTGTCTCTGCAGGTTTGTGTCATGCTACTTCAGAAAGGGTTTTCATCTGGTTGTCTATTGCACCAGAGGTGTCACCATTCAGACATCACTCCACAAAGTATTCATGAAAAACCTATTTCTTGCTGAAATCATTTACTCTGAGCTGGGAATTATCTCGATGCCTGAGATTTTTGGCTGCAATCAGCAAATCTCCCTTGCTAACACCAATTAACCTGCAGTGGTGCTCAGAACTTATTTACATCACCTGTAACCATGAACAGACAAGTGAGATTAGTAGTTGAACATCACTAGTGCAACATCCACTATGCTGCACTTCTACAAACTTCTATCATAATTAATCAGTTACATTTGATAATTAATTCTAAAAATGGGACTAAATGAAAGATGTACAACTGGCCTGGGCAATCAGAATATAAACGTGAACATTCATGGCAAGTTATTGTTCCACTTAAATCATCCATAGAGTCACGCAGCATAAAAACATGACCTTCAGCCCAACTGACTCAAGCTGAACAAGATGCCCCTTCTAAACTAGTCCCATTTGACCATATTTGTTTCATATCCCTCTGAACCCTAGCCACGTACCTGTCCAAGTGCCTTTTAAATGGTATTATAGTATCTGCCTCATCTACCTCCTCTAGCAGCTCATGCCACCTCCGTGTGAGAAGGTTGCCCCTCATGTTCCTATTAAATCTGTCTCCTTTCACCTTAAAGTTATGTCCTGTGGATCTTGCTTCCCTTCCTCTGGGCAAAAGATTCTGTGCTTTCATCCTATCTACCTCCTCACCAATCCCCTCTATAAGATCTCCTTTCATCCTCCTGCACTCCAAGAAATAAAGTCCTAGCCTTCCTGTCTGCCTGTAGCTCGAATTGTGGCAACATCCTGATGAATGTCCACTGCTTTTCCAGCTCAGACTTTCTTCCTGCAGCAGGGTTACAGATTTGGTTTAGTTTAAGGCCACGTGTACGGAGATACAGCGAAAAGCTTTTTGTTGCGTGCTATCAAGCCAATACACGATTACAATCGAGCCATTCACAGTGTACAGATACATGATAAGGGAATAACGTTCAGTGCAAGGTAAAGCAAGAGCAATCTCTTTTCTCTCCAAATGTGAGTAAGCTTGACAAGAGGCAGCCACTGATATCAATCCACTGCACGATGTACATTATCTGTATTTCATGTTAATTCAGAAGATTTATTTTTATCCCATTTTAATGATTTATGCAGAAGATGAGATTGCTCTGACTGTTGCTAAGTGTTTTTCACCACGGTGATCTCATGGCGAATGCAGAAGAGGGGCCTACTAAAGGCAAGTCCCTTCAACAATCATTCACCTGGCCTAGAGTTCTAAAATGTAGCCTGATCTACAGAATGTAAAATGATGACGATTTGGATAGAGTGGATTCCAATCATGGCTGGAGGGGAAACAGTAACTGGATTGCATTAACCAGATGTCCAAGTCAGCATGAAGGGGAAATCATGGTTGACTAATCTTCTGGAATCTTTTGAGGATGTAATTAGGAAAATGGACAAGGGAGAGCCAGTGGATGCAGTGTATCTGGACTTTCAGAAAGCATTCGATAAGGTCCCACACAGGAGATTAGCAAAAACAGGAAGGCAGATTATTATCTTAATGGTGTTGTTGGGAAAAGGGGAAGTACAACGGGATCTGGGGGTCCTTGTTCATCAGTCAATGAAAGTAAGCATGCAGGTACAGCAGGCAGTGAAGAGAGCGAATTACATGTTGGCCTTCATAACAAGAGGAGTTGAGTATAGGAGCAAAGAGGTCCTTCTGAAGTTATACAAGGCTCTAGTGAGACCACACCTGGAGTATTGTGTGCAGTTTTGGTCTCCAAATTTGAGGAAGGACATTCTTGCTATTGAGGGAGTGCAGCGTAGGTTCACAAGGTTAATTCCCGGATGGCAGGACTGTCATATGCTGAGGGAATGGAGCGGCTGGGCTTGTACACTCTGGAATTTAGGATGAGAAGGGATCTTATTGAAACATATAAAATTATTAAGGTTTTGGGCACGCTAGAGGCAGGAAACATGTTCCCGATGTTGGGGGAGTCCTGAACCAGGGGCCACAGTTTAAAAATAAGGGGTAAACCATTTAGAACGGAGATGAGGAAACACTTCTTCCCACAGAGAGTTGTGAGTCTGTGGAATTGTCTGCCTCAGAGGGCAGTGGAGGCCGGTTCTCTGGATGCTTTCAAGAGAGAGCTGGATAGGGCTCTTAAAGATAGCGGAGTCAGGGGATATGGGGGAAAAGGCAGGAACTGGGTACTGATTGTGGATGATCAGCCATGATCTCATTGAATGGAAGGGCCGAATGGCCTACTCCTGCACCTATTGTCTATTGTCTATTGAAACGCATTGGCACCTTAATCTTAAAAAAAAACACTAAGGTGCAAAGGGACTTGGGAGAGCTGGTGCAGGATTCCAAAAAGTGAATCTGCAAGTTTAATCTGTAGTAAAGAAAGCAAACTCAATGCTCGCATTTATTTCAAGAGGGCTTGTATACAAATACAGGGATGTAATGCTGAGGCTCTATAAGGCGCTGGTCAGGCCTCATTTGGAATATTGTGAGCAATTTTGGGCCCCATATCTGAGGAAGGACATTCTGGCTCTGGAGAGGGTCCAGAGGTTTACAAGAATGATCCTAGGAATGAGTGGGTTAACCTATGATGAGCGTATTAGACGTATGAGGGGGGACCTCATTGAAACTGGGCTTGGCTGTTATTGTGCGATGTTGCTGCTGTTGACATCCTCATCATGACATCTAGGTGATGTTGGAAGGCCGTCACTCACCTGCAGCAGCAGAGAAGAAGGGTCTCTGTGAAACGTCACCTATCCATATTCTCCAAAGATGCTGCCTGACCCGCTGAGTTACTCCAGCACTCTGTGAAACGTCACCTATCCGTGTTCTCCACAGATGCTGCCTGACCCGCTGAGTTACTCCAGCACTCTGTGAAACGTCACCTATCCGTGTTCTCCACAGATGCTGCCTGACCCGCTGAGTTACTCCAGCACTCTGTGAAACGTCACCTATCCATGTTCTCCAGAGATGCCGCCTGTCCCGCTGAGTGATTTCAGCATTTTGTTTTTATCTTTAGTTTAGTTTAGTTTAGAGATACAGTGTGGAAACAGGCCCATCGGCCCACCGAGTCCATGCTGACCATCGATCCCCGTAAACTAACATTATCTTACACACGCTAGGGACGATTAAAATTTTACAGAGGCCAATGAACCTACAAACCTGCATGTTTTTGTAGTGCAGTAGGAAACTGGAGAAAACCCACGCAGGTCACGGGGTGAACGTACAAACTCTGTACAGACAGCACCCGTAGTTGGGATGGAACCCTGGTCTCTGGCTCTGTGAGGCAGCAACTCTACCGCTGCGACACCGTGCAGCCCTCGTGACATGTCATTATCTGGGGCTGGGAATCTCCCGGTCACCCCATTTTCATTGCGGGACGTTGGATTAATAGAATTATACTCACAGCTGAAGCCAAGTTGCTGGCATGTAGCACACTCACAGATGGCAGCCTGTCTTGTCATCTGGGTTTTGGCACAGGCTCCTCACTGAGAAACAAATTTGAAGATTATCACAATTTACAGAGATATTAATCAGAATTTCCAACCACAACTAATCTGGCATCTGATTTAGGCAGAGTGTGTCTGAGCTAGTAAGAAACTTTAATGGAAATTGGAAATGTTGTTGAAGATAATTGTCATTAGCTTCTGATAATCTATCTCCAATTCAAAGACAGAATACTGCAGATGCTGGGATCTAAGATATAATTAACGGTGGTGCGTTGTGCTAAGGAAGTGCAGTGTTTTATTGCCTATGTTCATGTCTCGGCATGGTGAGGCATGCCGTTTCATCATATACGGCTTCAGGCTAAACCGGACCAATCAGGACTGTCAGCAGGAAGCAACATGGAGGAAGGGTCATTTATAGATATGTGAAGAGAAAAAGATCAGTTAAAACAAATGTAGGTCCCTTGCAGTCAGAAACAGGTGAATTGATCATGGGGAACAAGGACATGGCAGACCAATTGAATAACTACTTTGGTTCTGTCTTCACTAAGGAAGACATAAATAAACTGCCGGAAATAGCAGGGGACCGGGGGTCAAATGAGATGGAGGAACTGAGTGAAATCCAGGTTAGTCGGGAAGTGGTGTTAGGTAAATTGAATGGATTAAAGGCCGATAAATCCCCAGGCCCAGGATTAGTGATAATTTTTCAAAACTCTTTAGATTCTGGAGTAGTTCCTGAGGATTGGAGGGTAGCTAATGTAACCCCACTTTTTAAAAATGGAGGGAGAGAGAAAACAGGGAATTACAGACCAGTTAGTCTAACATTGGTAGAGGGGAAAATGCAAGAGTCAGTTATTAAAGATGGGATAGCAGCACATTTGGAAAGTGGTGAAATCATTGGACAAAGTCAGCATGGATTTATGAAAGGTAAATCATGTCTGACGAGTCTTATAGAATTTTTCGAGGATGTAACTAGTAGAGTGGATAAGGGAGAACCAGTGGATGTGTTATATCTGGACTTTCAGAAGGCTTTCGACAAGGTCCCACATAAGAGATTAGTATGCAAACTTAAAGCACATGGTATTGGGGGTTCAGTATTGATGTGGATAGAGAACTGGCTGGCAGACAGGAAGCAAAGAATAGAAGTAAACGTGTCCTTTTCAGAATGGCAGGCAGTGACTAGTGGGTTACCGCAAGGCTCAGTGCTGGGACCCCAGCTATTTACAATGTATATTAATGATTTGGACGAGGGAATTGAATGCAACATCTCCAAGTTTGCGGATGACACGAAGCTGGGGGGCAGTGTTAGCTGTGAGGAGGATGTTAGGAGGCTGCAAGGTGACTTGGATAGGTTGGGTGAGTGGGCAAATGCATGGCAGATGCAGTATAATGTGGATAAATGTGAGGTTTTCCACTTTGGTGGCAAGAACAGGAAAGTAGACTATTATCTGAATGGTGGCCGATTAGGAAAAGGTGAGATGCAACGAGACCTGGGTGTCATGGTACACCAGTCTTTGAAAGTAGGCATGCAGGTGCAACAGGCAGTGAAGAAAGCGAATGGTATGTTAGCATTCATAGCAAAAGGATTTGAGTATAGGAGCAGGGAGGTTCTACTGCAGTTGCACAGGGCCTTGGTGAGACCACAGCTGGAGTATTGTGTACAGTTTTGGTCTCCTAATCTAAGGAAAGACATTCTTGCCATAGAGGGAGTACAGAGAAGGTTCACCAGACTGATTCCTGGGATGGTAGGACTTTCTTATGAAGAAAGACTGGATAGACTCGGCTTGTACTTGCTAGAATTTAGAAGATTGAGGGGGGATCTTATAGAAACTTACAAAATTCTTAAGGGGTTGGACAGGCTAGATGCGGGAAGATTGTTCCCGATGTTGGGGAAGTCCAGAACAAGGGGTCACAGTTCAAGGATAAGGGGGAAGTCTTTTTGGACTGAGATTACAATTTTTTTGTTTCACACAGAGAGTGGTGAATCTCTGGAATTCTCTGCCACAGAAGGTAGTTGAGGCCAGTTCATTGGCTATATTTAAGAGGGAGTTAGATGTGGACCTTGTGGCTAAAGGGATCAGGGGGTATGGAGAGAAGGCAGGTACGGGATACTGAGGTGGATGATCAGCCATGATCTTATTGAATAGCAGTGCAGGTTCGAAGGGCTGAATGGCACCTATTTTCTATGTTTCTATGACCTGAAACGTCACCCATTCCTTCTCTTCAGAGATCTAGCCTGACCCGCTGAGTTACTCCTGCACTCTGTGAAACGTCACCTATCCATGTTCTCCACAGATGCTGCCTGACCCGCTGAGTTACTCCAGCACTCTGTGAAACGTCACCTATCCATGTTCTCCACAGATGCTGCCTGACCCGCTGAGTTTTGTGTCTATTCTCAATGAGGGGACCGGCATGCTAGATGGCCGTCTCATGCAATCTGTTCACTGTTGCTGGCCAGTGTTCAGTGATGCTCTCGTACTCTATGTCTGTACTGTCTCACATTGTCACATTCCATGTCACACCAGGAGGAGACTTTGCACTGGAAGCATGAGGCTGAGATGCTTCTAGAGGGCACAGCTGTAAAGTGAGAGGGCCAAAGTTAACAGGAGATGTGCGGGACTAGTTCTCTTTACATGGAGGGTGGTGGGTGCCTGGAGCGTGCTGTCTAGGTGGTGTGAAGGCAGATTAGATAGTGGCATTTAGAAGTATTTTGGCCAGGCTTATAGATATGCAGGGGATGGAGGGGTCTGGGTCATGTACAGGTAGATTAATGTTGGTCTTGGCATCATGTTTGACACTGACATTGTGGGCCGAAGGGCCTGTTCTTGTGCTGGACTGTTCTATGTTCTCTATTCCTGAAACTTGTACTGTCGGAGTGTTTGATGGATCTGTGCCTGTATTCGCTAGAGTTCAGAAAGATGAGGTGGGATCTCATTGAAATGCACCAGATACTGAAGAGCCTGAATAAAGTGGATGTGGACAGGATCCATACTTGTGGCAGAGTCTCGGACCAGAGGGCACATCCTCAGAATAAAAGGATGCACCTTTAGTTTCCAGTTTCTAGCTACGTGATGTGGACGCTTCTGTTATGGGGCCACGTGATCTCATCGCTTTTTAAAAAAAAAATTGCAATTTGTTTTCTTCCAATTTTCCTTCCGCCCACAATATTTAATATGTAAAAGAACATGTGATTCTGTTCCATTCTGTTTGTAGGTTGTTTGGTTGTTTGTTTGTTTTTTGCACAAAGTCCGCGAGCACGGCCACTTTTCATTTCACTGCACATCTCGTATGTGTATGTGACGAATAAACTTGACTTGATTTGATCCATGATCACCAAAGGGACAATCAAGGAGAAATTGCAGGGATTAAAAGTTGTCAAGAGTCCTGCTGCACCTGAAGGTGTGGTGGTGGAGGTAGTGCATGCAACAGCCACGGCCGGACAACGTATCCCCGGGTTTGGGAATAGTCCCACGGACGATCAATGCAATCCCCTTGAAGAAAGGCCTCAGGGTCAGGCTGACAACTGATGGAATCTGTCTCATAAATTCATGTGATAGGAGTAGAATGAAGCCATTCGGCCCATCAAGTCTACTCCGCCATTCAATCAAGAATGATCTATCTCTTCCTCCTAACCCCATTCTACAGCCTTCTCCCCATAACCCCTGACACCCGTTATAATCAAGAATCATATCTTCCCTTAGGACAAGGCAGGAGAAGTCATCACGGACGTTGTGGGCAGAAGGGCCTATCGATGGGCTGTACTGTTCCATGCAAGTCAAAACAAAAGAACACATTTGAAGTTGCATTAACAAAAATTAAAAATATAAACTGTACAGCGGTGTTTTGAGGATTGCTATTTATATTTGAATCACTATATATTTTGCTAAAAAACGACTTGTGAACAAACAAGAACTTCAAATATTTAATCTGAATGATCTCACACATTCTATAGTCTACTTATAAGAGTTCATGAACAGAAGGATCACTTGTATTTAACTAATGAAATGAAATGAAATGAAATGAAAATCTTTATTGTCATTTTCCTGAGTACTTACATACCCAGAGGAAACGAAAAAACGTTGCTCAGCCAGTGTCCATTCAGTGTGCGGTAAAAAATAAATAGAAATAAAAATAAAAATACATATATCATCATGGGTTCCAATCGGCAGCGGCACGACAATGGCTCTGCTTCAGTGTGTCCAGGTTGGTGGTTGATGCGCGATACTTTGGCAGGGGGCAAAGTCCGTTTATCAGTCTTAAAGCCTGCGGGAAGAAGCTGAGGAGCATCCTGCTGGTTTTGCAGCTGATGCTCCTGTACATCTTCCCAGATGGCAGGATGAAGAATATGTGATGCGATGGGTGGTAGGGGTCTTTGATGATGGAGATGGCTCTGTTGATACATCTCTTCCTGTATATGTCCAGCAGGAAAGGGAGTGGAGCACCAATAATCCTGCTGGCGGTCTTCACAATCCTGTCTAGTTGGTGCTGTTCGTACGCTTTGCAGCTCCCGAACCAGGAAGTGATGCCGTAGGTTAATGTGCTCTCGATTGTCGCCCTATAAAAAGTTTGTAGGTGTGCAGTGGGGAGACTGACTCTCCCACCCCCCCCCCCCCCCCCCCAATCTTTGCACATTCCCAATTCTTTCCACTTGCCACTTTAATTTCTTGTTGTGTTTTATGACTTGGCTGATCAATTTCTCTCCTGGGACAAATAATTGTAATTTCTCTCCTGGGATAAATAAAGTTGTATCGTATCATATTGTGTCGTATTTAGAAACATAGAAAAATAGGTGCAGGAGTAGGCCATTCGGCCCTTCCAGCCTGCACCGCCTTTTCAAGATGATCATGGCTGATCATCTAAAATCAGTACCCCGTTTCTGCCTTTTCCCCATATCCCATGATTCCGTTAGCCCTAAGAGCTAAATCTAACTCTTGAAAACATCCAGTGAATTGATCTCCACTGCCTTCTGTGGCAGAGAATTCCACAGATTCACAACTCTCTGGGTGAAGAAGTTTTTCCTAGTCTCAGTCCTAAATGGCCAACCCCTTATTCTTAAACTGTAACCCCTAGTTCTGGACTCCTCCAACATCAGGGAACATTTTTCCTGTATCTAGCCAATCCAATCCTTTAAGAATGATATATGTTTCTATAAGACAATAGACAATAGGTCCCCTCTCTGAGGGGATATCCTCTCATCCTTCTAAATTCCAGTGAATTTCTTTTCATCATTGCCCTGCAATTTGGTGGTTGAAGGACAATACTGGTGTTTGCTACCTAAATGATATTAGTGATAATAATCAGCCAGGCAAAGAACAGTATGGAAAGTCAGAGCATGTTGGTTTCAGAGTGGGCAGTGGTTCTATTGCAGTCGAGATATTCTGCATTGTACATAACGCAGCAAATAGCTCTCACAAAGGAACACAGTCTTACAGGGTGGAACAATTAATTTCACGCCTGTCATCTTCTCTGTAATAGTAGGTTGATTTGAATTGGGTATTTGTAGCGCATTAACATATGCAGTGGACAACCCCGATCCTGTGTGAGTGGCGACATCACTATAATTATTTCTATTATAAAACGATCCATCAAGGTGATTAATTACACAATTGACGGAGAGGGGACGGATGTTCTGGATTAATATCTATTCACAGAACTTGCCGACTGATCTAAAAAGATATGTTTGTGCTTCCACCTGGGCTGCGATTGATAATTCTGTCAACATCCATAGATCTTCGATTCACGAACTCGCTTGACATTTGATCTCCATTCTGAAGTTCCACTCCATTTGTGCAGGGAAGGAACTGCAGATGCTGGTTTACACCGAAGACAGACACAAAAAGCTGGAGTAACTCAGCGGGTCAGGCAGCATCTGTGGAGAACATGGATAGGTGACGTTTCACAGAGTGCTGGAGTAACTCAGCGGGTCAGGCAGCATTTGTGGAGAACATGGATAGGTGACGTTTCACAGAGTGCTGGAGTAACTCAGCGGGTCAGGCAGCATCTGTGGAGAACATGGATAGGTTTCGGGTCGAGACGCTTCTTCAGACTTAATCCACTCCATTTGTTCAGGGACACAGCAGGCTTGCTAACAGTTAAACGGTTTGAATGACACATGCACAGTCACGTTTAAGGAGTGTAGCTTGCTCTCTGCAGTCTTTTTCTCACCTATTGGGAAATTGTTTCATAAGGTCATATGGGATAGGAGAAGAATTAGGCCATTTGGCCCATCAAGCCTACTCCGTCATTCAATCATGGCTGACACCCCAATATATAAAAGCAAAAACAGGGGTTTAGAAATTTTTGCAATGTCATTAAAAATAAATAACTGAATGAAGAAACTGAATGCTTCTTAATTCTGGGATATTGTGTGTAGATTGATGATTAAAACAATGAATTAAAAATTTTAAAATAAGGCTGTAATGTAACAAAATGTGCAAAAAGTTAAGGAGTCTGAATACTTTCTGAATGCACTGTACCTCTCCCTTCTAACCCCATTCACCTGCATTCTCCCCATAACCCCTGACACCCATACTGATCAACAATTTATCTATCTCTGCTTTAAAAATATCCATTGCCTTGGTCTCCTCAGCCTTCCGTGACAATGAATCCCACAGATTCACCACCCTCTGACTAAAGAAATTCCTCCTCATCTCCTTCCTAAAGAAATGTCCTTTAATTCTGAGGCTGTGACCTTTAGTCCTAACTCTCCCACTAGGCAGATTGTTTTGTGGGAAAACAAAGCAAGAACAGGGATAGCTGGAGCAGGCAGTGTGTGTTATCAGCACTAGTAGAATATCGGCCTGTTCTCAATTCTTTAGTTTAGAGATACAGCATGGAAACAGGCCCTTCGGCCCACCGAGTCCACGCCAACCTTTGATCACCCATTCACACTAGGTCTGTTGCACCACTCTCTCGTCCACTCCCTACACAGAGACCAATTAACTGACAAACCTGCACGTCTTAGGGAGGTGGGAGGAAACCAGAGCATTTGGAGAAAGCCCACGTTGTCATGGGGGGGATCATGCAAATTCCACACACAGACAGCACCTGAGGTCAGGATGGAACCTGTGTCTATGCACTGTGAAGCAGTGACTCTACCGCTACACCACTGTACTATTTATCATCATATCATATACGTATTAAAAGTCTGATCTTGTTAGTGTGTATATGTGTATATATATGTGTGTATATGTGGTTGTCTTTACATCTTTGCAAAAACACTACGCGGTAACGATTACATTTTTACATATTCCGATTGACATTTTTCACGTTACATTTCACAATCATTGATATTTAAAGGTTTAAAAACGGCACCTTTAAAAAGACTTTTACTGCTAAATCCTTGCAGCCCCAGCGTACAACAAACTTCCATGCAAAGTTGCAATCCAGGAACACTCTGTGCTTCTACCAAGTGTTCACCTGTTCCTGCTTTCGATACTTTTTGTAGGGGGGGGTCCAGTCGCCGCGTTTCCGGCGACCTGCTATGACTGTGACAGTTGCCGGCAGTCACTGAAAAAAATTGCCTAAAGGGCTTGTCCCACTGTACGAGGTAATTCAAGAGCTCTCCCGAGTTTAAAAAAAATCAAACTCGTGGTAAGTATGTAGAATGTACGTAGCGGCTACGTCGGAGCTCATGGATGTCTCGTAGCGGCTCGTAATGCTAACGGCAGGTACTCGGGGAAACGCTGTAACTCGTGAAGTTTTTTCAGCACGAGAGCCCCAAGTACCTGCGAACACCTATTACAGTAATTCTCCGAGTTTGAATCAGGGGATTCTCGGGAGAACTCATGAATTACCTCGTACAGTGGGACAGGCCCTTAAGTGGGACATGCCCATAAAACTCTCTCCTTGTGAATTCTCGATAGTTTCACAGCTGCAGGTTGAGTTGATAATTTGGAAAGTATTTTGTATCTTCTGTTGCTGATTTCCATTTGAATCGCACGAAACAAATTTCTTTTGATTTCTTTTGTGTGAATGTTTCATAAAAGTTAAATGCAGTGAACAGGTGTAGCAAATTCCATGACTTTGATTCCATTTGATTCCTTTGAGAAAGGAAGCAATTTGACTCAGTAAATGCCCAGCGGGCCCAAAACAGACCAAACGGCGGTTCTAATGCAGAATAAAGATCAAAAGGCTCATTCTCATTTGCCAAAAAACCACACAATGAAATATTTGTAAAATTTTCACACAACTACTGTTATCTAAATATGATACGATACGATACGATATAACTCAATTTACCCCAGGAGGGAAATTGATCTGCCAACAGTCATAAAAACAGAAAATACACGAAACATGAAATTAAAGTGACGAGTGGAAAGGATTGGGAATGTGCAAGGATTGGGGGAGGGGGGTCTGTCTACCCCACGACAGAAGGGGGAGGAGTTGTACAGTTTGATAGCCACAGTGAAGAAGGATCTCCTGTGGCGTTCTGTGCTGCATCTTGGTTGAACCATTCTGTTGCTGAAGGTGCTCCTCAGGTTGACCAGTGTGTAATGGAGGGGGTGAGCTGTATTGTCCAGGATGCTCCGCAGTTTGAGGAACATCTCCCCTTCAAGACCACCTCCCGTGAATCCAACTCCGCTGAATCCATCTTATCTGAAATAAGGTGATCACTGCTTGTAGTTCCACAAGATCAAAGGAACATTCACCCCTCTGAACTGAAAATGGAAAATGCTATGCATTTGAACAAACCGACCTAAAATTGTTGTATAAGAGGGAAAAAATTCACACTTCGATGAAATGCCAAAAGAATTATAATTATTAATGTGATTAGGGAAGATAAGGATTCGTTATCGTGCAGGAAGGAACTGCAGATGCTGGTTTCAACCGAAGATAGACATAAAATGCTGGAGTAACTCAGCGGGACAGACAGCATTTCTGGAGACAAGGAATGTTTTCAAGAGAGAGATAGATTTAGTGCTTAGGGCTAACGGAATCAAGGAATATGGGGAGAAAGCAGGATTTTGGATGATCAGCCATGATCATATTGAATGACAGTGCTGGCTCGAAGGGCCTACTTCTGCACCTACTTTCTATGTTTCCTATGTTTCTAATAGGTGATGTTTCGGATCGAGACCCTTTGTCAGACTGTTATACTGACCTTTCTGTCCTCGGTCTCCTCCATTGTCAGAGTGAGGCTAAACGCAAATTGGAGGAACAGCATCTCATATTTTGCTTGTGCAGCTTTCAGCCCTGTGGTATGAATATTGATTTCACTCACTTCAGGTAGCCCCGGCATTCCCTCTCTCTCTATCCCTCCTCCACCCAAGTCACGCCAGCTTCTAATTTTCACCTAACAAATAGCTAACAATGGCCTGTTTTCTTTATCATTGTTACTTTTTTGCATATCTTTCATTCATTGTTCTTTATCTATCTACATCTGTCTATACCTCTCGTTTCCGTTAACTGTAACCAGTCTGAAGAAGGGTCCTGACCCGAAACGTCACCCATTCCTTCTCTCCAGAGATGCTGCCTGTCTCGCTGAGTTACTCCAGCATTTAGTGTCTATCTTACATTACCTCAGGATATGCTGAAACGTCTCGTACTCGATTAAACACCTTCTGAGTAACTGGATCCCACACACAAGGTTGCACGCAGCAATGCAATAATCGGTTAGGGGTATTGCTTAATGGATCAGTATTGGCAAGCATAGTAAAGAGAAGCTGCTCTTCATACAATGGTGGCATGTTTTTCTTATAACGACTTGGAAAGTAGACACAGTTTAACTTCCCATTTTAATGATAGCAGCTGACTGCAATATATCCCAGTCTTTGCGTCTGTCTTTGAACCTATTGTCACAGTGCTCTAGCTTATGTAAGGACAGTTCAGAAGCCTGATAACAGAGTGGAAGAAGCTGTTCCTGAGTGTGGTGGTCAATTCACTGGATGTTTTCAAGAGAGAGTTAGATTTAGCTCTTAGGGCTAACGGCATCAAGGGATATGGGGCGAAAGCAGGAACGGGGCACTGATTTTGGATGATCAGCCATGATCATATTGAATGGTGGTGCTGGCTCGAAGGGCCGAATGGCCTACTCCTGCACATATTTTCTATGTTTCTGTCGGATGGGAGAGGGGAGAAGAAGGAATGACCAGGGTGGGACAAATCTTGGATTTTGTTGGCTGCTTTTCTGAGGCAGTGTGAAGTATTGATGGAGTCAATGTAGTAAAAATGTAGTCAATTGTGGTAAAAAGCCCAGCTTTTCTTTTTTCGAAACCTCAGTGGGGAAAACAAGGGTCTTAAACAATAGGAAATGCACATTTTACATGTGATGTGACTGAATGGATTTGTTGACATCTTTGACCCAGATATCTGAGCTTCAGGAAATGTTTAGACCTGATTACTTAGTAATGGCATTCCTTGATGAGTAAGGGCATTCTTGATTAGTAACGGCGTCAAACGTTACTGGGAGAAGGCAGGAGAATGAGGTTGAGTGGAAAATAGATCAGCCATGAACAAATGGCAAAGCAGACTCCATGGACCAAATGGCCTAATTCTGCTTCAATGTCTGATGGTCTTTTGATTCCACTCAGAGTGGTGCTTTAGGAATATGTGCAGCTTATAAAATTTCCAACAAAACCTCAGTGTGACAGAAATGAGGAAGATATGTGCTGCTGGAAGGTTCCTTTGCTTTATGCAAACGGCTTTGAAAGAAATGTTGATGCTTTTATTTCGCTAAAGTGCTGCATTGTTATAAATATATCACAGTCACGCTGAACGATTATGAAATTCTCAGAGAAAGCTAAAGAAAGTACAGGTGAACAGAAAGACCTGTTATTATGTGAGATTTAGCAGTGGAAGAATAAACCATTCTTTATTCTCACTGTGTTAGATCTCGGAGATCTTTGGTTTCCTCCAACACTCCAACGATGTACAGGTTTATAGGTTAATTGGTAGGATAGTATTAGTGTGCGGGGATTGCTGGTCATTGTGGACTCCAGGGGCGGAAATCCCGTGGACGGCAGGGGGCACACGTCTCTCCCCCCCCTGTTTTGCGAGGTGCGGAACGATCCTCCCCCCCCCCCCCCCCATTTTTTTGTAATCTGGATTTTAATACCCGGTGAAATCTCCGCTTTCCGCAAGACTGTGGGGGTGGGACTGATGATCGAGGGCACCGATTGGACGAGAGAGACGTCGGTCAGCAGGCAATGGGGTTCAGCGCGATGATTGGAGGAGGGAGGTGTCGGTCAGAGGCGGAGGTAGGGGGATGGGGCTGAGGATAGAGTGTGGTGATTGGACGAGGGAGACAACCTGGTGGAGCAAAGATCATGGAGCGGAGCTTGAATTGCATGCCCAGGTCATAGGGTCACAAACGAAAAACACTCTTGGCAGCCCTGGACACGCCCAGGGGTGGTCAGAGACGTCGGGAGTCAGACGGGAGCGGTGCCCCCAGGCCCACAGCCAGCACAGAGAAGCAGTGCTAAATCCAGCTCAACTCTGCCTGTCCCGCCAGGTTAACCTACAGCCATACCTGGACTTACGGGAACGACGGCCCAGGTTTTCAGCCAGCGCGGAGAAGCAGCGCTAGCTCCACGGCTCCGGACTGGCGTCCTGTCAGTCCAGGCAGGGCTGCAGGTTAACCCGGCGAGACAGGCAGAGTTGAGCTGCATTTAGCCCTGCTTCTCCGCGCTGGCCGTCAGCCTGGGCCGTCACTCCTGTAATTACCGTCCACATGGCCCATGGCTGAAGCCTCCGAAGCCTCATGTGTGTGTGCGTGTGAGTGTGCGCCGCCAAGAAATTGTGTCCCCAGTCCCCTGGTCCCCCACCATGTTTTGAAAGCAATTTCCGAGCCTGGTGGACTCGGTGGGCCGAAGCGCCTGTTTCTGCACTGTATCTCTAAACTAAACTAAACTGCGCATCCCTCTGCAATTGGACCCTCGACTTCCTCATCCACAGACCACAGTCTGTCCGTATTGGTGGAAAAGTGTCATCCTCGATAACCATCAGCACGGGAGTACCTCAATGCTGCGTGCTCAGTCTCCTGCTATACTCACTCTATACTCATGACTGTGTAGCCCAACAAAGTGCAAACTCCATCATCAAGTTCGCTGACAGCACCACTGTTGTGGGACGAATCACTGATGGTGACGAGTCAGAGTATAGAAGTGAGATCGACCGATTGACCAAATGGTGCCAGCACAATAACCTGGCTCTCAACACCAGCAAAACCAAGGAACTGTTTGTAGACTTTGGAAGGGGTAGGATAGGGACCCACAATCCCGTTTGCATCGTGGAAAGGGTCAACAAGTTCAAACCCTGGGCGTGCATATTTCCGAAGATCTTTCCTGATTCCAGCACACCGATGCAATTATAAAGAAAGCACATCAGGGCCTCTACTTCCAGAGAAGTTTACGGAGAGTCTGTATGTCAAGGAGGACTTTCTCGAACTTCTACAGGTGCACAGTAGAGAGCTTACTGACTGCTTGCATCGTGGCTTGGTTCAGCAACTTGAATGTCCAGGAGTGGAAAAGACTGCAGAAAGTTGTGACCATGGCCCAGTCCATCATCGGCTCTGACCTCCCCACCATCGAAGGGATCTATCGCAGTCGCTGCCTCAAAAAGGCTGCCAACATCATCAAAGACCCACACCATCCTGGCCACACACTCATCTCTCTGTTGCCATCAGGTAGAAGGTACAGGAGCCTGAAAACTGGTACATCCAGGTTCAGGAACAGCTTCTTCCCCACAGCCATCAGGCTACTAAATACAACAACAAACAAACTCTGAACTATAACAGCCTATTGCACTTTATCTGTTTATTTATGTGTATATATATGGTCTATGGGATATAGACACACTGAACTGTTCTGTATTATGCCTACAATATTCTGTTGTGCTACAGCAAGCAAAAAAATCATTGTCCTATCTGGGACACATGACAATAAACTCTCTTGATTCTTGACTTGGCTTGAACAGAGAATCCATTGTTTCACTCTATCATCGTTCCACCAGATTTCTTTTGAAGTTGTGAGGTCATGTTGCAGTTGTACAAGACGTTGGTGAGACCGCATTTAGAATATTGTGTTCAGTTCTGGGCACCATGTTATAGGAAAGATATTGCCAAGCTTGAAAGGGTTCAGAGAAGATTTACGAGGATGTTGCCAGGACTAGAGGGTGTGAGCTATAGGGAGAGGAGTAGATCGGCTAGATGCACAGAGTCTCTTGATCAGAGTGTGGGAATCGAGGACCAGAAGACATAGGTTCAAGGGTAAGGGGAAATGATTTAATAGGATATCTGAGGGGTAACATTTTCACGCAAAGGGTTGTGGGTGTATGGAACAAGCTGCCAGCGGAGGTAGTTGAGGCTGGGACAATTGCAACGTTTGTCCCAACAATCAACAGTCCCAACATTTGCAACAGTTGAGGCTGGGACTATTGCCTCAAAAAGGCAGCCAAAGTCATCAAGGACCCACACCATCCTGGCCACACACTTATCTCACCACTGCCGTTAGGAAGAAGGTACAGGAGCCTGAAAACTGTAACGTCCAGGTTCAGGAACAGCTACTTCCCCACTGCCATCTGGCTATTAAACACAATGAATAAGCTATGAGCTCGGAACTGCAAAAGACTATATTATTATTTGTTACTTGCACTATATTTGTTATTTATTGAACTTTTTCTTTTTGTCCCCGTTATAAACAATGTTTACATATTCACATATTCTGTTGTGCTGCAGCAAGTAAGGATTTCATTGTCCCATCCAGGACATATGGCAATAGAACACTCTTGACTCTTGACTCTTGAACGTGTAAGAAACATTTGGACAGGTACATGGATAGGACAGGTTTAGAGGGATATGGACCTAGCTCAGGCAGGTGGGATTAGTGTAGTTGGGGTCTGTTGGCCAGTGTGGGCACATTGGGCTGAAGGGCCTGTTTCCATGCCGTATCACTCTATGACTCCCTGTTAATGAGGAATGTCAGATTACCTGTAATGTCAGAGTGGAACAACATACATTGCTCTCATTCCCAATGTCAAATAGTTACAAAGCAAATGGAAAAACTATTTAACAGTGAAGTGGTCTGGACCTAATCTTTACAAAATGTTTCAATTCACTAGTCGCTTTTTATCGACAGCCAGTGATCATAACTAATGTTCAGCGGTTCAGAGACTGTTGCGTAACTGTGCGAGTGATGGGGGAGAGGTTGATTAGAACCATCACCTTCAGGCTCCGTGCAAGGACTCTGCGACCTTCAGCTGTGGGTCAAGTAGCTTTCTCTCACTGGAGCTGCCCTGTCCCCAGCACCACAGTTGAATGAATGAATGAACACTTTATAGTCACATGTGACAAGTCACAGTGAAATTCTTTGCTTGCCTGCCCAAGGTATGCAAATAGTCGCCACATAAAGGGAGCTGACAAAGTTACAAAGTATCTGCGTCTGGTCCCCCTCCCTCACGGCGGTCCCCCCACGCCGGGTCCACATTGTTTTTCCCTCAGTCAGTTCTCACTTGCTGGCTGCTCTACCACAAAGCAACGTTCTTGGAACATAGAACTTAGAACCTAGGTGGAAACAGGCCCTTCAGCCCACATCGGCCAACATGTCCCATCTACACTCATCCCACCTGCCTGCGTTTGGTACATATCCCTCCAAACCTGTCCTATCCATGTACCTGTCCAAATGTTTCTTAAATGTTGGGATAGTCCCAGCCCCAACTACCTCCTCTCGCAGCTTGTTCCACACACCCACCACCCTTTGTGTGAAAATGTTACCTGTCAGATTCCTATTAAATCTTTTCCCGCTCACCTTGAACCTAATGTCCTCTGGTCCTCGATTCCCCTACTCTGGGCAAGAGACTCTGTGCATCTACCAGATCTATTACTCTCATGATTTTATACACCTCTATAAGATCACCCCTCATCCTCCTGCGCTCCAAGGAATAAAGTCCCAGCCTGCTCAACCTCTGCCTCTAGCTAACAATCTCAAGTTCTGGCAACATCCTCGTAAATCATCTCTGTACCCTTTCCAGCTTGACGACATATGTCCAGTATTGTTGCTGGAGCCAGGCAACTCTGACTGACACTGAGCTGAGGTTTTGATCAGTTGTTGTCTTAACATGGAACGACACTTGTGAATGGGCCATGGCCTCAATCAGAAAAGGTAACTTGGCCAAATTACACCCTCATCCCCCCTGGCAGAGGGGCAGAGAGTAGCAGTGGGTAGAGCTGCAGCCTCCCAGTTCCAGAGACCGGGGTTCCATCCTGACCTCGGGGCTGTCTGTGTGGAGTTTGTACGTTCTCACTTTGGCCGCGTGGGTGTTTTCTCTGTGTGCTCCGGTTTCCTCCCACATCCCAAAGACAAGCAGGTTTGGAGGTTAATCCCCATAACTTCTCCCCATAACTTCTGACACCCGTACTAAGAATCTATCTTTTAACACAAAAAGCAGGAGTAGCTCAGCGGGACAGGCAGCATAACAGGATCAAAGGAATGGGTGACGTTTCGGGTGGAGACCCTTCTTCAGGAGGTCTTGACCCGAAATGTCACCCATTCCTTCTCTCCAGAGATGATGCCTGTCCCGCTGAGAGCTCTCCAGCTTTTTGTGTCTATCTTAAGTTTAAACGAGCATTTGCAGTTCCTTCTTACACAAGAATCTATCTATCTCTGTCTTAAAAATATCCTCTAACTTGGCCTCCACAGCCTTCTATGTCAATGAATTCCACAGATTCACCATCCTCTGACTACATAAATTTCTCCTCATCTCGGTCCTAAAAGAGTGTCCTTTAATTCTGAGGCTGTGACCTCTAGTCCTAGACTCTCCCACTAGTGAAAACATCCTCTCCACATCCACTCTATCACTATTTCACTATTCTGTATTTCAATGAGGTCCCCCCTCATTCTTCTAAACTCCAGCGAGTGTGGGCCCAGTGCTGACAAACGGTCATCATGGGTTAACCCACTCATTCGTGGGATCATTCTTGTAAACCTCCTCTGGACCCTCTCCAGAGCCAGAACACCCTTCCTCAGATATGGTGCCCAAAATTGCTCACAATATTCCACATCTGACCTGACCCGTGCCTTATAGAGCCTCAACATTACATTCCTGTATTTGTATACAAGCCCTCTTGAAATAAATGCTAGCATTGAGTTGGCTTTCGTTACTACCGATTGGTGACGCTCAGACTACCTTTGATCAGACTTTGCCGGCTTTATCTTACACTAAACGTTATTGCCTTATCATGTATCAATATGTCAAGTCAAGTCAAATCAAGTCTAGACAGTTTATTGTCATGTGTCTCAGATAGGACAATGAAATTCTTGCTTGCTGCAGCATAACAGAATAGTAAGATTGAACGAGAACTTACCAGTTCGAAGGTTGATCTTTATTTCATGAGGAGTTGCGATGAGGGATTTCGTGAAGAACCCGCCAGCACGCATGCGCGACATTCTTCAAAGTAGCGGTGTGGAATCACAGAAACCAACAACAGAAATGACTTGGCATAGTAAGATTGAAGAGACTCTAATTACCAGTTGATTATGATCGAGGGTTGGGAGCGGAGGGCACGAAATCCCTCATCGCAACTCCTCATGAAATAAAGATCAACCTTCGAACTGGTAAGTTCTCGTTCAATCTTACTATTTCATTTCGGAGTCACGTGAGTGACTTCGTGAAGACTTCAAAGCTTCTGTGATTGCACGCCCTGGACCACGTCCATGCTGACACACCACTAGCAAGGATGGATGGGAGTAAACAATTTTCTCAAACTGGTTATACTGAAAAACAAGAAGAATATTTATTAATAAACAAAGCAAAAAAACCCTCATTCGGGGACATCTCCACGTTCTTGACCTGCATTCAGCACGGCCTCCGCGAACTGTAGAGGAGCAGCAACAGGCTTGTTGTAAAATCGCTGAAATACAGCTTCATTCGCCCATCCTGCTGTAGCGAGAATATGGTCCATGGGCACCTCCATGACCCTCGCCGCCGACGTTGATGCAGCCCTGGTGGAATGGGATTTGAACACATTAGTGTCGATACCTGACTTACCCAAGACGATCCTGAGCCACCTGGATATCGTCTGGACTGTCACTCGATGGTGAGGTTTCTTGTGAGTGACAAGCAGGTATTTCTCCATTCCCCTTATGTGTCTCGTCACCTCGACATAGTGACGGATATGGGCGGCTAAACATAGCCTTGCATCTGCGGGGTATGCCGGGAACTTCAGCTGCAGCCCTGTGCACCCAGGTCTATGCTGCTTTAGTAGCTCATCGATAAAGAAGACTACTTCTGCAGGGGTAGAGATCATCCTATCGATGCGGATTTTATGCAGTGTCTGTACCCTCTGCGCTGAAGTCAGTGCTAGTAACATCACCAGTTTCATGGTGAGTTTGTCCAGCTCTAGCCCCTCCATGGGCGACCACGTCCTGAGCAGGGTTAGTACTTTCCTGACATCCCAGGTGATATTATAGCGTGGTCTAGGCGGATTCATATTGAATATACCCCGCATGAGCCTGGACACTAGCCTGTTGGATCCTACCTCAATATTGAGGTAGAATGACAGCGCGCTTCTGGTGCTGTTGATGGCACTGTAGCTCAAGTGTTCATCATGGTGCAACCCCGCGGGAATTCCAATACGTCGGCTATGGATGCATCGTCATATGTGATTTGAGAGCGGCTGCAGTGGGCTTCCCATTTTCGGATGTGGGAGAGGTATCGCTGCCTGGTGGACTCTCGGCACGACGCTCCAATGGTATCCATAGTTCTGGGTGATAGGCCATACTGCAGTAATGGCCGGATTAGAATCTGCAAGCCAACAAATTCAGATAGCTATGGCAGGGATGTGGCTCCCCTGACACGGGGTTAGTGACCAATTGTGGGCAACCCTCTAAGAGGACCCAAGGCTGACTGATCATGTCAAAGACCACCGGATACCATGGCTGCGTAGGCCAGTCGGGTATAATAAGAATGCCCTTAGCAGCATCCATCTGGATTTTCCGCAATACCCGACTGATGAGGCAAAACGGGGGGAATGCATAGAAAAACCATTTACCCCAGTCCAGCGAGAATGCATCCATCGCCATTGCCCCAGGATCTGGTTCCCACGAAACGTATGTTGGTACCTGATGGTTCAACCGTGACGCAAAGAGGTCGATATCCGGTTCACCAAATTTGGCTGTAATTTTAGCGAAGATTTGAGGATGCAACATCCACTCGATGTTGTCATTAAACTTGCGTGACCTGGTGTCCGCCACTGTATTGAGCTCACCTGGTAAATAGGTAGCTGAAATCCAAATATTCCTTTGAATACACCAGAGCCAAATTGTATTAGCCAATTCATCACATGAAATTGACCTGGTACCGCCCATATGGTTTAAATATGCCACCGCAGTGGTATTGTCTATTTGGATACGGACATGAGCGTCAGTAAGATTGGAACAATAAGCTCGAAGTCCGTGAAATGCTGCAAGCATCTCCAAATAGTTTATCCCTTGTGACAACAACATAGTAGATTCAAGGGTGTCCCATCTGCCCCCGCAACTAGAGTAGTTGTCCGTAGCTCCCCAGCCATAGGAGCTTGCATCGGTTTGCAAGTATACCATCGGATTGGGCACAATAATGGGTTTAAATGAGTCACTAATATGGTCCACCCACCATTGTAACTCAATCTTAGCTTTAAGAGGCAGCTGCATTGATCTGTCGAAATGACCGACGTTCTGTTTTAACGCGGAGATCTTGGCTCTTTGCAAATTTTGATAATGCAAAGGCCCGTATTGAGCTGCTGGAAACAATGCTACGATCTTGCCAATCACCTTAGCAGTTTGCCTAATTGATGGTATACTGGCGCAGGCTAAATCCTGACATACTTGGGTGACATCCCCAACCTTGTTAGTTGGTATGGTGGCCCTCATGCGATTGGAATCCACCGTGAACCCCAGATAATCCATAACCTGTGAAGAACTTCGCCTTGTCTGGATGGACAATAAACCCCATCTGCTGAAAAATTGCCACAGTGGCTGAGACTGCCTGTTCAGCCGACTCCAGGGTATTGCCAACAATCAATATATCATCCAAGTAGGCCATCACTATATGATGTTGCTTCCGTAGCCTGGCCATAATGGGTTTCAGTAATTTAGTAAACAATCTAGGGGCTGTAGTAAGCCCATTTGGCAAAGCCCTGTATTGCCAGAGCTGATCCATCCAGACAAATTTTAAGAACTTCCTATGGTGTTTCCGAATGGATACAGAATAGTATGCATCTTTTAAATCAATGCATGCCATAAAGCAGCCATGAGAAATCAATGACTTGGCTGTCTCGAAAGTGTCCATTTTGAAATGGGTGTATGTTACAAAAGTATTCAAATGGGTCAGATCAATAATAACCCGACATACTCCATCCTTCTTGGGCCTGGTAAATATATTTGATACAAATTCAATTGGTTCGTGCATAGCTTTTTTATCACGCCTTTTTCTTCTAACCTTAAGATCTCAGCATAGCCTGCTGCCTGTTCAACGGCAGACAGTGTAAATGTCCGATTGGGCATATGCTGGGATGGAGGAATGTCGCCGTTAATAAATTCAATCTCATGACCTTGAATACTTTGTAAAACAAATTCATCGGAAGTGATAGTCTCCCATGCCTCCAAGAAAAACTGAAGGCGCCCACCAACATGTGAAGATAAACACACAGGTACGTGAAACCCAGACCGCCTTACCTCCCTGGTTACCGGCGGTCCCTGACATGTTTGGCGGGTCGTGGAGGTGCTGGGTTGGGCTGGTGCTGCGGTGTCCGCATCTTCCACGGCGGCCGCTGCTGGCCTTGCCCTAAAAAAGGCCGCGGCTGCTGGGGCTGCTGGTAGCGAGGTGGAGCTGGAGCGTAGGTCCATGTCGGTCTGGAGACAGGGCCTCGTGGCCGAATAAATGGCGCTTTCATGGCCGGCGGCCTGGGGGCGATCTGAGACCGCATAAGTCCCACCGTTTTGGCATGGTCATCCAGCTCCTTAACCCTCTACGGGAGGTCTTCCCCGAACAGCTGTCTGGGCGGTGGTGGAGGAGGCGCCTTCCACAACCCAGCAAATTTTGGGTTGAGCGTGGGGCGGATGCTGCTTTTTCTAAAGGCATTTATTTCGTGCTGCGTGGCACATAGCAGCGCGAGAGCATCCTCCTGCTCTAGGTTGAGGTCTTCGCCATCCACCGACCGCGCAAACGCGGTGATTCCAGCCGTGAGCAGCCTCAGGATCCGTTGGAGCTTTATCTCCTGAGTTCTGATGGCTGTGCCTATGTTGCCCCAGATCGGCGTTTTGACCACGGGCACGCTGAGGGAGTTGCAGTTGGATGGGGCTTTATGCCGGTTGATGGCCTGTGAGAGAACTTCCTCCTGGAGCTGGTGGTTAGTGAGGAAGTCCACGGTGGCAGCCAGTTTGGGGTTGAGGGGAAGTCCCGCTGTCTCCGGAGCAGCAAATTTCGCCGCCACATCAAGGAGTTCTTCCGGCGACACCTCTAATGGAACCGGTGTAGGGTCTGCAAATTCCTCCTCCTCTGGCTGCCTCAGGCTGGCTGTTGAGACTGGTGAAACCTCCCTGTGCCCTTTGATGCTGGATGCCTCCTGCCGTTGGTTGTGCAAAAGGAGCTCCAACAGCCGCTCCATACGGTCAATACGCCCTTCGCCCTGAACACTCGGGCGGTCGGAGTCCTCAAGCTCTGATATACTGCTGAGGCTCCTTTCATCGGCCCGCACCTCGTCGAGGTGAACCCGGTGCCGGAAGTTGTCGCTGCCAGCCGCCGCAGCAAAGCTGAGCGATTCCCGCGCGGGAGGTGTGTTCAAACGCCTTCTTTTGGCGGAGCCTAAGGCCGCTGCCACGGAGGGCAAACGCGGCGGGGAGTCGGCACCCAATGCCTCAGCATGGTGACCCGACGCCCGTGCGGGCTTGCAGGCTGCCCACATCGTGGACCTTGCCGACGCATGGTCTCGTCCCCCCATCCATGGGGGACTCGGCGACCGTGGCAGGACTCCACCCAAATGACCCGTCCTGACGTCGGTGGTTGGGGAGTCAACACTGGACCTCACAGTGGACCTGAGTCCCGCCTTTACACCAGTCCGCTGCTTGGCGGCAGGTGATGCCTTTGCCCCTGAAGGGTTAGGCTTGCGGGCTCCATCCCTCCCCCTTCTCTGAGGGCTGAGGGAGAAGGGCCGTGCAGCCGCACGCGAGCCCTTGCCCAAGGCCGCCAACGGGCCCGTTGGCGACCTCAATGCCGAGGCAGGGTCTGCCTGCTCCGGCGGCACACCGCAGTCCTGCTCCTCGAACTCCTCCCCGGAGCTGCGGTGTGTCAGCGGTTCCGGCCCTGCAGCAACAGGGCTCCCCGGTTTCCCCGCCTTCTTCCCGGCCTGTCTCACAGGTGCAGCCGATGATGAGGGCTCCGGGACAGGTGGCCTGCGACTCCGGACGGACGTCTTTCGGCCTCTCGAACTCCCGTCCATGCCCTTTCTGAAAGACAAAAAGTACTCGCAGCAAGGACCAACCAACTTAAGGTTAGTATAACTTACCTTAGCGGTCCCTTATGAAGGACTGGCGGGGAGCGCACCCCACCGCCAGCCGTCGACAGCAACGCATTGCAACGATATGTCGCGCATGCGTGCTGGCGGGTTCTTCACGAAGTCACTCACGTGACTCCGAAATTAAATATTGTAGGCATGAATACAGATCAGATCAGTGTGTCCATATACCATAGAATATATATATACACACATAAATAAACAGATAAAGTGCAATAGGCAGTTCCGAGCTCATAGCTTATTCATTGTGTTTAATAGCCAGATGGCAGTGGGGAAGTAGCTGTTCCTGAACCTGGACGTTACAGTTTTCAGGCTCCTGTACCTTCTTCCTAACGGCAGTGGTGAGATAAGTGTGTGGCCAGGATGGTGTGGGTCCTTGATGACTTTGGCTGCCTTTTTGAGGCAATAGTCCCAGCCTCAACTGTTGCAAATGTTGGGACTGTTGATTGTTGGGACAAACGTTGCAATTGTCCCAGCCTCAACTACCTCCGCTGGCAGCTTGTTCCATACACCCACAACCCTTTGCGTGAAAATGTTACCCCTCAGATATCCTATTAAATCATTTCCCCTTACCCTTGAACCTATGTCTTCTGGTCCTCGATTCCCACACTCTGATCAAGAGACTCTGTGCATCTAGCCGATCTACTCCTCTCCCTATAGCTCACACCCTCTAGTCCTGGCAACATCCTCGTAAATCTTCTCTGAACCCTTTCAAGCTTGGCAATATCTTTCCTATAACATGGTGCCCAGAACTGAACACAATATTCTAAATGCGGTCTCACCAACGTCTTGTACAACTGCAACATGACCTCACAACTTCAAAAGAAATCTGGTGGAACGATGATAGAGTGAAACAATGGATTCTCTGTTCAAGCCAAGTCAAGAATCAAGAGAGTTTATTGTCATGTGTCCCAGATAGGACAATGATTTTTTTGCTTGCTGTAGCACAACAGAATATTGTAGGCATAATACAGAACAGTTCAGTGTGTCTATATCCCATAGACCATATATATACACATAAATAAACAGATAAAGTGCAATAGGCTGTTATAGTTCAGAGTTTGTTTGTTGTTGTATTTAGTAGCCTGATGGCTGTGGGGAAGTAGCTATTCCTGAACCTGGATGTTGTAGTCTTCAGGCTCCTATACCTTCTACCTGATGACAGCGGAGAGATGAGTGTGTGGCCAGGATGGTGTGGGTCCTTGATGATGCTGGCAGCCTTTTTAAGGCAGCAACTGTGATAGATCCCCTCGATGGTAGGAAGGTCAGAGCCGATGATGGACTGGGCAGTGTTTACAACTTTTTGCAGCCTTTTCCACTCCTGGACGCTCAGGTTTCCGAACCAAGCCACGATGCAACCGGTCAGCAAGCTCTCTACTGTGCACCTGTAGAAGTTAGAGAGAGTCCTCCTTGACAAACCGAATCTCCGTAATCTTCTCAGGAAGTAGAGGCGCTGATGTGCTTTCTTTATGACTGCATCAGTGTTCTGGGATCAGGAGAGATCTTCGGAAATATGCACGCCCAGGAATTTGAAGTTCTTGACCCTTTCCACCATCGACCCGTTGATATAAACGGGACGTGTTAAAGAAGGAACTGCAGATGCTGGAGAATCGAAGGTTACACAAAAGGCTGGAGAAACTCAGCGGGTCCAGCAGCATCTAAGGAGCGAAGGAGATAGGCGACGTTTCGGGTCGAGACCCTTCTTCAGACTGGTCAGGGATCAGGGAAACGAGAGATATAGACAGTGGAGAGATAAAGAGCAATGAATGAAAGATATGCAAAAAAGTATCGATGATAAAGGGAACAGGCCATTGTAAGCTGTTTGTAGTGTGAAAATGAGAAGCTAGTGCGACTTGGGTGGGGGAGAGATAGAGAGAAAAGGAATGCCAGGGCCCGACCCGAGGGCTGAGGGAGAGGTGGCAAGGGGAGGAGGCAGCCTGGGTTAACAGAATTGAGAAAATTCAATGTTTAAGCCCAGAGGATGCAGACTCCCCAAGCGGAATATGAGGTGCTGTTCCTCCAACTTGCGGTGTTGCTCACTCTGGCCGTGGAGGAGGCCCAGGACCGAGAGGTCGGATACAGAGTGGGAGGGGGAGTTGAAGTGCTGAGCCACCGGGAGGTCGGGTTGGTTATTGCGGACCGAGTGGAGGTGTTCGGCGAAACGATCGCCCAGCCTCCGCTTGGTCTCACCGATGTAGATCAGCTGGCATCTGGAGCAACGGATGCAGTAGATGAGGTTGGAGGAGGTGCAGGTGAACCTCTGTCGGTCGTGGAAGGACTGCTTGGGTGTCTGAAAGGAGTGGATGGGGGAGGTGAAGGGACAAGTGTAGCATCTCTTGCGGTTGCAAGGGAAAGTGCCCGGGGAAGGGGTGGAGCGGGAGGGAAGGGAAGAATTGACAAGGGAGTTGCGGAGGGAGCGGTCTTTACGAAAGGCAGACAGGGGGGGAGATGGGAAGATGTGGCGAGTGGAGGGGTCACGTTAACGGGACTGTGGGTTCCCATCCAACCCCATCTGAAGTAATGACTCGATTGTAATAATGTATTGTCTTTCTGCTGACTGGTTAGCACGCGACAAAAAGCTTTTCACTGTACCTCGGTACACGTGACAATAAACTAAAGTGTAACTGAGGTGCAGGCAGATGGAGGTAACTTGTCATCTCTGTCTTATCAGTGTGTTAGCCGTGGTGGAGACGGGTCTGTTAGTGGACAAGCCAGGTTTCACACATCCATTCAACAGACAGCTGGGTAATGAGGTGACACTTTATTCCCTGAACCAGTGAAGTAGAACCGTGCTGACAGATGTGAAGCCGAGGCAGCGGTCTCTGCCCGGCTAACATGAGAAAACTGTTTACTCCAAAGAGTGATAAAAACTCTCAGCATAAATTAGTTTCCATTAAGAATTGATTATCCTCGACTTCTGAACACAATTAGGGAATTATGGTGACAAATGACTGCTGCTCAGAGTTACTGTGGCAGCTCATCCCCCAAGATGGGAAACGCTGTAACATAATGGAGTGCCATGTGTTGCCACACCTACACACTGGGAAACACTTTGCCTGGCAAAGTCAAGAGTCAAGAGAGTTTTATTGTCATGTGTCCCAGACAGGACAATGAAATTCTTACTTGCTGCAGCACAACAGTATATGTAAACATAGTGCATAACGGGAGAAAAGTTCAGTGGGCCTCACTCTGGCCATGGAGGAGGCCCAGGACAGAAAGGTCAGATTCGGAATGGGAGGGGGAGTTGAAGTGCTGAGCCACCAGGAGATCTGGTTGGTTATTGCGAACTGAGCGGAGGTTCAGAGTGAGTCCCACCGCAAATTGGAGGAGCAGCACCTCATATTTTGCTTGGGTAGTTTCCACCCCAGCAGTATGAACATTGACTTCTCTAATTTCAGGTAGTCCTTGCTTTCTCCCTCCTTCCGCTCCCCTTCCCAGCTCTTCCACAGCCTACTGTCTCTGCCTCTTCCTTTCTTCTTCCAGCCCCCCCCCCCCCACATCAGTCTGAAGAAGGGTCTCGACCTGAAACGTTGCCTATTCCTTCGCTCGATAGACGCCGCCTCACACGCTGAGTTTCTCCAGCATTTTTGTCTAACTACGATTTTTCCAGCATCTGCAGTTCTTTCTTAAACATTCAGTCATGGCTGATCTACCTCTCCCTCTTAACCCCATTCTCCTGCCTTCTCCCATAACCCCTGATACCCATACTAATCAAGAAGCTGTTGATCTCTGTGTTAAATATACCTGCTGACCCCACCATCGTCCACTGATGTCATTCACTGCCACAGAAGGTTTGGAAGGTTACAAATGTGGCCTCACTGTTTCACTAATGTCTTTACTAATGCTGTAGATTGGCTATTGCATGTTAGCCAATAAGAATGCTTAGTAATTATAACTCCGCCTAAATGTATGATTTATAGTGTAAGAACTCGCCTACAGTCTTGAGTAGCTGCAGTAGACTGAACGTGTGATGTACTGCTTACATGATGATGAACTGGACAATAAAGATGCTTGTGCTTTAACCTGTGTGAGAATAAGGTATTTACAAATACTAATTCCTTTCATAAGTTCATAAATTATCGAAGAAGAATTAGGCCATTTAGCCCATCAAGACTACTTCGACATTCAATTGTGGCTGATCTATCTCTCCTTCTTAACTCCATTCTCCTGTCTTCTCCCCATAACCTCTGATACTCGTACTAATCAAGAATCTATCTATCTCTGCCTTAAAAATACCCACTGACTTGGCCTCCATAGCCTTCTGTGGCAAAGAATTTCACAGATTCACCACCGTCCGACGAAATAAATTTCTCGTTGTCTCCTTCCTAAAGGAACGTCCTTTTATTCTGAGGCTGTGACCTCTGGTCCTAGACTCTGCCACTAGTGGAAACATCGACACTTCCCTCAACACAGGCCTGTTGTTTGCCACCATCTCTGGGGAGCTTGTCACCTTGGACTCGTCTGTCCCTCCCCTCATCCATAACATTCCCACCCATGGCAACCCCTCTGAATGCAAGCATCTCTTGTGGCGGCAGCTCTGCCAACTCTCTACGCCTTTCACTTTGATCCTCCGCTGTTTCTAAATAATCTCGCTAACCACTCTTCCCATTGGGCTTTTAAGCCTTAAAGGATTATATATCTGTCGTAAGCTTGGTTTTAATTCTTTCAGTGTTAGCCATTTGCTATTTCCTATCTTGGGTTTTTAATATAGATTCCCATAGCTGGCTACAGTGTCCTACCTTTGTACATTGGACCGGAGGTCACAGCATCAGAATTAAAGGACGTTCTTTTGGTAAGGAGTTGAGGAGTCATTTCTTTAGTCAGAGGGTGGTGAATCTGTGGAATTCTTTGCTGCAGAAGGCTGTGGAGGCCAAGTCAGTGGAGATATTTAAGGCAGAGATAGACAGATTCTTGACTAGTGAGGGTATCAGAGGTTATGGGGAGAAGGCAGGAGAATTGGGTTAGGAATGAGAGGTAGATCAGCCATGATTAAATGGTGGGGTCAACTTGTTGGGCTGAATGGCACAATTCTACTCCTATGATCTTATGATTGCTTTGTTTACATCTGGTTGTTCTTGCTGTTGTATTCTGCTGTTGTATGACCGTTTTTCTCTTAGATTCCCTTAACAAAAAGATTTTGAATTAACTTTCTTGTTGCATGAGACTGGATCTGACATAGTACGTTCCCAAGTTAGATCTAGAACTTACTGGCCCTAGAGTAATGGAGTCCTACAGCACGGAAACACGCCCTTTGGCCCAGTTTGCCCATGCTGACCAAGGTGCCCCATTTACACTAGTCCCACCTGCCTGCGTTTGGTTCATATCCCTCTAAACCTGTCATATCTAAGTAGCTGTCCAAGTGTCTTACAAATGTTGTTATTGTACCTGCCTTAACTATCTCCTCTAGCGGCACGTACCATATACCTTGCTGGCTCAAAGGGCCGAATGGCCTACTCCTGCACCTATTTTCTATGTTACCACCACCCTCTGTGAGAAAACGTTGTCCCTCAGATTCCTTTTAAATATTTCCCTTTTCACCTTAATCCTATGTCCTCTGGTTCTTGATTTCCCTACTATAGCTAAAAGAGAAAACTATCTATCTGTACCCTTTGTGAATCCATCCTCCACTTGACTACGTAAAAGCAAGGACCTGCAGATGCTGGTTTACAAAAAAATACACAAAGTGCTGGAGTAACTCTGAAGAAGGGTCCCAAACCAAAACATCACCTATCCATGTTCTCTAGAGATGCTGCCTGACCCGCTGAGTTACTCCAGCACTCTGTGAAACGTCACCTATCCATGTTCTCTCGAGATGCTGCCTGACCCGCTGAGTTACTCCAGCACTTTGTGAAACGTCACTGATCCATGTTCTCCACAGATGTCGCATGACCCGTTGAGTTACTCCAGCACTTGACTACCTCTGCTCTTCTTTGCTCAATCTACATGTAAAATCTTTATAACAGTTTTGCTGTTAAATGCCACCCTAATCTCCTAATCTCTATATTCCCACTACTGTTTAAAGGATCTTAAACAAATCTCGCGGACATTGTCTGTGCGTTCGTTGGCTCCACCAACACTGATGTTGCTTGATTTTTAAGATGAAATACCTTGTATCTAGTGCCTTCATTCCATCCTTCACCTTCAAGGCTGTCTTTCCAACATTTCCATTTTGCATGTATAAATGTTAAGATTTATAGAATATTTAATTCTTGATCTTGATCACTTAGAAACTGCACCTCCATCAGGTGAGCAGAATGCACCCATTTCTATTTGTGGCATGGATTCTCGCGCTGGGTCGCTTATTGATGCTGCAGCATGATGCAAGGTGTGGTTACTGAAATCTACACTGCAGTAAATGCCGGGGCTTAATAACTTAGTTTAGTTTCGTTTTAGTTTATTGTCACGTGTACTGAGGTACAGTAAAAAGCTTTTGTTGCGTGCGAACCAGTCAGCGGAAAGACAATACATGATTACAATTGAGCCATTTACAGAGTACAGATACATGATAAGGGAATAATGTTTAGTGCAAGGTAAAGCCAGCAAAGTCTGATCAAAGACAGTCTGAGGGTCACCAATGAGGTAGATTGTTGTTCAGGACTGCTCTGTGGTTGTGGTAGGATGGTTCAGTTGCCTGATAACAGCCGGGAAGAAATTGTCAGAGGACCAGAGGACATAGGTTTAAGGTGAAGGGGAAAAGATTTAATAGGAACCTGAGGGGTAACTTTTTCACACAAGGGTGGTGGATGTATGGAACGAGCTGCCAGAAGAGGTAGTTGAGGCAGGGACTATCCCAATGTTTAAGAAGCAGTTAGACAGATACATGGATAGAACAGGTTTGGAGGTATATGGGCCAAGCGCAGGCAGGTGGGACTCGTGTAGCTGGGACATGTTGGCCGGTGTGGGCATGTTGGGCTGAAGGGCCTGTTTCCACACTGTATCACTCTATGGGTCTATGCAGTAATGCCCTTTAAATAGGGAGGCTTCATAGGGCAAAGTACTCCAGATGCAGCCTCACCAAGGCTCAGTGGAAGTGAAGCAGAACGTTCCTAGTTGTGTGTTCAATTCCCCAAGCTACAAACAATGAACAGTCTTCTTAATTACCTCTGTAAGTCACACACCAGCGCACCCAGAGCCCTCTCATCATTTAGATAATATGTCACATGCTGTTCAGATAATGTTTTTACTTTCCTGCCAAGATCAATAATTCCTCAATTTTCACACCATGTTCCAATGAGCCAATCTTTGCCCACTCACACAATCTATTCAGCTCTTTGTACCTTCCCATCTCCCCCTCACACTTCTTGCATTGAGGCAGCAGAATTCAGCTGCAGCAGGGTGATACCATCTAGTTCGACATCCATAGGTGCCCGCCCTAAAAAGGGCGCATGCTCTGGATTGGCGCCAAGCTGTGGCAACTGAGCTGCTGTCTCTGTTTGTTGTCATTCGCCTGACTGAGGTCAGTTGACAGGGCTCACCACGGGGAGGTGGACAACTTGAACCTATTCCTTCTCTCCATAGATGCTGCCTCACCCGCTGAGTTTCTCCAGCATTTCAGTCTACCTTTGATTTTTCCAGCATCTGCAGTTCTTTCTTAAACATTAAATGAGATGTGGCTTTATGAAAACTACTGTAATAATAGCTATTATTTACTACTGTTAATTATTTTTCACTCTAACTTTGTCTGCGGACGATGTCACTTCTTTGATTAATTATGAAGCATTTTCAGTGAATTGTGAAACAATGCAGCATAGAAATATGTTCACCTCTTAGAAATGTGGGGTCACTTGGAACTGAATTAGCGGGATGGTCACAGAGTTGTATCAGAAGCCTGGGTTTATGCTGCACACCTCATCTTCACACCAAGGGTCAAGAGCGCGAGTCAGGAATGTTTTATTGCCATGTGTCCCAGATAGAACAATGACATTCTTAATGCAGCAGCACAACACAATATGTAAACATGGTACACTGTAAACAATATAATAAACAAGAGAAAGAAACAAAAAGCTGCAGCAAGGAAGAATGTCCTTGCACGAACCTGCACTAAGCCCACAACCCCCTCATGCCTGTACACCTCCCCTGCAACTACCCATTAAATATACATATTACAGTCTCAGTGCCATTCCTCGGTCACTATTTTAGTTTTTTTTCCTGCATAATTTGAGTCTAGAAGTTGGAATTAAATCTTGTCCAGACTCGAGGTGTAGGAAGGAACTGCAGATACTGGTTTAAACTGAAGATAGGCTGGAGTAACTCAGTGGGTCAGGCAGAATCTCTAGTAATAAGTGACATTTCGGATCGTTTCGGTTCTGAAAAAGGGCCCTGAGCCGAAACGTCACCCATTCCTTCTCTCCACGGATGCTGCCTGAGTTACTCCAGTACTTTGTGAATATCTTCGGTGTAAACCAGCATCTGCAGTTCCTTCCTACACATCGAATCTGGACAAGATGTCATTCCAACAATAACAAATCCTCCTCACCCTCCCTAATCACAGCATTAATTATTATAGTTCTTCTGGCATTTAATCAAAAAGTGTGAATTTTCCCCTCTTATACAATAATGCTAGGTAGATTTTGTTAAAGTGGATAGCTTTTTCCATTTCCATGCTGTCTGACCCACTGAGATACTCCAGTATTTGGTGTCTATCGTCCAGGCTCAAGATTGTTTATTTCGCAGAAGCACCTGATATGAACAGAAAGATGAAATTCGTCCTTGCTGTAGCTTTACAGGCCAATAAAATATCATTGAGGTGTTTTAAACCATATCTATGGATTGTTGAAATGCTGGAAGCTGTCATTTGAAACGGCGCAATTTAAAGACGTGCCGTGGTATGTTTGTGATTTATGAAATCCAGCTACTCTTCCTGAACTGTGCTTTATCCTTGGCTAGCGATGATTGGTGTGTGCCTGACGCACAGCACCACACTCTTGCCAAACTCCAGCTTCATCTCATGCAGCATCTTAAAATTGTGGTGTAAAATCAAAGCCCATTGTGCAGATTATATTCCGATTACACAGTTCAAAGAAATGAAGTAAATTAGCAGGGAATGATTAGAAATGATCCCAGGAATGAATGGGTTAACATATGATGAACTTTTGTCATCACTGGGCCTTTACTCGCTGGAATTTAGAAGAATGAGGGGGACTTCATTGAAACATACAGAATAATGAAAGGCTTGGATAGAGTGGAAGTGGAGAGGATGTTTCCACTAGTCTAGGACTAGAAGTCACAGTCTCAGAATTAAAGGACATTCTTTTAGGAAGGAGATAACAAGAGAGTCAGAGGGTGGTGAATTTGTGGAATTCTTTGCCACAGAAGGCTGTGGAGGCCAAGTCAGTGGATATTTTTAAGGCAAAGATAGATGGATTCTTGATTAGTACGGGTGTCAGGGGTTATGGGGAGAAGGCAGGAGAATGGGGTTAGGAGGGAGAGATAGATCAGCCATGATTGAATGGTGGAGTAGACTTGATCGGCTGAATGACCTAATTCTACTCATATCACTTATGACCTTATGAATTCCTGCACTTCGAACACACCATTTGAAAAAAATCTGAAATGCAGCATTAAATATAATATAGATATTGCACAGTTCGTGTGTATAATATTTGTCTGGAGTTGAAAGTCAAGTCCATAAAGGGGACAATTGTGTTTCCGCATGTGGTACTATAAAATAAAATGATGAATTTCATTCATATAAGTGGTTTAGAGTTCAATTAATTTACACAATAAAAAACAATTTAGCAGATGTAACAATGTCCTGCTTTATATTTAATTATTTTAATTAATTAATTGAAACATTTAATTGTAAATAATCAATTTGTATATTATAAAAACAGAAGATGCTGGAAAAATCCAGCAGGCCAGGCAGCATCTGTGGAGGGAGAAATTGTTAATGTTTCAGCTCTAGAACCTTTCAACAGAACTGTGGACTATGTGTACATATTCTGTAGTGTTGGAAGGAACTGCAGATTCGAAGATAGACACAAAATGCTGAGTAACTCAGCGGGACAGGCAGCATCTCTGGAGAGGAATGGGTGACGTTTCGGGTCGAGACCCTTCTTCAGTGTCTGAAAAAGGGTCCGTGTCGGTGTCAGTGAGTGCCTGAAGAAGGGTCTCGACCCGAAACGTCACCCATTCCTTCTCTCCAGAGATGCTGCCTGACCCGCTGAGTTACTCCAGCGTTTTGTGTCTATCCTATGTTTACATATTCAGTTGTGCTGCTGTAAGTAAGAATTTCATTGTTCTACCTGGGACACATGACAATACTTGACTGCGCTTCTTCCCACCCTGCCTCCTGTAACGATTCTATCCCTACTCCCAATTCCTCTGTCTACGTCGCATCTGCACCCAGGTTCCATACCAGGGCATCGGAGATGTCGTCATTCTTTAGGAAACGGGGGTTCCCCATCTCCATTATTGATGAGGCTCTCACTAGGGTCTCCTCAATATCCCGCTGCTCCGCTCTTGTTCCCACTTTTGTACAAGGATAGAGTCCCCCTTATCCTCACCTTCCACCCCATCAGCCGTCACATACAGCATATAATCCTCCGACATTTTCTCCACCTCCAACGGTATTCCACTGCTGGCCACATCTTCCCATCTCCTCCCCTTTCTGCTTTCCACAGAGACCGTTCCCTCCGCAACTCCCTGGTCAACTCGTCCCTTCCCACCCAAACCACCCCCTCTCCAGGTACCTTCCCTGCAACTGCAGGAGATGCCACACCTGTCCCACACCTGTCCATCCAGGGACCCCAACAGTCTTTTTAGGTGAGGAAGAGGTTCACTTGCACTTTGCTCTACCTATTGTACACCAGTGTGACTATACAGTATTGACCTGATTGGAACCTCTTCCTCACCTAAAAAGACTGTTGGGGTCCCTGGATGGACAGGTGTGGCATCTCCTCCAACAGTATGAACATTGACTTCTCTAACTTCAAGTAGCCCTTGCTTTCCCTCTCTCTCCATCCCCTCCTCCTTCCCAGTTCTCCCACTTGTCTTCGACTACATTGTATCTCTGTCCCACCCACTCCCCTGACACCAGTCTGAAGAAGGGTCTGTGTCCCGAAAGGTCACCCATTCCTTCTCTCCAGAGATGCTGTCTGTCCCACTGAGTTACTCCAGCATTTTGTGTCTACCTGACAAAAAAAAACTCTTGACTTGATTCTTGAGAAAGAGAGAAACAAGTTATGTAATGTATTTGTGTTTCAGCAGACAACACCTTGTATCCAGCACATGTCCATAACCCAATGTAGACAAAAATGCTGGAGAAATCAGCGGGTGAGGCAGCATCTATGGCTCGAAGGAAATAGGCAAAGTTTTGGTTTGAAACCCTTCTTCTCGGAGAGAGGAGGAGAACTTCTTCAAAGTAGGCATACCTTGAGGAGATTTCGCAGTAGAGTAGACAAAATGTTTAAGAAGGAACTGCAGACGCTGGAAAATTGAAGGTAGACAAAAATGCTGGAGAAACTCAGCGGGAAATCCTTGTCTCAATATCCTTTGTTCTTTCTTGCTCCTGAATTAGCCGAGAGCATTAGCGACTGCTGGGATAGATGGGAAAATTACACCTCATGAACTTTAATTGCCACTTAACTATTTGGGACACTTCCAATGAACCATCACTGCCGCTCCTTCCTGTCTGACCTGTTTGGTTGCTTTCATGGAATGAATCAGCTAACACCTTAGACAGTTTAGATGTACACATTCCACAGACCAGGCCACAATCACATTTGTAACAGATAATGTAAAATCAACAATGTAAATCAATTTGTTGTTGTTGTTTGAAGTCTAGGTTTATTACTGTCACGTGTACCGAGGTAGAGTGAAGAGCTTTGCATTGCATGCTACCCAATCAGGTCAGATAATACTGTACGTCACACTGGTGTACAATAGGTAGAGCAAAGTGGAAGATATAGAATGGAATGAGACATGTAGGAAGGAAGAGCAAACGCTGTTTTAAACCGAAGATAGACAAAATGCTGGAGTCACTCAGCGGGCCACCCAGCATCTCTGGAGAGAAGGAATGGGCCTCGACCTTCTCCGCAGTGAAGCTGCCTGTCCCGCTGAGTGACTCCAGCATCTAGTGTAGAATGGGACATGGTTTAGTCGAGGAAGAGAATGATTCAGTATCCCTGCTTTCGCAATCCGAGTGGATCTTTGACCTTGAGTTAAAAAACATTTAGCTGCAATTTTAATTCTGGTCAAATCTGCCGCGGTGAAAGTTGTTTTGTGCAAATTGCTTTTAATTGACCACAAAGATGACAGCATAAATGCCGGCACGTTTTACTGGTGTATTTTGCTGTGATCCTTGCAGCTGGATGATTCTATTGTTTCTGCCGTTGTCATGGGGGGAGAGCTGGTGGAGGTATAATTATGGTGCAGGCAGCACCACGAATGATTAGTACGGGTGTCAGGGTTTATGGGGAGAAGGCAGGAGAATGGGGTTAGGACGGATTGATAGATGAGCCATGATTGAATGGCAGAGTAGACTTGATGGGCTGAATGGCCTAATTCTGCTAATATCGCTTTTGATCCTATGAACAACAGACTAACTGCCTGAGAGAGGGGAATCACACCTGCCTTACCCAATACTTGCTGAATCCATTGACATATTTTTCTGGGTGTGAGACCAGCTTACAGTGGTGTTGGCACACACAGACATGGTGCTAAAATGGTGCATTCTGTCTGTGTAAATCCATTCAGACGTCGCTGCCCATGACAGATTGTTGTTGATGTGCTTTCACTGTGAGTGATGGATGGTACTGATGGTCATAGAAACATACTTGTAGTCATATTTGCATACCTTGGGTATCCAAGCAAATAATTTCACTGTGACTTGTCACCTGTGATAATAAAGTCGTTCCAGGTGCGACAGAGGTTCTCCTGCACCTCCTCCAACCTCATCTATTGCATCCGCTGCTCTAGATGTCAGCTGATCTACATCGGTGAGACCAAGCGCAGGCTTGGCGATCGTTTCGCTGAACACCTCCGCTCGGTCCGCATTAACCAACCTGATCTCCCGATGGCTCAGCACTTCAACTCCCCCTCCCATTCTGTCCTGGGCCTCCTCCATGGCCAGAGTGAGCACCACCGCAAATTGGAGGAACAGCACCTCATATTCAGCTTGGGCAGTCTGCACCCTAGTGGCATAAACATTGAATCCACCAATTTCTGGTAGCCCTTGCTGTCCCCCCCCCCCCCCCCACCCTACATCAGTCTGAAGAAGGGTTTCGGCCCGAAACATTGCCTATGTCCTTCGCTCCATAGATGCTGCTGCACCGCTGAGTTTCTCCAGCACTTTTGTCTACCTTCGATTTCCAGCATCTGCAGTTCCTTCTTAAACAATAAATTATTCATTCATTCACCTTAAAGCTGTTCCCTCTGGCCTGGGAGGTGTGCCTGATACAACAATACAATACAATACAATACAATACCGTTTATTGTCATTTGAACCTCATTGGTCATACAAACAAAAAAAGGACCAAGATACAAACATCCATCACAGTGAATCTCCTCCTCACTGTGACGGAAGGTAAAGTCTTATCTCTCCCTTGCACCCCCCATTTTCCTCCCGATGTCAGAGTCAAAGCCCCCGGCGGGCAATGGTATACAAATCCCGTGGCCATTCAGGCCGTGCTGGACGATGCAAAGCCGCGCTCCGGGTCTTGATGTTGAAACCCCCGGCGGGCGCTAGCAAGTCCCGTGGCCATTAAAGCCGCGCTGGGCGATGTAAGCCGCGCCGAGCTAACCCTAACCCTAACCCGCTCCAGCTCATTTTGAACTCCGCAACTCGGGCGGGAGAAGTTGCCGCCGCAGAAGCTCCAAAAAGCGGTCTCCCACCAGGGACCCACGAGCTCCTGATGTTACCGTCCACCGGCCTGCAGCTGGAGCCTCCGAAGCTCCGGGGTCGGGCAGCAGCAGCGCGCCACCTCAGCTCTCCACGTTCCGAACTCAGCCAGCTCCACGATGGTGAGTAGTCTGCAGGCTCCGCGACTGGTGCCCCAGGTCCGGCTGGAGGCCGTGCCACGGTGCTAGGCCCCAATGGCAACGGAGACCCGACAGAGAAAAGGTCGGGGCCTCCGTACAGGGAAAAGATTTTAAAGGTTTCCCCCACCCCCCACCCCCCCACACACACCCAGCTAGAAATGTAATACTTTAGATACTTTAGTAAACAATGGCAGGATGTAGATGTGGTGTGTTTTCACCTCTTCCTCCATCACTCTGCTGTCTGTGCAACCAACACCTCGCCAACACGCCGTTCATTTGTACTGATTTAAAAAAATATATATATCAATATGTTTGTATTTGCCAAGATCGCTCAGAGCGGAACTCTCTCCACCTTCGTTGTGGCAGGTTATTAGGAGATGCTCAACTATCAAGGGGAGCTGGTGATTTGACACGAGGTTCCTTGAGAGTTCTGACAGTGAGGCAGTGGATTTCCTTTGGTGGTGTGTGTGTGAAATGATGTGGGAAAGTGGATGGTGCTGGGGCCACGCTTTACTGGCTCCGTCAGCCCGTGATAAATGCTCCTTAAAGGCACAAGCATTCTCCCTGAAAAACAATGGCTTTCCTGCTGTGTTCCTAATGTACCAAAGAAAAACTTGATTAAGGATTATACGCTCCTCATTTGTAGATGCTTCTCTTCATTTATCTATCTTGAATGAATGAATGAATAAATTTTTTGGCCAAATATTCACATACAAGGAATTTGCCTTGGTGCTCCACCCGCAAGTGACAACGTCACTTAATTTAACGTCAATTATTTTAATAATAAAACATTATTGATTAAACATGTGAATTAAATAAAATACCAGAGCAAAAGCAGGCTCCAGATTTTTGGTTATTGAGTAGAGCTAGTACTCGTGAAAAAAGCTGTTTTTATGTCTGGCTGTGGCAGCTTTGACAGTCCAGAGTCACCTTCCAGAATGAAGTGATTCAAAGAGTTTGTGGCCAGGGTGAGAGGGGTCAGAGATGATCTTACCCGCTCGCTTCCTAGCCCTTGCAGTGTATAGTTTGTCAATGGAGGGAAGGTTGCAGCCAATAACCTTCTCAGCTGATTCGCTGTAGCTTCCGGATGTCAGTGACCTGGGAAATGTGCCTGATACTGTAGCCAGTTGTTGTTATAATATTAATATATCGGCACATGAGTCTAGCTGTGCCAATGGAAGAGTTTCCTGTTAGTCACACGGACTGTGTCGTGGGCACCAAGGAAGGTGACCACTGCTAATTCCACACAGAGAACGTTTTAGTTTAGTTTAGGGCTACAGCTCGGAAACCGACCCTTCGGCCCACCGAGTCCGCACCGATCAGCGATCCCCGCACACTAACACTATCCTACACACATTAGGGTCAAATTACACTTATGCCAAGCCAATTAAGCTACATACCTGCACATCTTTGTGGTGTGGGAGGAAACCGAAGATCTCGGAGAAAACCCACGCAGGTCACGGGGAGAACGTACAAACTCTGTACAGACAGCTCCCGTAGTCGGGATTGAACCCGGGTCCCTTGTTGTTGTACCAGCTTCAAAGTCATCTTGTTGAGTCTCATTGTCTACATTTGTTTTCACCTCACCCCTAGCTGACAATGGCCTGTTTCCTTTATCATCGTTACTTTTGTGCACATCTTTCATTCATTGTTCTATATCTCTCTACATCACTGTCTATATCTCTCATTTCCTTCTCCCCAGACTTTCAGTCTGAAGAAGGGGCTCGACCCGAGACGTCACCCATTACTTCTCTCCAGAGATGTTGCCTGTCCCGCTGAGTTACTCCAACATTTTGTGTCTGTCTTCCGTGTAAACCAGCGTCTGCAGTTCCTTCCTCCATGTTGCGTGTATAGTTTGAATTGGGGGGGGGGGGGGGGGGTAACAAGATATCGGAGTAATCACCGGGATTGGCAGCTGAGTGGGGACTCGTTGTTTGGGAGCAGTGTGATGCTGGAGGAAGGGGGCTGTGGGGACTGGACTGGAGACTTCCCGCTCACAGAGCAGCTCCACCCACACACGACCATGAGCTGTAAAATGCACAAACCCACTCCATCTGGTGACCAAACCTCAGCAGTGTCGTAAACAACAGTGTTGATGAAGGCCAGTGGTCGAGCCGCTGCCTCACAGCGCCAGAGACAAGGGTTCCATCCTGACCATGGGTGCTGTCTGTGTGGAGTTTGCACGTTCTCCTTACGGCCGTTTGGACCTTTTCCACGCTGTATCTTTCTGAAAAAAGAAAGTAGCCTGGTCTGATTGTGAAGTGCAGTGAGGCAAGACTGTCAAAGTTAACATAAGAGTCTGGAGTCTAGAGTTGTCACATGTCCCAGATAGAGCAGTGACATTCTTACTTACAAAGAGATTAAATAACAATTCCACAGCACCAAAAGTATTTTCCAGGAATGAAATTTTAAAAAATAATATATTTTTTAATGGGTGACCATGTTGTGGCAAGTTCATATATTTTCAGGCAATATATATTGTTGGGCAATTATTCCTAGATTATCAAAATGCCATACTTCAGAGATATAGAAACATAGAAACATAGAAAATAGGTGCAGGAGGAGGCCATTCGGCCCTTCGAGCTAGCACCGCCATTCATTGTGATCATGGCTGATCGTCCGCCATCAATAACCCGTGCCTGCCTTCTCCCCATATCCCTTGACTCCACTGCCCCTAGAGCTCTATCCAACTCGCTCTTAAATCCATCCAGTGATTTGGCCTCCACTGCCCTCTATGGCAGGGAATTCCATAAATTCACAACTCTCGGGGTAAAAATGTTTTTTCTCAGCTCAGTCTTAAATGACCTCCCTTTATTCTAAGACTGTGGCCCCTGGTTCTGGACTCACACAACATTGGGAACATTTTTCCTGCATCTAGCTTGTCCAGTCCTTTTATAATTTTATATGTTTCTATAAGATCCCACTTCATCCTTCTAAACTCCAGTGAATATAAGCCTAGTCGTTTCAATCTTTCCTCATATGATAGTCCCACCATCCCAGGGATCAATCTCGTGAACCTACGCTGCACCGCCTCAATCACAAGGATGGCCTTCCTCAAATTAGGAGACCAAAACTGTACACATACTCCAGAGCCCTATACAACTGCTGAAGAACCTCTTTACTCCTGTACTGAAATCCTCTTGTTATGAAGGCCAACATTCCATTAGCTTTCTTCACTGCCTGCTGTACCTGCACGCCAACTTTCAGGGACTGGTGTACAAGGACACCCAGGTCTTACTATACCTCCTCCTTACCTAACCTAACCCCATTGAGATAATAATCTGCCCCCTTGTTTTTGCCGCCAAAGTGGATAACCTCACATTTATCTATATTATACTGCATCTGCCACGCATCTGCCCACTCACTCAACCTGTCCAGGTCCCCCTGCAACCTCCTAACATCCTCTTCACACTTCACACTGCCACCCAGCTTTGTGTCATCCGCAAACTTGCTAGTGTTGCTCCTAATTCCCTCTTCCAAATCATTTATATATATGGTAAACAGTTGCGGCCCCAACACCGAGCCTTGCGGTACTCCACTCGCCACTGCCTGCCATTCTGAAAAGGACCCGTTCACTCCTACTCTTTGCTTCCTGTCTGCCAACCAATTTTCTATCCATGTCAACACCCTACCCCAATACCATGTGCTCTAATTTTAGTCACCAGTCTCCCGTGCGGGATCTTATCAAAGGCTTTCTGAAAGTCTAGATACACTACATCCACTGGCTCCCCTTCATTCATTTTACTTGTCACAGCCTCAAAAAATCCCAGAAGATTAGTCAAGCAATCTCAAGTAACAAAATGATTCTATACAGTCAATATAAATAGAGATGTATTCATTTTTAATGTGTATAAGGAATATTATAAATCTATCATGTGTTAAATTATGGTGTAATTTAGTGCGTTGGACAATTAATGGAATCATTAAACACGTGATGCAAACTCACACGCTGCACGCATCCTAATATCAGTCACTTTTAATGGAATACAAGGATTGGACCAAGAATATATATAACTGTCCCACTGAGTTACTCCTGCATTTTGTGTCCACCTTCAGTGTATAATCAGCATCTGCAGTTCCTTTCTACACATGTCTATCTAATATATAACCAGCCGAAGGTAGACAAAAATGCTGGGGAAGCTCTTGGGTCTCGACCCGAGACGTCGCCTATTCCTTCACTCCACAGATGCTGCCTCACCCGCTGAGTTTCTCCAGCATTTTTGTCTACCTTTGATTTTTCCAGCATCTACAATTCTTTCTCAAATATAACCAGCTGATGTTCTCACAAAGTTCCAGGTTGATTCATGTGGAGAACGACGGCTGACGTTGGGAGGTCATTTTCCAGACCTTAGATGCAGAGCTGGGTAGGATGGAGGGGATGAAAATGTACAGGGAACTTGTATGCCCTGACTGAACAGCTGCTTTTCATAGTACATCTTTCCAAGGGGCAAATCCAAGCTGGCTTTGCGTTACCCCACATACTTGGCACACTTATATCTCCCCACTCCCTCCTTCCCTCTCCACCTACACTCCTATTACCTGCTAGACTTTGTCCTGCCTCTCCTCTCTTCCAGCCCCCCATCTCCACCTCACACTATAAGCAAATGAGTTCAAGTGTTCAAAAAAGAGTTCAAGAGAGTTTTATTGTCATGTGTCCCTGATAGGACAATGACATTCTTGCTTTGCTTCAGCACACCAGAACCAGATGAAATGTGTAGGAAGGAACTGCAGATGCTGGTTTAAACCAAAGATAGACACAAAATGCTAGAGTAACTCAGCAGGACAGGCAGCATCTCTGGAGTGAAGGAATGGGTGATGTTTCGGGTCGAGACCCTTGTTCAGACTGAAGATGCTGCCTATCCCACTGAGTTACTCTAGCATTTTGTGTCTATTCACACTATAAGCAGTCTGAAGAAGAGTCTCAATCTGTCCATGGTCTGTCCATGGACTGAAGACGCTGCCCGACCCGCTGAGTTACTCCAGAACTTTGTGTCTTAAATCCATAACTGATAGGAGCAGAATTAGATCTACTTCGCCATTCAATCATGGCTGATCTATCTCTCCCTCCTAACTTCATTCTCCTGCCTTCTCCACATAATCTCTGATGGCCGTACTAATCAAGAATCTATCTATCTCTGCTTTAAAAATACCCACTGTCTTGGCCTCCACCATTGTCTGTGGCAAATAATTCCACAGATCCACTCCTGACTCTGACTCTCTGACTAAAGAAATGCCTCCTCATCTCCTTGCTAAACGATGTTGCACAAACATTGGCGACCTTCCATTACCTCTTCCTTTAACTGAGTGAAGTTGAATTATGTCTGCAAAGTGTTGCTAATATCCAGTACCTTTACAAAATCTGGGTTTCAAATCCCATTCTCTGATCCCAGAGATGATTGAGTTAACCTATGATGACCGTTTGTCTGCACTGGGCCTGTACGCACTGGAGTTTAGATTTCTTGCTCTTGAGGGAGTGCAGCGTAGGTTCACGAGGTTAATTCCTGGGATGGCGGGACTGTCATATGTTGATAGATTGGAGCAGTTGGGCTTGTATACTCTGGAATTTAGAAGGATGAGAGGGAATCTTATTGAAACATATACAATTATTAAGGGTTTGGGCACAAAACATTCCCAATGTTGGGGGAGTCCAGAACCAGGGTCCACAGTTTAAGAATAAGTGGTAAGCCATTTACAATGGAGATGAGGAAAAACCTTTCACCCAGAGAGTTGTGAGTGTGTGGAATTCTCAGCCTCCAGCCTCCATCGCCTCAGAGGGCGATGGAGGCTGGTTCTCTGGATGCTTTCAAGAGAGAGTTAGATAAAGCTCTTAGGGATAGCGGAGTTAAGAGATATGGAGATAAGGCAGGAACGGGGTACTGATTGTGGATGATCAGCCATGATCACATTGAATGGCGGTGCTGGCTCGAAGGGCCGAATGGCCTACTCGTGCACCTATTGTCTATTGTCTATTGTCTACTGAATGAGGGGGGACCTCATTGAAACATACAGAATAATGAAAGGCTTGGATAGAGTGGATGTGGAGAGGATGTTTCCACCAGTGGGAGTGTGTCTTAACATGTTAGTGTTGGAAGGAACTGCAGATGCAGGTTTAAACTGAAGATAGACACAAAGTGAGAGGAATAGATCGGGTAGATGCACAGTCTCTTGCCCAGAGTTGGGGAAACGAGGACATAGGTTTAAGGTGAGGGTGAAAAGATTTAATAGCAATCTGAGGGGTAACGTTTGCACACAAACGAGCTGCCAGAGGAGGTAGTTGAGGCTGGGACTATCCCAACGTTTAAGAAACAGTTAGACAGGTACATGGACATGACTGGTTTGTAGGGATATGGACCAAATGCAGGCAGGTGGGACATTGTTGGCCGCTGTGGGCAAGTTGGGCAAGTTGGGCAAAAGGGCCTGTTTCCACACTGTATCACTCTATGAAATTTCGTTCAGACCGAAAGGTCTGAATGACAATAAAGGTAATCTGAATCTGAATCTGAATCTGAATCTATGACTCTAGAGAGCTGGAGTAACTTGGGTCAGACAGTATCTCGGGATGTTGTTGCTCTTGGCCCTGACTGGACAGCAGCAAGACATGTTGAGTGTGTGAAACGTGTGCACTATAGGACCAGGGAGGAGAGGAACATATGCAGGAGGCCACGCGCCAACTCTCGGACACCTCCTCCTACTTACCCCTGGACCATGACCCCACTGACGAGCACCAGGCCACCATCTCGAGCACCATAACCGACTTCATCAACTCTGGCTCCCTACCCCCCCGAGCCTCCAACCTCATCGTTTCCCAGCCCCGCACAGCCCGATTTTACCTCCTCCCCAAAAGCCACAAACCCGACTGCCCCGGCAGACCCATTGTCTCTGCCCCACCGAACACATTTCCACATACCTTGACTCCATCCTATCCCCCTTTGTTAAATCCCTCCCCACCTATGTTCAAGACACCTCAGACACTCTCCGTCGGCTCCGCACATTCCGTTGTCCAGGCCCCCATCCTCTCATCTTCAAAAAAGCAGTCTGAAGAAGGGTCTCGACCCGAAACGTCGCCTATCTCCTTCGCTCCTTAGATGCTGCTGCACCCGCTGAGTTTCTCCAGCTTTTTGTGTAACCCTCGATTCTCCAGCATCTGCAGTTCCTTCTTTAACACATATACAGGAGGCCCACTAGATACTGGAATTAAAACACAAATGAATTGTAATTACCATGGACATGGTTGATTTATTTGGCAATTAGGCACGTGGGCTAAATGTGTGTTTCTTCTTAATAAAGAACACATACTTTAAAATGTGTGGGAAGAAACTTTAGATGCTGGTTTATACGCAAGATAGACAACATGCTGGAGTAACTCATGCAGAATCTCGGGAAAAAAAGACTAGGTGACATTTCGAGTCAGAACTCTTCTTCAGATGAAAGTAGAAGTGGGGGTGCTAGATAGTCAAGAGAGTCAAGTCAAGAGAGTTTTATTGTCATGTGTCCCAGATAGGACAATGAAACCCTTGCTTGCTGCAGCACAACAGATTATGTAAACAACTTAAGCTAACATTATTAACTGAAAATAGCCTATGACATCTCGAACCCTTAGCAAATGTAGATTAGTGTCTCAGATAGGCACTGCTTGCTACTTTGATCATGTTAATTGTTGTCAGAGTGAGGGAAGGTCACCACTCACAGATCTTTTCCAAGGTGACGTCGGAGAGAGATAACGTCTTGCAGGCCGTGTGCAGAAAACTTGTCTTCTCATGTTTTAGAACATAGAATATCATAAGGTCATAAGGAATAGGAGTAGAATTAGACCATTCAGCCCATCTACCTCGCCATTCAATCATGGCTCATTCTTCTAAACGTCACGGGTACAGGCCCAGTGCCGACAAACGAACATAGATGAGTACTGAACTGTCTGTGGCAAACATGATGCCAAGTTAAACTCATCTTCTCTGCCTGCACGTGATCCATATCCCTCCATTCCTGCATATCCATGCGCCTGTCTAAAAGCCTCTTAAACGCCACTATCGTATCTGCCTCCACCACCACCCTTGGCACCACGTTCCAGGCACCCACCACCCACTGTGTGTAAAAATAACTTGTCCACTCATCTCCTTTAAACTTGGTCCTTCTCACCTTAAACCTGTGTCCTGTAGTGTTGAACATCTCCACCCTGGTAAATAGGGTCTGACTGTCTACCCTATCTGCGCCTCTCATAAGTGTTATAAACTCTATCAGGTCTCCCCTCAATCTCTGGCGTTCTAGAGAAAACAATCCATGTCTGCCTGACTTCCTTGCAGCTAATAGCCTCTAATGCAGGCCTCTATTTCTGCCTCTAATGCAGGCATCTCTACCATTTTATTCTTGTGCTTTTTGTCTGCACTTGGTTTAGTTCTGAGTGCTCGTGATTGACTGGCAGGTACTAAGCATCCAGTAATTGTACGTTCCACATAATCTCTCATCATTGCCTCATCTGTGAAAGTCTGGAGATAAAGGTTTTTGTGGTGTCATTTTGTTTAAAATGTCAGCTAGCTTTTTTCGTTTTTCACAAATTGCCCTGTTTACTGGAAGAATTCATTCTGGAGTTGAATGTTCACTGGTTCGCAAGACAGAAGTGCAGAATTTGAGAAATGTGTGAGAAACAGTTAGACAAGTACATGGATCGGACAGGTTCAGAGGGATATGTTGATGGGACATGTTGGCTGGTGTCAGCAAGTTCGGCCGAAGGGCCTGTTTCCGTGCTGTAAGACTCTGACTCTATGACTCTAATTAGACCATTGGGCTCATTGAGTCTACTGTACCATTCGATCATGGCGGATCTATCTTTTCCTCTCAAACCCATTCTCCTGCCTACTCCTCTTAACCTTTGACACCCGTACTAATCAAGAACCTATCTATCTCCTTTGTGTCCTGGGCCTCCTCCATTGTCAGAATGAGGCCCAGCCCAAACTGGAGGAACAGCACCTAGGGCAGCTTACACCGCAGCGGTATGAACATTGACTTCTCTAACTTCAAGTAACTCTTGCTTTCCCTCTCTCCATCCCCTCCCCCTTCCCAGTTCTACGACTAATTCCACTGTCCTGATTAATATTACTGTTTGTAAGCCTCGTTGTCACCTATCCCTCAGTTGACAATGAACCATTCTACATTTTCTGGATCATCCTCTGGTTTGGTCTGATTCTCCTGCACCTATTTTTCTATGATTTGATCCGTCGTTTTCCATATCTCTAGACTCCCTCTCCCCTGACTCTTAGCCTGAAGAAGGGTCTCGACCCGAAACGTGGCCCATCCCTACTCTCCAAAGATGCTGTCTGTCCTGCTGAGTTACTCCAGCGTTTTGTGTCTTCTGAGGTGTTTTGTCAAGAGTCAAGAGTGTTGTTTACAGGCTTATTGTTGACGTTTTGAGGTGGTTTGGTGCTAATTCTGCTGTTTAATCAGAGCAATGTTAAACATTTTTCCCTTTTCTCCATAGAAATACAAAGAGCATGAAAAGTCGGTCATGGTGAAGGAAATAGATGGCCTTCAACTTGTCAAAAAACTGGCAAAGGACATGGAACAAATGTTTCACAATAAAGCTGAAGCCGTGAGAGTAAGTGTGCCATAAACCCGGCGATCCTTTCCCTTTGCCAATGTGCCTTGCCCTCAAAGCCTGCTTGTGGTACAGTTTGCATCCGATACATTGCTGAACCTTCAAAGGTAATACGGTATTCTGAAAAAAAATAAGGGTGACAAAGCGTTTTCCTGGCTGCAAGTGCGTGCACAGATACTTTGTTGTGTTATAAACTCTTCATGTGATTAGTGCAAATTGAATCTGTATCTGACTGATAAAGACATAATCCCCAGACTTCAGCTACCCACCAGCTGCACAAAAACACACGCACTCATTCTCAAAGACAGTTATTGCACATTCTAATCTAACCAATTATTTTTTTATTGCATTTAACGTATTTACTACAGCTGGCAATAAAACAGCACACTCACACTTTCTGCTGAGGTGAATGAGTTTAAAGAGAAGAACTAAGACGCTGTATAAAGTAGTCCAGCATCGAGGCGTGCCAACCAAGATGCCCTCTTCAAACTAGTCTCACCTGCCCACATCTAGACTGCGTCTTTTTTCTTAGTTTATACGATACGATGGCACTTTATTGTCAGACCAAGGTCTGAAATTTGTTTATGCATATAGCCATACAATAAAATAAAGAACACAACACACAATAGAGTCCAAACTAAACCATCCCCACACAGCAGAATCAAAAAGTTTCCCACTGTGAGGGAAGGCACCAACGTCAGTCATCTTCCTCGATGTTCCTGATGTTCACCCGTGGACGGGGCCTCCCGAGCCCTCCTCAGTGGCTTGGACTTCCGAATCGGCCGCTACCCAAGGGAGCCCGTGGCTCCCGACGTCCCCAGGCCGCACTGGTGGAGATTCACGCTGGCGGCCCTCGGCAACGGGCCCCAGGGACTCCGCAATGTTGAAGTCAGTGCCGCCCGCGCTGGACGCTCCGCGAACCAGGCCCAATGCTCCAGAGCTTCAAATGGTGATCCAGGTAGGTATCGCCCGCTCCACGGTGAATCCAGCGCTGCGCCACCACTGCCGAAGCTCTGGTCCGGTCCTCGGTCTCGGGTAGGAAAGGCCGCTCCGATTCAGTTGGTAGGCCGCGAGGTGGGGGGCGAGGACGCGACTGGGAGAAATAGTCGCATCCGACTATTCCCCCTTACCTTACCCCCCTCCCCCACATAAAAGATGATGATGTTTAGAGATACAATGTGGCAACAGGCCCTTCGGCCCACTGAGTCCGCACCGACCAGTGATCCCCGCACACTAACACTGTCCTACACACATTAGGGACAACATTCATTTATACCAAGCCAATTAACTTAAAAATTGTACGTCTTTGGAATGTGGAGGAAACTGGAGCACCCGGAGAAAACCCACGTAGATCACGGGGAAAACGTGCAAACGCCATACAAACAGCACCCGTAGTCAGGATCGAACCCGGGTCTCTGGCGCTGTTAGGCATCAACTCTACCAACTGCGCCACTGTGCCGGCGAGGGCGATGAGAGATTATGGAATGGGTTAGGCAGGATGAGGGAACTTGTGGAATAGAGTTTGGGACGGCCACTCACCATTAAATTAGACAAATGTCCTGTCAAAGTGATGCTGTTTCCAAATTATCAAGTGAAATGACTGCATGAGACAGCAACAGCATAATCATCTTTCATCTACGTGTGAGAAAACCATCAAATGAACCTCTTTTAAAATTGCTTTATGCCGTAGGATTCATCATCATTAGACAATTTGTAATTTTCCAAATTGCATTCATGTTCTTGTGTTATGAAACCTTCATAACACAGCAGCTATTGATTCTTCTCCTGAGATGAGTAGTAAGCTTTAAAAATAATGATATCATAAGTTCATAAATGATAGGAGTAGAATTAGGCCATTCAGCCCATCAAGTCTACTCCACCATTCAATCTTGGCTGATAGCCTTCTGTGGCAAAGAATTCCACAGATTCACCACCCTCTGACAAAATAAAATTCTCCTCACCTCCTTCCTAAAAGAACGTCCTTTAATTCTGAGGCTGTGACCTCTCGTCCTAGACTCTCCCACTAGTGAAAACATCCCTCCCTGTGTGCCGACGTATAATTGTCCACACTAAGGCACTAAAGACCAACATCTTTCCTCTGTCACTAACCTCTAAGTGTAATAGCTGGAGATACAGTGCCATATGGGAGAGCTTGTTAGAATAACAGGAACTCTGCTGATATTTATAGAGCTCTTCCTGCCTTTGATCTAAGAATAGAGGGCATGACTGATAGAAGCATAGAAACATAGACAATAGGTGCAGGAGAAGGGCCATTCGACCCTTCGAGCCAGCACCACCATTCAATATGATCATGGCTAATTATCCAGCATCAGTACCCGTTCCTGCTTTCTCCCCATATCCCTTGATTCCGTTAGCCCCAAGTGCTAAATCTAACTCTCCCTTGAAAACATCCAGTGAATTGGCCTCCGCTGTCTTCTGTGGCAAAGAATTCCACAGATTCACAACTATAAATCAATCAATGTTGATTCATCAAGTATGATAACCCGTTGCCCGTTGATTTCCATGGCAGCATTACATTTTGCTGCTAATATTCGTTGCTGAGATCATGTTTCCAGCTCAGGGGTGCTGATGGATCGCTCTTGGTGTTGGGTGTAGACAGCGAGAGGAAAAGCCTTTGTTGTATTTTACGGGACAACTGCAACAGCACTGCCACTTCTGGAAGGGCCCGGCATTACAGTTTGACAGGGATTCTCTCACGTATCTTAAACTGAGAGAATGCGAGTGATATCAGAGAAAAGGAACAAAGGCAAAGAGAGCAAAGGATTGTGTGGGAAGGAACTGCAGATGCTGGTTCACACCGACGATTAGTGATCTTGATTAGTACAGCTTTTGGGCCCCATATCTGAGGAAGGTTGTGCTGGCTCTGGAGAGGGTCCAGAGGAGGTTTACAAGGATGATCCCAGGAATGAGTAGGTTAATCTATGATGAGCGTTTGTCGGCACTGGGCCTGTACTCAATGGCGTTTTGAAGAATGAGGGGGACCTCATTGAAATTTACAGAATAGTGAAAGGCTTGGATAGAGTGGATGAGGAGAAGATGTTTCCACTAGTGGGAAAGTCTAGGACTAGAGGTCACAGCCTCAGAATTAAATGGCATTCTTTTTGAAAGGGGATGAGGAGAATTTTATTTCATCAGAGGGTGGTGAATCTGTGGGATTCTTTGACAAAGAAGGCTGTGGAGGCCAAGTCAATGGTTATATTTAAGGAAGAGATAGATACATTTCATTTCGGAGTCACGTGAGTGACTTCGTGAAGAACCCGCCAGGCACGCATGCGCGACATATCGTCGACGCGCGTGCGAGCGACGGGCAGGGAGGAGCGCTGCTCCTCCACTGCTGGGACCTGCAGGTAAGTGGAAAACTAACCCGCAGTCCGGTTTTTCTTACAGAGACTCTGTTTCCAGTGCGCTCCAGGCCGCTTCAACGCCGACTGCGGACCGCGATGCGGGCAGTCAGCGGCGGCTCTAACTCATGGAGTCGGGAGAGCCCGTTGACCCAGGTGGGTCCGGGTTCACACTCGCCGGCGGAGGACGGCAGAGGCAGCCGACTCTACGCCGCAGCCCGCAGACCGCGGGCTGGCGGCATTTACAAGTAAGTATGGGCTTGCAGACTCGCCGTGTGCAATAAGGAACGGCAGAGCATAAGCCCGATTTTACAACACAGCCCGCAAGGATACTGCGGGCTGTCGGCATTTATATTGTAATATGGGCTTGCAGACTCGCCGTATGCAGCAAGCAACGGCAGAGCACAGCCCGATTTTACACCGCAGCCCGCAAGGATACTGCGGGCTGTCGGCATGTATATTGAACTAGGGGCTTGCAGGGGGTCAGTAATGGCAGAAATGCAGCCCGACTTACACCGCAGCCCACACGATACTGTGGGCTGCCGGCATTTACTCAGAGTAGGGGTTAGCCCCAACTCAACTCTACATAGCCTGTATTATCCCAGTACTGTAATTAAGGGGTAATGAAGTTGCAGCCATTATCATGTTGTTCTTAGCCCAACTTATTTTACAATGGGGCAGCTCGTTGACCCTGCGGGGTCCGGGCTCAACGCTCACCATTGCACAGCAATGGCAGAACGACAGTTCACCGCCAGCCCTTCATTAGGGCCACTAAGGTAAGTACAGGCAACCTTGAGCTGGTTGTCCTTTCTGTTTTGAATTGTGTTTTCTCCAACAGGGACATGGATAATAAGGAGTACAGGCCGCAGGACTTCCGAAAGGAGTCGTCGGCCATTATTCCCGGAGCTCTCTACAACGACAGCACCCGCTACACGGGCCGGGAAAAAGGCGCAAAAGTCGGGGAGCCCTGTGATTACAGGACCCGACCTACCGACACAGCTGTGTACAAGCGGGGTACCCGCAGAACAGGAAGTCGGTACGGCGCCGGAGCAGGTAGACCCTGACTCCATTTTTCACTATCTCCAACAGGGAGAGAATCGTTGGCTGATATGAGCAAACGGGTTTCACATGCTGTTGCACGACCCTTCTCCCCGTGCCCTCGTGAAAGAGCCAGGGATAGAGCTCAATAACAAAGCCCTTTTAGGGCAGGAATTTCACCAGAGACCGCTAGATTGCGGACTGGTGGTTTACTGAGACCCGAGTCCACTGGCAGACCAGGGAGGGCCAGTGTAGACTCACCACCTAGTTGGACCAGGTGGAGTCATACAGGTGGAGTCTCGCCACGGTCACTGCATCCCCCAAATGCGGCAGGACGGGACCGTACGCCGCCTGAGTCCAGGAGTAGGACAGGTGGCAAGCCCGCGTGGATGTCGGGTCACCACGCCGCAGGCGTCAGGTGCCGACTTCACACCGCATATGCCCTTTGAGGCAGTCGGGCCTAGCTCATCCAAGGAGGCGAATGAGCAGATCCGCGCGGGAGTCGTACAGCTTCGCTGAGGCGGCTGGCAGCGACTTTTCGTCACGGCACCGAGATTACCACGATGAGGTACGGGCCGATGATAGGAGCCTCAGGAGTTCCTTCGGGCATGAGGGCTCTGACCTCCCATTTACGCACCATGAAGGGCGCATTGAACGGATGGAGAGGATGATGGAACGGATCCTGCAGCAAAATCAATGGCAGGAAATGTCCAGTTCCGGGGACTTTTGGATATATCCCCATCATCAATTGGTAGCATGAGGCAGCCAGGAAAAGAGGATATCTTGGTACACGAACCAGGCGTTACCCGAATCATCGGGACAACCTCTCAAAACTAAACTGGCCACTACCATTGATTTCCTCACCAACCACCATACAGGATCAGGTCCTTGCGGAGGCCATGAATGGGTACAAGGCACCGAGTAATTGGAACTCACTCAATATACCTATTGTAAACATGCCTATTTGGAGCAATATAAGTCCGGGCATAAGAGCACAGGAAGTAAAAATTACAGAAAATCCTAAAACTGCTCACATCTGGGATTACCGCTTTTGCGAGGTCGGTGGACGGGATGGACTTGAAACACCGTACAGGAGGATGCTCTTGAATTATGTAACACGCTATACGAAATAATGCACTTCGAAAAAAGTGCCATCAAGCTCACGCTAAATCCCAAATTTGCAGGGCTATGCAGAGCATCTCCAACACCACCACCCAGACAACTATTCAGGGAAGACCTTCTGAAGCAGGTCAAGGATTTAGACGACCATGCCAAGACAGTGGGTATTATGAGGTCGCACACCTTGACCAGACAAACGGCCAGGAAAATTCCATATTCTAGGCCACGGGGTCAAACCGGAAGGCCAGCAAGGACCTACATACCGGCGCCTCCAGATGTGAGTCAACGCCCACCATTCCTGGAGCTGCCCGTTACGTCGGCAGCACCCGCTCTGCGGGTCGGGATAAAAACGCGGAAATCAGGGGAGCCCTGCGCAGTCAGGACCCGATTCTCCACTACGACTGATCATGGTGCCATAAGTGGTAACCGCACAGGAGCAGGGTAGGTAAGACCCTGACTCCCTACCTCTGTCACTTAACCATAGCGACAGTGGAGCAAAGGTGCGTAACGTGTTATATTCTTGGCACGTTCTCTCTCCCCAAATATGCAGGTCACCAGAGAGAGGACCAGGGGAAGTATCGCACAGCAGTCGGTAAACCCGCCATAGAGCCGGGGTCGACTTCCACTGGAGCAGGCCACCAGATCGTTGACCGGTGAAGGATTGAGGCCTGGGTCTGGAGGACCACATGTGCGGCCGGCACAGACTCAGCACCGAGGGAGCCTACCTGGTTGCAGGTCGGAGTAGTCTCATCTCGGTCACTGCACCCCCTTTAGCGGCAGGACGTGACCGAACGACGCTTTGTCCCAAAGGAGGACACCGACTCAGCACCGAGGGAGCCTGCCTGGTTGCAGGTCGGTGTAGTCTCATCACGGTCACGCACCCCCTTTAGCGGCAGGACGTGACCGAACGACGCTTTGTCCCAAGGGAAGAACACAGACTCAGCACCGAGGGAGCCTGCCTGGTTGCAGGTCGGTGTAGTCTCATCTCGGTCACCACACCCCCTTGTAGTGGAGGACGTGACCGAACGTCGCCTTTGGAGGATAGGCGGCAAGCCCGCGCGGACGTCGGGGTACCACGCTTCAGCGGCCGGGACCGACTCATCACCGCTATCATGTCTTTTTAGACCAGCGGGCCGCCTCCGTCCGGAAGACGGCGGAGTAAGCGGCAGGTCCGCGCGGGAGTCGCTTAGCCACGCAGGAGCGGCAGGCAGCGACATCCTGTCTTGCACCCTTGTCATCACCCCGACGAGGTGTGGGGCAATGACAGAAGCCTCAGAGATTCTCCAGAACCTGAGGAAGTCGACTTATTGTCCGCATATGCGGCAGTGGTCGCATGGCTCGGATGGAGCGCATGATGGAGCATATCCTAGAGCACAGTTTCTGCAGCTGGACCAGATGTCCTCCAGTTCTGGAGGAACCTGTAGTACCTGAGGAACCCAGGAGAAACTGCAGAATGTGGTCTCCAAGTGTGGCGATGGACGAGTTCTCGCTACATTGGGGGAAATGGATTTCGATGCTTTCCCCATTCTGCCTCATCGGACAGGTGTTGCAGAAAACATACCCAGGTCTGGAACATACAGGACCATGGACGTCATATAGATCGTGCAGAGAAAGTCCACTGGGAAGCACTACCTCACCTACACAGGATATGAGAGGTTTTTGTAGTCGGACCAAGATGACCTACATATCTGCTACGATCTCCAATGTGCTGGCATGCTCACTGGTCTTCATTATGATGAGCCTCAGTTACAGTGCTGCTTACAGTGCCTATAGTGCACTGTCATCCTAGCTCAACATTGGAGTGGGATCTCACCAGCTGGTATCCAAACTATGAGGGATATGTTCTATCCATCCCTTCCCGACCACGATATAATATCTGAGAGATTAGGGGGTGTTGACCCTACTCAGGAGGTGGTCGCTTATGACGGAGGTACCACTGGACTTACTCACCTTTAAAAGTGGTGATGGCAATAGCACTGAATACAGCACAACGGGTCCAGACTCTACAGGAATTAATCCTGGATAGAATGATCAACCCATAAAAAAGTAACTTCTTTATGGAAGAGTTACTTAAACTATACAGACCTGCGACTACAGGTCTGGAAATGGCCATCAGGAATATGGAGGCGGATCTGTTGTCAGCCATGGAAACCCACGTCACAGGGTAACGGTGCAGACTATCTCCAGATGGCTTAAGGTGGTATTCGATGCAGCAGGTAAGACACTAAACATATGAAATGTCATTCTACCAAGGCCGCATCCACATCAGGAACGAGGACCATGGAGGTGTTCATGGAGCATGTCCTCACGATAGCGGGCTGGGCCAATGAAACTACATTTCAATGGTTTCATAACAAACCCATGGCCGTTTTTTCCCGCAACGTTACGCACGTTAAGTGCTGTCCCTAAACGTTTGTCCCCGAGTTCAGGGGTTTATTGTTGTACTAACTATAATGTTATTATTTTTCAGCTTGTTCAAGTCTGAAATACGTTAACATACTTCCTCCATCAGTATTACGGCAGTGTGTGAGCATGGACGTGGTCCAGGGCGTGTAATCACAGAGCTTTGAAGTCTTCACGAAGTCACTCACGTGACTCCGAAATGAAATAGTAAGATTAAACGAGAACTTACCAGTTTGAAGTTTGATCTTTATTTTATGAGGAGTTGCGATGAGGGATTTCGTGCCCTCCGCTCCCAACCCTCTACCATAAGATCAACTGGTATATAGAGTCTCTTTAATCTTACTATAACAAGTCATTTCTCTGTTGTTGGTTCTGTGATTCCACACCGCTGCTTTGAAGAGATGTCGCGCATGCGTGCCTGGCGGGTTCTTCACGAAATCCCTCATCGCAACTCCTCATAAAATAAAGATCAAACTTCAAACTGGTAAGTTCTCGTTTAATCTTACTATTCTTGATTAGTACGGGTGTCAGAGGTTACGATCAGCCATGATCACAATGAATGGCAGTGCTGGCTCGAGGGGCCGAATGGCCTCCTCCTGCACCTATTTTCTATGTTATGGGGAGATGGCAGGAGAGTGGAGTTAGGAGGGAGAGATAGATCAGCCATGATTGAATGGCAGAGTGGACTTGATGGGCCAAATGGCCGAATTCTTTTCCTATCACTTATGGACTTAAGATAGGCACAAATGCCAGAGTAACTCAGTGGGTCAGGCAGCATCTCTGGATAGAAGGAATGGGTGACGTTTCTCAGTCTGAAGAAGGGTCTCGACCCAAAACGTCACCCATTCCTTCTCTCCTGATATCCTGCCTGCCCCGCTTAGTTAATCCAGCATTTTGTGTCTATCTTTGAGAGAAAATGATCGATTGATTGATTGAAAGATACAGTATGGAAACAGGCCCTTTGGCCCACTGAGTCCACACCAACCAGCGATCAACGGTTTACACTAGTTCAATGTTATCCCACTCTCTCACCCACTCCCCACACACCAAGGGCAATTTTCACAGGACCAATTAACTTGCAAACCCGCACGTCTTTGCGATGTGGGAGGAAACCCACGCGGTCACAGGGAGAACGTGCAAACTCCACACAGAGAGCACCCGAGGTCAGGATGGAACCTGGGTCTCTGGCGGCGTGAGGCAGCAAAACCATGCCCCCTCTCCCAGGAGGAAAATTGATAGGAAAGGACAAGGGTCCACCGCAGGCAAAGAGGACTAGTGTGGATGGGGTATCTTGTCAGCACAGACATGTTCGGCCGAAGGGCCTGTTTCCATGCTGTATGACTCTGATGTGGAAATTAATAGCTGCAGAAAATACAAAATGAAGCCTGTGTTTTTTAATAATTATTGAATGTTTGAAGTGATCAATATCATTGATTATGTGGACATTTTCAAATGCATGTTGAATTGAGAATTTGTAAGGCAATCAAGCAAATGACTGCACATTTTGAGATATGTTTGGATCATCTGTGCATATCATTAGCAAGCATTGTGATTAACACCGTAAAGCCAGACATTTTGAAATGTATTTTAAAATTATAAGATGCATATACAATCAGCATTCAGTTCAGTTCCGTTTCAGTTTAGTTTATGTCACGTGAACCGAGGTACAGTGTTAAGCTTTTGTTGCATGCAAACCAGTCAGCAGAAAGACAATACATTTTTTTAAAAAATATTTCAAAATAGACTTTATTCAAGTAATAAATATTTACAATACATCAACCGTGCAAAAAATCCATCCGACATTTTCAGAGGCTATACAAATTGTTCCATACAGTCTACACATTTTTCAAATTTCGCGAATCGATCCCCCACCCGTGCCACTCATGTGGCCCCCCGGCATGGGATACCTTCCCTTATTTTGAGGGGCGTCTCCACCATACCGTGCCCCCCATGTCCAGCAGCGGAAGGACCCTAGACTGAGGCCCTCCCCCACCGAGCCTTGGCGTTGGCTGCACCGAGCTTCAGTGCGTCCCTCAGCACGTACTCCTGCAGTCTGCAGTGGGCCAGTCGGAAACATTCCCCGACGGACATCTCGCTCTGCTGGGTGGTGAACAAAGCTCGGGCAGACCAGAGAGCGTCTTTCACCGAGTTGATAACCCTCCAGCAGCACTTGATGTCAGTCTCTGAATGTGTCCCTGGGAACAGTCTGTAAATCACAGAGTCCTCTGTGACGGAGCTGTTTGGAATAAAGCGTACCAGGGACCCTTCCATTTTTCTCCAGACTCTTTGGGCAAATCCACACTCTGCAAAGAGGTGGGCAACCGTCTCCACTCCATAGCAGCCGTCCCGAGGGTAGCGTGCGCTGGTAGTGAGGTTCCGACGGTGCAGGAAGGATCTGACTGGGAGGGCTCCCCTCACCGCCAGCCAAGCCAGGTCATGGTGCTTGTTGGTGAGTTCTGGCGATGAGGCATTTTGCCAGACAAGCTGGGCAGTCTGCTCAGGGAACCACGCCACCGGGTCCATCGAGTCCTTTCCCTGCAGTGCCTGCAGGACATTCTGTGCTGACCACTGCCCAATGGACATGTGGTCAAAGGTGTTGGTCCGGAAGAACCTTTCCACAGACGACAGATGGGGCGGCAATGTCCAGCTGACTGGCACCTTGCGTGGCATCTGCGCCAGGCCCATCCTTCGCAACACCGGGGACAGGTAGAACCTCAGCAGGTAGTGACACTTGGTGCCCACGTGCCTTAGCTCTACACTCCGCCTGATGCAGCCACACACGAAGGTGATCATCAGGATGAGAACGACGTTGGGCACGCTTTTACCCCCGTTGTCTGCTGACTTGTACATTGTGGCCCGTCGCACCCGGTCCATCCTTGACCCCCAGATGAACTGGAAGACGGCCCGGGTGATCCCTGTGGCGTAGGAAGGAGGGACAGGCCACACCTGTGCCAAGTACAGCAGGCCTGAGAGCACCTCACACCTGATAACCAAATTCTTTCCCGTTATGGAGAGGGAGCGTTGCTTCCACAGCTCCAGCTGCTTCCCCACCCTGGCTATCCGCTCCAGCCAATTCTTGTTACATGCCTCAGCCCCCCCGAACCAGATCTCCAGCACCTTCAAGAAGTCAGGCTTGATGGCGAAGGGGACGGAAGATCTGTCGGGCCAGTTGCCAAAGAGCATGGCCTCGCTCTTCCTGCTGTTCACCCTGGCTCCCATGGCCGACTCAAACTGGTCGCAGATCCTAATCAGTCTGCGGACCGACCCTGGATCCGAGCAGAAGACAGCGACATCGTCAATGTACAGGGAGGTTTTAACTTGAATGCCCCCACTGCCGGGCAGTGTCACTCCTCTAATGCTCGTATCCTTCCTGATGGATTCGGCAAAGGGTTCAATACAGCAGACAAACAAGACAGGAGAGATAGGGCAACCCTGCCTGACTCCAGAAAGACAATACATGATTATAGTCGAGCCATTTACACTGTATAGATACATGATAAGGGAATAACGTTTAGTGCAAGGTAAAGCCATCAAAGTCCAATCAAAGATAGTCGGAGGGTGACCAACGAGGTAGATAGTAGTTCAGGACTGCTCTCTGGTTGTGGAAGGATGGTTCAGTTGCCTGATAACAGCTGGGAAGAAACTGTCCCTGAATCTGGGGGTGTGCATTTTCACACTTCTGTACCTTTTGCCCGATGGGAGAGGGGAGAAGAGGGAGTGGCCAAGGTGCGACTCGTCCTTCATTATGCTATTGGTCTTGCCGAGTATTTTAATGTCAGTTGGTTTGTTAAGATTGTAACGTTAATCTTATTGATGTTAAAACCTGGACGCACCTCAACAATATCTGAACAATGCATCCCGTTTGCAGGTGTGTTTTCACAGAGCTCACTTACACTCACATCAGGTCTCTGTTTCCTTTCATTGTCAGGGAGAAGGCTGTGAAATTCCCCTCTGTGGAAATTGTCAACTTTGAGATATCTGCTTTAAAATGGTTAATGTGATATACAAGAGATGGAGGGCAAACAGCCAACAATGGCCTGTTTCCTTTATCATCCTTACTTTTTTGCATATCTTTCATTCATTTGTTCTTCTTTCTCCCTCCACATCACGGTCTATATCTCTGGTTTCCCTTTCCCCTGACTCTCAGTCTGAAGAAGGGTCTCGACACGAAACGTCACCCATTCCTTTTCTCCAGAGATGCTGCCTGTCCCGCCGAGTTACTCCAGCTTTTTGTGTCTTATCTTCGAATGGAGGGATCAGTTCAGTTGAGTTTATTGTCATGTGTCCGAGGTACAGTGAAAAGCTTTTGCTGCGTGCTAACCAGTCAGTGGAAAGACAAGACATGATTACAGTCGAGCCATGTACAGTGTACAGATACATGATAAGGGAATAACGTTTAGTGCATGGTAAAGCCAGTAAAGTCCGATCAAAGATCACCAATGAGGTAGATAATCGTTCAGCACTGGTTGCAGTAGGATGGTTCAGTTGCCTGATAACAACTGGGAAGAAACTGTCCCTGGTGTGTATCACATGCAGGCAAAGGAGAGCTGAAGGGCCTGTTCCTGTTTTGTACTGTTCTATGTTTTATGTTCTTTGTTCCAAGAGTTGGTCTTGGCATCATGTGTGGCCTGGTCATTGTGGGCTGGAGGGACTGTTGATCTGCTGCACTGTCTGTGTTAAATCATCAGCTACCCAGAGGGGAGGTAGGAGAGTGGATTTTTCTGTGGGTGAACATTCAAGACCAAGGGCAGCACGGTGGCGCAGTGGTAGAGTTGCTGCCTCTCAGTGCTAGAGACCCGGGTTCCGTCCTGACCTCGGGCGCTGACTGTACAGAGTTTGTATGTTCTCCCCGTGACCTGCGTGAGTTTTCTCCGGGAGCTCTGGTTTCCCCCCACACTCCAAATACGTACAGGTTTGTAGGTTAATTGGTTTGATATAATTGTAAATCGTCTGCAGTGTGTGTCGGATGGTGCTAGTGTGCGGGGATCACTGGTTGGCGAGGACTGGTTGGTGGGCTGAAGGGCCTGTTTCTGCACTGTATCACTCTGTGACTCTACGAATGGTAATTGTTATTTTTCTCTTGATTGTGATCTTCCATTGTCAGCCAATCTTTTTTCTAAACCATTCCCTCCCGTAAGCCAGCGCTCCGTGGAATATTTCTGTTATTCTTTTTCACTTTTCTCTCACATTCTCATCCATTTCTGCCATTTGTGGTTTGCGGCTCTTTGTCACAGGGCTTGTATCTTTCTTGCTTGCCTTGCTGATTTTCCTCTCATGTCCCCGCCTGCTGTACCCGGGAAGATTGCAGTGAACATACTGTAAAAGCCTCCAGTGCTGGGATCTGGTTGAACAAGCACAAATTGGCTTCTGTGCTTCGCGGCACTGCGAATATCACTGCACGTAAATCCTCTCTGCATACTAAAATGCCAGCGGTACCCAACGTACAAGGTGCATTCACAAACAGATTGTAAAAATAAATTGCTTAGTAGGCTGGTAATTGTTTTGGAAATTAAGAAGAAAGAAACGGAAATGGTGAAATCTGTGCCAGAAATTATTGCTCTTTGTTCATTGGGAGAAGGTTATATCCTGGTTTGTAATTCATTTTAAAGCCATCACTATATGTCACATATAGTCAATTAGAAACTTGTCTCATTTATTTAGTGTAGGTTAAAGAAAACTGTACACAAGTGAATTGAAATTAACCTGGATAAGAAGAAAGCCAGAGATTATCAGGCTAAATGTGTAGGAAAGAACTGCAGATGCCGGTATAAATCGAAGATAAACACAAAATGCTGGAGTTCTCTCCAGAGATGCTGCCTGTCCCGCTGAGTTACTCCAGCATTCTGTGTCTACCTTAGATTATCAGGCAATGTTCTTTGGAGTCAATGAAACCAACAGATATCCAAAGTATAATATTTCTAAACAGTATATATATTTTTAATGCATTTTGAAACCTTTTCTGATAACATGGAAAGGAATCAGAAATTAAATCAACGTAGAGAAATGCAGATGAAATGTGATGTAAATGAGTGATAATCTGAATGGAAAGAGGAGAGATGTTTAGTAAACGGACACTCAAAAAAAATGTCAACAAGAAAACAATGTTGACATGAATAATGATGAGCTGTAAGAATTAGGGAATTCCTGACTGATTTTCCTCCATATTTCACAGTTATTTGTGTCTGAAAAGCCAACCTACCTAGGTCATTAACTGAATTGAGAGAATTAAATTGAGAGAAATTCCATCCGGGGATGAATAAAGGTTTATCCTATCATATCCTATCGTAAACCTCCCCTTTATTCTAAGACTGTGGCCCCTGGTTTTCGACTCACCCAACATTGGGAACATTTTTCCTGCATCTAGCTTGTCCAGTCCTTTTATAATTTTATGTTTCTATAAGATTCCCCCTCATCCTTCTAAACTCCAGTGAATACAAGCCTAGTCTTTTCAATCTTTCCTCATATGACAGTCCCGCCATCCCAGGGACCAATCTCGTGAACCTATGCTGCACTGCCTCAATCACAAGGATGTCCTTCCTCAAAGGTACGGTACAGAGGTACAGTGGAACGATTTTGTCTGGGTGTTATCACGTCAAAGAAAGGACTATACATGATTACAATCGTGCCGTCCACAGTGTACAGATACAGGGGAAAGCGAATAACATTTAGTGCAAGATAAAGTCCAATAGTCCGATTAAAGACAGTTCAAAGGTCTCCAATGCGATAGATGGGAGGTCAGGTTCACTCTTTAGTTGGTGAGAGGACGGTTCAATTGTTAATTAATTAGTTAGTTAGTCGTTAAGATGAAGAGTAGATGATAGAAAGCACAGCGCCCGAGAATTCAGGACACCTCAGGTTTTGAATAATCATAAATTGATGTAGAGATGTTTTGTATAAAGACTTAGATTCAGAGAAGCTGCTGACTGCTTGTTTTATGACACGGATGCTCATTATGGCTTCTGAATGAAAAATAATTGCCGCTGTACAGCAATTGAATTCCATCGAGGAAGCATTCAGCTCACTGATGTGTTCGGGCTGCAATGGTTGTGGAGATTCACATCCTATTATCCTGTACAGTGCGTTAGTGTTTGCATTAATGTAATGTCTTCTCCATTAATGTCATGTTTGCTTGGTATTATCAAAGGGTTTTACTGGTTAACTTTTTGATCCACTGCTGCACTTTACAGCATCAATGTTGAAGAGTGAAGAGTGTTTTATTGTCGTGTGTCCCAGATAGAACATTGTCATTCTTACTTGCAGCAGCACAACACAATATGTCAACATAGTACACTGTAAACAATATAATAAACAGGAAAAACACACACACACTCACTCTCAGACTCTCTCTCTCAGACTCTCTCTCTCTCTCTCTCCCTCCCTCTCTCACACACACACACACTCTCTCACTCACTCACTCACTCTCACACATACACACACTCTCTCACTCACTCACTCTCACACATACACACACTCTCTCTCTCACTCAATCTCACACACACTCTCTCACGCACACTCTCTCTGTCTCACGCACACTCTCTCTCTCTCACACACACTCTCTCTCTCACACACACTCTCACTCTCTCTCACATAAAAAACAAACAACCAATAATAGTGTAAAGAGTAAACCTATGGTGGTGAGCTTATTTGGAGGTTGTAGTGTGGTAAAAGACCAATTGGAGATGTTTCTTTGTTCCCCATTACTATAACAGAGAGCCAGTCTACATGGAGGTGGTGGTCAGGTATATATGTACCTTGGTAGAACTTGTCCATCTGTACCTGCGTGCAGTATCTACAGCCACTTGGACCCCAAACAACGTGATCTGTTTGAGAAACCTACCACTCACAGTGAAACACAGCATGGAAACAGGTCATTTGACCCAAGATTGACACAAAAAGCCGGAGTACCTCAGTGGGACAGGCAGCATCTCTGGAGAGAAGGAATGGGTGACATTTGGCCCAACTTGTGCATGCCGGCCAAAATGCCCCATCTAAGCTCGTCCCACCTGCCTGCGTTTGGCCCATATCATCTCTAAACCTGTCCTGTCCTTGTACCTGTCTTTTAAATGCTGTTACACCACCTGCCTCAACTACCTCCTCTGGCAGCTCGTTCCATACACCCATCACCCTCTGTGTGAAAAAATTGTCTCCCAGGTTCCCATTGAATTTCCCTCCTCTCATCAGGACCCTACTATTCACTGGCATTTAAACAGAAACCCATAATATGTTTGCATGCAAATGCCCATGGTTCCTGGGCTGTTAGTTTGCAATCTTGCAGCATCAATGAGACTTAAACCAGGTGGTAAAAGAGGGGTGAGCTGATTCACTACTGAGTAAACCCCCTCAACAAGGTACATGCAGTTTGCACTTGGAAATGAGGTTAATGGGATTAGACCATTGTCAGATCCACAGATCATCAAATGCCATTGACTGCTTTAGTTAAGCGTTGCTATCATTCAGATTTAAAGCAACTTATTTGTTAATTATGGATCAGGTAGAGATATAATTAAAGATACCTGGAGTTAATTTGCTGTCAGTCCCATCAGACATACAGCACCATACTCGTACAGCTGAAGGATTTAGATAAATGCACAGCTGTTTGACCAGAGATCTTTCTGAGTTTAATTACGCCCTTCAGCATTTCCATTCAATGTTTTTGCTTTCTTTTGTAAAGTTCAATTATTTCAATATGCATAATTAAATAACTTAACTTTCTTTTTTTGAAAAGCCTTTTTCGAATGAATACAACTTTCACCTGAATATTTTGTGCCCTAGTTCAGTTTAGTTTAGAGATACAGCGCAGAAACAGGCCCTTCGGCCCACCGAGTCCGCTCCGACCCGCGATCTCCGCACACTAACACTGTCTTACACACACTAGGGACAATTTACATTTATACCAAGCCAATTAACCTACAAACTTGTACATCTTTGGAGTGTGGGAAGAAACCGAAGATCCCGGAGTAAACCCTTGCGGTCACGGGGAGAACGTACAAACTCCGTACAGACAGCACCCATAGTCGGGATCTGGTGCTGTGAGGCAGCAGCTCTACCTGCTGCGCCACAGTGCCGGACAGAGCGATGAGAGGTTATGGAACAGGTTAGGCAGGATGAGGGAACTTGTGGAATGGAGTTTGGGATGGGCACTCACCATTAAATTAGATGATCTTCCTGTCAAAGTTAGGCAGCAAATCTACCGCTGTGCCACAGTGCTGCCCTGTAACACCAGTCTGCTTGGATTTTCCGGTTCAGATACAATTTCAATCTGCACAACGTAATTTCTTTCATATATATCAACACCAATGTTCGATATTAGAGCATGTATGCTCAGAATCACTCAAGGTCATAGCTTTAAGGTGGGATGGGCAAGGATTAAAGAAGATGTGTTTACCCCTCAGAGTAAAGCTATGCCTTCTAGTCTTTGGCTATCCTGGACGAAAGGTTCTGACTGTCTACCCTATCTCTGCCTATCATCATTCTCTGCACTTCAACCTCTTCCCGCAACCTCTGGCGTTCCAGAGAAAGCAATCCCAGTTAGGTTACCTCCTCCCCCTTGTCCTTTGTTCTTTGCTAGAAGGATGGCGCAGTGGTCGAGTTGCTGCGTCACAACACCAGAGACCCAAGTTTGATCCGGACTACGGGTGCAGAGTCTGTACGTTCTCCCCGTGACTTGCATGGGTTTTCCAGTTTCCTCCCACACTCCAAAGACATACAGGCTAATTGGCTTGGCTAAATGTAAATTGTCCCTAGTATGTGTAGGCTAGCGTTAGTGTGTGGGGATCGCTGGTGGGTCGAAGGGCCTGTTTCCATGCTGTATGGCTAAACTAAATTAAGATGGCCACAAAATGATAGAGTAACTCAGCGGGACAGGCAGCATCTCTGAAGAGATGGAATGGGTGACATTTTGGGTCCTCAGACTTATACCAGCATCTGTACTTCCATCCTAAACTAAGATGGCATTCCTTGGACCCTGACATTGACTTGTTCTTGAAGTCATCAGACACGATGGCTCTGGGAGCAGGGAAGGTTTCTGGGCTAAACCCAGGACTCAGCTCATGCCAACTTGCAAACAACTGACCAGTCGTTCCAGTGAAGCCATTAGTGACCCACAATTAACCTTGCACCAGCTGCAGTAGCTAAGTCTTGAAGAAAGACACTTTCAATCTAAAAACACCTTCACTGCTATATCAGATTAATGCCATAAAAATATCTTAGCATTTAGAAGCAAATGCTGTTCCCTGTTTAAACAAGGAATCGATTTGAAAGGGTTGTTCAAAATATGAAACGTATACAGGAAAAGTACTCAGAATTAGATCTGTAATTTTAAAGAAACTCTCTGTAATACATCTATGCGGATTCTGTTGTTTGGGTATTTCAAGAAACTTGAGCTTGTCCTCCAGAGCTGCCATGATGATTCACCGTGACCCAGGCACCGTGAGCTGCTGGAGTCTACCGCTACTCAGACCCCAAGCTCAGCTAAATGTGGAGGTTCCCGGCATCCACAACATATTGTGTTCATCCAACTTGTGTTGCCAGGACTCGAGGGTCTGAGCTATAGGGAGAGGTTGAGCAGGCTGGGTCTATTCCGTCTATTCCTTGGAATGCAGGAGGATGAGAGGTGATCTTATAGAGGTGTGTAATATCATGAGAGGAATAGATCGGGTAGATGCACAGAGTCTCTTGCCTAGAGTAGGGGAATCAAGGACCAGAGGACATAGCTTCAAGGTGAGGGGGGAAAGATTTAATAGGAACCTGAGGGGTATCTTTTTCACACAGAGCATGGTGGGTGTATGGTCCAAGCTGTCAGAGGAGGCAGTTGAGGCTGGGACTATCCCAACATTTAAGAAACAATTAGACTGGTACATGGTTAGGACAGGTTTGGAGGGATATGGGCCAAACGCAAGCAGGTGGGACTAACGTAAGTGGGCAAGTTGGGCCGAAGTGCTTGTTTCCACACTGTATCACTCTGTGACTCTAACTTGTAACATAATCACAGACAGATAAATTCAATAACTCATCGAGATTGGTATCAGGAGATTGCATTATGATGGGATAATTATTTTAATGACAGTAATCATAGAAATGGAATCCATCTGGAGCAACTAGCTCAATAAAAACAGTTCCATTTATGTTTCCATTTGCATCATTTTGATTGCATGTTATGAGTAATTGGTTTGATTCTAACTTTTGCGTTTTTAACTGTAACAGGTTGTCAATTTTGCTTCGAACATCCAACACTAAAATTACCCCAAACGACTGCTGCTCAAATTCCATGAAAAATATGGACACAGATTCTGGAGTAACTCAGCGGGTCAGGCAGCATCTATGGAGAACATGGATAGGTGACGTTTCACAGAGTGCTGGAGTAACTCAACGGGTCAGGCAGCATCTGTGGAGAACATGGATAGGTGACGTTTCACAGAGTGCTGGAGTAACTCAGCGTGTCAGGCAGCATCCGTGGAGAACATGGATAGGTGACGTTTCACAGAGTGCTGGAGTAACTCAGCGGGTCAGGCAGCATCTGTGGAGAACATGGATAGGTGATGTTTCAGGTCGGGATCCTTATGCAGTGGTTTCTGAATCAGTCTGAAGTGGATCTCAACTCAAAACGTTACATATCCATGTGCTACAGCATTTGGAATTATTTCAATATTTGTCATTGTGGCAGCATAGCTTGAATCCATACTCTGGAGTAACTCAGCGGGTCACGCAGTAATTGTGGAAAAAAGGAATGGGAGACTATTCGGGTCAAGACCCTTCATCACCCATTCCTTTTCTCCAGAGATGCTGCCTGGCCCGCTGGGTTACTCCAGGTTTTTGTGGCTATCTTCAGTGTAAACCAGCATCTGCAGTTTCTTCCCACATCCTTCATAAGTTCCGTTCACAAGTTATAGGAGTAGAATTAGGCCAATCGGCCCATCGTGTCCACTCCTCCATTCAATTGTGGCTGATCTCTGCCTCCTAATCCCATTTTCCTGTCTTCTCCCCATAACCCTTGACACCCGTTCTAATCAAGAACTTGTTTATCTCTGCTGTATAACTATCCACTGACAACCTCCACAGCCCTCTGGCAATGGGTTCCACAGATTCACCACCCTCTGACTAAAGAGGTTTCTCCTCACCTCCTTTCTAAAAGTCTCTTGCCCTGGAGTAGCCAGTTAACTGAACAATAACTGGAAGAGTTCGCTCCAAGCACACAGCGTTAAATATTTGATGGTATCGCTAAGTGATTTGTTTGCGAGAGGCATTTTGCGAGCTTACTGCTGGAGCATGTACAAAATAGGAAAATAATGGAGCAGGCAGATGCTAACATTGTATTTTAAAGACATTTATTGCAGAGCATTGGCATAGACTGAATTGGCTGATCAATTTACAATTGATTATTCAATTCAGAACCTTTATCACTGAAAATTAAATAACAGATGAACCTGGCAGGCACACGGCTTGTCAGTACGAATGTGGGCTGGAGCAGTAAACACCTTTTATCGATTCCCTCAGTTTTCGTTCCAGAAAATACTTGTGACTAGATCACAATGAAATAAGACTAATCTTGAACAAATAATTGATCATTCTAAAAATTCTATATTTTTGACAGCAGACTCTGTAAGAACATTGATATATGGAGACTCTCCGTGGTGAAGGGGTATGTGTGGGTGGAACGAGAAGCCAATGTAAGGCTGGAGATGATTAGAGATGATCAAAGAGGGAATGTGCGCCACAATCGACTCGAAATGTCACTCGAACAAATCCCGTCTTCACTTGCGTTGCTGGGTATAATTCTGTTGTGTCAAAGTTGGAGTAAAGTTCCCTTATTCCTGCATGTTTGTGACGTATTAACATGTTGGGATGAGTCACTGGAAGTCAAAACCATAATTAGGGGCAGCATGGTGGTGCAGCAGTAGAGCTGCTGCCTCACAGCGCCAGAGACCCAGGCTCCATCCCGACTACGGGTGCTTGTCTGTATGGAGTTTGTACGTTCTCCCTGTGACCGCATGGGTTTTCTCTGGGTGCTCCGGTTTCCTCCCACACCCCGAAGATATGAAGGTTTGTAGGTTAATTGGCTTCTGTAAATTTCCCCTAGTGTGCAGGATAGAACTAGCGTACAGTGGGCCGAAGGGCCTGTATCCACGCTGTATCTCCAAAGTCTGAAATAAAGTGTAAAATTGAGTTACAGGGCGAATGAGGAGATACATATTTGCTGGTGACATAGAAACATAGAAACATAGAAAAATAGCTGCAGGAGTAGGCCATTCGGCCCTTCGAGCCTGCACCGCCATTCAATGTGATCATGGCTGATCATCCAACTCAGTATCCCGTACCTGCCTTCTCTCCATACCCCCTGATCCCTTTAGCCACAAGTGCCACATCTAACGCCCTCTTAAATATAGCTAATGAACTGGCCTCAACTACCTTCTGTGGCAGAGAATTCCAGAGACCCACCACTCTCTGTGTAAAGAATGTTTTCCTCATCTCGGTCCTAAAGGAATTCCCCCTTATCCTTAGACTGTGACCCCTTGTTCTGGACTCCCCCAACATCGGGAACAATCTTCCAGCATCTAGCTTGTCCAACCCCTTAAGAATTTTGTACGTTTCTATAAGATCCCCCCTCAATCTTCTAAATTCCAGCGAGTACAAGCCGAGTCTATCCAATCTTTCCTCATATGAAAGTCCTGACATCCCAGGAATCAGTCTGGTGACAGGCTGAATAATGAAAGGCTTGGACAGAGTGGATGTGGAGAGGATGTTTCCGCCAGTGGGAAAGTCTGGGACCAGAGGTCACGGCCTCAAAAATAAAGGACGTTCTTTTAGGAAGGAGACGAGGAGGAATTTCTTCAGTCAGAGGGTGGTGAATCTGTGGAATTCTTTGCCACAGAGAACTGTGGAGGCCAAGTCAGTGGATATTTTTAAGGTGGAAATTGACAGATTCTTAATTAGTACGGGTGTCAGAGGTTATGGGGAGAAGGCAGAAGAATGGGATTAGGAAGGAGAAATAGATCAGCGATGATTGAATGGTGGAGTAGACTTGATGGGCCAAATGGCCTAATTCTGCCCCTGTCACTTATGACCTTGTGAAGGTGGGGCAAGGGGACAACTCCAATTGTGGCGGGTGACTGAGGGGTTACGGCGGGGAATGTTCCTTCCCCTATGGAGGCAGAGTTTGGCCCTTGTTCCCAGTGCTGAAGATGCAGCAGAGTGAGCGCTGCGATAGATTTATTCATCTGCCATTCCCATGCCCAGAGCAAGCTTTCCCTCTACATTCCTCTCAACCCATCTCCAGCATGTTCAGTAATGTTATAACATAGCTTGACTTTAGGCCAAGCGCTTAATTATGTCATAGTTTGCTGAGAAGACAGCAAATATGTTTGCTCGGCGTCCGCTCTCTCCTTCCCTCCCAACTCCCGGGGGTTGTGGTTCCCGTGATCTCCTCCCTCTGATACAACCCCACTTTCTGCACTCCCTTTCAACTCATTTGTTTAATTTAGTTTAATTTAGAGATACAGCGCAGAAACAGGCCCTTTAGCCCACACTGACCAGTCCGCACTGACCAGCGATCCCTGCACACTAACACTATCCTACACACACTAGGGACAATTTTTTACATTTATACCAAGCCAATAAACCTACAAACCTGTACGTCTTTGGAGTGTGGAAGGATCTAAGGGAAAACCCACGCAGGTCATGGGGAGAACAGCAAGTGCTGTACGGCAGCAACTCTACCATCGCGCCACTGTGCCACCGTGCCACCCCGGTTCAAGTATAATTATACATATGCATGAATACAACATCAGAGGCTGTGGGAGACCTGATAAATTAAATTAAAATTATGAGAGGCATAGACAGGGTAGACAGTCAGAATATTTTTCCCATGATGGAAAAGACTAGGGGGCGTAGATCTGAAGCAGGGTCCTGACCCGAAACGTCACCTATCCATGTTCTCCAGCGATGCTGCCTGACCCGCTGAGTTACTCCAGCACAATATCCTTGTTGTTCATGGAACGTGAGGAGCAGTATCTGGGTCAGTGTGACGTTGACATTGAGTTCTAGGTTTCAAGGTTTCAAGACTCTGAGCGCAGAGGGGGGGGGGGGGGGTGTGGAGAGAGCAGCGGGACACAGGTTGCTGACGTTACCTGGAGAGTTGAAGTCAAGACTGGCTCTTCGCTGGAGGCCTTGCCTGGGGATGTGAGAGGCCATGTCTGCACAGTTCACACTCCACTGCCCACTGCTGCATTGCAGATGTCAGCAGCAGCTGGATCTGCAGAGCTGCAGGCTTCACTGTCCCAACAATGCCGCTGTGTGCTGGGAGACTGCAGGCATTTGTAGGAAGTGTCTCACTGTCCCCTGCACCTTCCTGAGTTAGTGCCGCCTCCTTGATCACACGTCTGTCTGCAGCTCTGTTCCCATTCCTCATCTCAGCAACGAAACATACCTGCACGATTCCCTCCAGCACGCTTGGACAAATCATTCTGTTAGCGACAGAAATCTCAGATATATATCCCCTCATTCACCCTGCAATTCATTTTTATGGTTCATAAGTGATAGGAACAGAATTCGGCCCATCGAGACTACTCCACCATTCAATCATGGCTGATCTATCTTTCCTATGCTGTCTGACCCGCAAAGTAACTCCAGCCTGTGTCCATCCTGATTAACAGCAGCGTTAACTTGTTCAGGAACAGGCACAACGTTTGTTTGCAGCCGCAGTATGTTGTGCCCATGTGCAAATCTTTTTTCCAGCTCATACAAATGTCATCCAAGTGCACTCCCTTCTCTGTCAGAGTGTGCAGGAAGGAACTGCAGATGCTGGCTTAAACCCATGATTGACATAAATGTGGAGTAACTCAGCGGGACAGGCAGCATCTCTCGAGAGAAGAAATGGGTGATGTTTCGGGTTGAGACCCTTCAGACTGCGATTCAGGGGAAAGGGAAATGAGAGATATAGACGGGAGTGGTGTGGAGAGATAAAGAACAACTGAATGAAATATATGCAAAGTAGTAACAATGATAAAAGAAACAGGCCATTGTTAGCAGTGAGCTAAGTGAAAACGAGTTACAGACAGTGAAACTAGACGACTTTGAAGCTGGTACAACTTGGGAGGGGAAGGGATAGAGAGAGAGGGGATGCGAGGATTACTTGCTCACTAATGGCCACAAAATTGGTTAAAGCTTCAGTCCTGTTACAGTGCTTTCAGAAAGTATTCAGACCCATTCACTTTTTCCACATTTTGTTACATTACAGCCTTATTCTAAAATGGATTAAATTCATATTTTTTATCACAATACCCAAGAATAAAAAAGCAAAAACAGGTTTAGAAAATTTTGTAAAGTAATTAAAAAAAACAACTGAAATATCAGATTTACATAAGTATTCAGACACTTTGCTATGACACTCAAAATTGAGCTTAGGTTCATCCTGTTTCCATTGATTATCCTTGAGATCTTTCTACAACTTGATTGGAGTCCACCAGTGGTAAATTACATTGATTGGACATGATTTGGTAAGGCACACACCTGTCCATATAAGGACAGTTAACAGTGCATGTCAGAGCAAAAACCAAGCCATGAAGGCAAAGGAATTGTCCGTGGACCTCTGAGACAGGATTTGTGTCGAGACACAGATCTGGGGAAGGGTATAAAACAATTTCTGCAGCATTGCAGGTCCCGAAGAGCACAGTGGCCTCTGTCATTCTTAAATGGAGGAACTCTGGAACCACCAGGACTCTTCATAGAGCTGGCCGCTCGGCCAAACTGAGCAATCGGGGGAGCAGGGCTTTGGTCAGAGAGGTGACCAAGAACCCAATGGTCACTCTGACAGAGCTCCAGACTTCCTCTGTGGAGATGAGAGAACCTTCTAGAAGGACAACTATATCTGTGGAATTCCACCAATCAAGCTTTTATGGTAGAGTGGCCAGATGGAAGCCACTCCTCAGTAAAAGGCACATGACAGCCTGCTTGGAGTTTGCCAAAAGGCACCAGGACTCTCAGACCATGAGAAACAAGATCCTCTGGTCTGATGAAACCAAGGTTGAGCTCTTTGGCCTGAATGCCAAGCATCATGTCTTGAGGAAACCAGGCACCACTCATCATCCGGCCAATACCTTGCCTATGGTGAAGCATGGTGGTGGCAGCATCATGCTGTGGGGATGCTTTTCAGCGGCAGGAACTGGGAGACTAGTCAGAATCGAGGGAAAGATGAATGGAGCAAAGTACAGAGAGATCCTTGATGAAAACTTGCTCCAGAGTGTTCTGGACCTCAGACTGGGGCGGAGGTTCACCTTCCAACAGGACAACAACCCTAAGCACACAGCCAAGACAATGCAGGAGTGGCTTCGTGACAAGTCTGTGACTGTCCTTGAGTGGCCCAGCCAGAGCCTAGATTTATACCTAATCAAACATCTTTTACCTAATCAAACATCTGAAAATAGCTGTGCATCGATGCTCCCCATCCAACCTGACAGAGCTTGAGAGGATTTGCAGAGAAGAATAGGAGAAATTACTCAAATACAGATGTGTTAAGCTTGCAGCGTCATACCCAAGAAGACATGAGGCTGTAATCGCTGCCAAAGGTGTCACAACAAAGTACTGAGTAAAGGTAGTGATGTTCCAAAACTTACCTTCAGCAGCACTGCAGTTCTGCCACTGGCCGTGTGTGCAACTTTGCCGCATTTGAGTGAGGGGGGGGGAGGGGAGACGGGATTAAAATGCCGTTTTCTCCTGCCTGTCGGAGGCGGACTTCCTCCGGCTGCTAGCTGCCGAAGAATAATCGATCCGGCTTCCATTCCCGATTTGTTTTTGTTTTTTTTTGTTAATCGCGAGATAATTTAATGATTTAATTAAAATAAAATGTGACTTTTAACGCCCTCAACGCCTACAACTTGACGGATCACATGAACGGGACAAAACAGCGGGTAAGTTGTATATTTTACATATAAACTTGCTTCTTGGGATGGCTTCAATCTAATTTTACGTTGCAAAAATGTGATTTGGGCCCCATACGAACCGGCAGTGTTTTTCCTGCCGATATGTTTCAAATTCACCGCAAATGCAATGTTCCAATCGATCATGTTCCAGAAAAACTTACTCGCAAGATGATTTAAATCTCTTTTTTGGGCAATTATGTCATGAGAGCATCTAAATCATCTATATTTTGTGTTATTATCGACCCATCGTTAATATTTTTATACTAAATATCAGTTTTAGTCCCATGTATTGTGCAAAAAAAAAATGAGTGGATGTTTCTAGATTAATGTATGAGAATTAAACATTAAATTCCTTCCATCTGGCATATGAATTCATGACAGTGAGATTTATAAATCATGTTATATTGTGAATTCCTGTGTGAATGGGATTAGTTTGTTATTTGGATACTTGGGCTATTTAAAAAATATATCCTTTTCTTAAGAAATGGAATCTACAGGACATTCTTAATGGGAAAGTAGTGGGCACAAAGGCATGTTATGCGTGGTTTGAAGAACAAAAACTTGTAGTTTACAATGCCAAAATTGAAAAGTTGAGGAAAAACAAGGTGTACAGAGTTGCTTATTGGTTACAATCTGAGGAGTGTGATGATGCTACTGATTATGATATGCCAATGTACCAGCTAGCAACTGATCTCCATAAAAACTTGGTCTATTGCTAGAAATAGTAATTTATTTACCTATCTGTTACGGACTTACAGCATATAATACAATAATATTAAGGTTCTGATCTTGAGAATATCACATTTTTGATTTAAGGCAGTCTGGGTGTTTATTACTATTTCCATCACACCGGTCAATTTTGTAAATTACTACAATTAGGTAATTAACTAATTATCTGCTTTAATTTCAGGTCATCCAAGTAAGATGTTTTATATTTATTTCAGAATGCTTCAATCTATAATAACTGAAAATGTCATTCAATTCTCTTAATTTTTAAGGAAGCTATGGGCTTTTGACTGTCCTCGATCACAGCTTTTGTGTTGAGTCAATGCAAATGCAATAGGGAACAAGGTGCTAATTTCTGAGTATGAAAATGGCCATAACATTTTTAATACTTAAGTTATGAAAGTGAATTAGGTGTCAAATTAAACTTTTATGCTTTATCTGATGGGATAAATTGCAGACTTGATTTAAAAAATCTCAAAATGTTGTAACATTGCTAGTAAAGTATCTGAATACTTATGTAAATGTGATATTTAAGTTATTTCCTTTTACTTTGCAAACATTTCTAAACACCTATTTTCACTTTTTTATTATGGGGTATTGTGTGTAGATTTTGTTTTAAAAGAAAGAATTGAATCCATTTTAGAATAAGGCTGTAAGGTAACAATGTGTAAAAAGTGAAGGGGTCTGAATACTTTCTGGATGCACTGTATGTTTGGGCAAATCATATTTCTAGCTTGTTCAAGCATCATTCCCCCCTCTGTCATATTTTGGTTGTACTCACCGAATGACATGGTGACAGATGGACAGAGAGAGTGAGAGTGTGTCAAATATTCCTTCGCGTTATACACAGTGCTGGAGGAACTCAGCAGGCCAGGCAGCATCTGTGGAGGGAATGGGCAGATGCCGTTTTGTTTCCGTTTATTGTCATGTGTAGCGAGGTACAGTGAAAAGCTTTTGTTGTGTGCTATTCAGTCAGTGGAAAGACAATACATGATTACAATCGACCCATTTACAGTGTACAGATACATGATAAGGGAATAACGTTTAGTGCAAGGTAAAGTCTGATTAAAGATAGTTTGAGGGTCCAGACCCTTCTTCAGACAGATGTAGTGGGGGTGGGACCTGTGATACAAGATAGGTGGACACTGAGAAGCAGGGCATCAGCTTGGTGTGAGATGAGCTCTCCTCTCATCCACACTGCCTCTGTAGCCAGCACACATTTTTCAACGGGGTTCTTTGTTATTCCAGACTTATAGATTCTAATAACTTCCACGGCACAAGTGTGACTGTAATTTCCTGTCTTTTTTTCTTCCTCACTTTCCTAAATAATGGAATTCTATTTGCAATTTGGAGATGCTTCCTGAACGGAGAAGATGATATCTGGAGCCGTCACTTCACACTGGGGTGGGGAAACATCATTAGCAATGAGTTGCTGGTCTTCACTGCCATTACGTTCATGCTTGTATGAACGGCAGTCGTCATCAGTTCGATTCTTGGTTTATTGTTGTCTGAGAATGCCAGGTCTGTTTTCCTCTTCCTCCTCTCTGGAGATCACTGGTGCACATCTAGCTTTGTGCGGAGGGCCGGTTTATAATCCAACCCACTTTTGAAGTCATTCATGTCAAACACATTTTATTTTAACTGTACCTAACAACATAGATTCATAGAGCCATAGAGTGATACAGTGTGGAAACGGGCCCTTCAGCCCAACTGGCCAACATGTCCCAGCTACACTAGTCCCACCTGCCTGCGCTTGGCCCATATCCCTCCAAACCTGCCCTATCCATGTTCCTATCGAACTGTTTCTTAAACGTTGGGATAGTCCCAGCCTGAACTACCTCCTCTGGCAGCTTGTTCCATATACCCACCACCCTTTGTGTGGAAAAAGGTATTCCTCAGATTCCTATTAAATCTTTCCCCCTTTATCTTAAACCCAAGTCCTCTGGTTCTCGATTCACCTATTCTGGGCAAAAGACTGTGCATCTACCCGATCTATTCCTTTCATGATTTTATACACCTCTATAAGATCACCCCTCATCCTCCTGCGCTCCAGGGAACAGAGACCCAGCCTACTCTGCCTCTCCCAGTAGCTCAGAACATACTAATTTCTTCAGTCATGTTTCAAGTCCCTGTCTCTCCACACCCCCACAGCTTGGCCACACTGTGTCGAAGTCAAGAATGTTTATTGTCATATGCACCGGAACGGAACAATGATATTCTTACTTGCAGCAGCACAACAGGTTTGTAAATATAGTACTCAATAGAACATATAAATAACAAGCATTAAAATAGTCCAATAAATAAAAACAACAATTCAGTATACACAAAAGACAAAGGCCAAAGTTCCTGGTGTAACTAAAGCAGTTTATAGTTGGTGTTCAATTGCCTGATGGCTGTTGGGAAGAAGCTATTGCTGGATTTGGAGCTCACGGTCTTCTTCCCGATGGCAGGGGTGAGATGAGAGTGTGGCCAGGGTGGTGTGGGTCTCTGATGATGCTGGCTACCTCTTTGAGGCAGCGTCTCCTGTAGATCCCTTCGATGAAGGCTGGAGATGGGTCTGGACCTGCTCTGGGCGTGAAGCCAGGAGATCGCTCCTTGACCCCTGTGTCTCTGGCCCCAGGCTGATGGACAGGCAGATCCTCTAGTAAGTTTAGTTCAGTTTAGTGTATTGTCATGTGTACCGAGTAACAGTGAAAAGCTTTTGCTGTGTGGTAACCAGGTCCATGGTCTAGGTGCAGGTTCAGATGGTGAGGCCAGTCTGTGGGGACAGCCCTGCATTAGGTGGTTGATGTATACAGCAGGAGATAGCTTCACACGGCTCAAAGCGCTGGTTCAATGCTACTCTCAACGGATCTTGGTTTGTCTCGCGTACCGAGGTACAGTCAAGTTCATTTTTGGACAGAGTTTAATTTAGAGATAAAACATGGAAACAGGCCCTCCGGCCCACCGAGTCCACACAGACCAACAATCCGCTCACGCTAACACTATCCTACACACACTAGGGACAATTTACATTTCATACCAAGCCTACAATTAACCTACAAACCTGTACGTCTTTGGAGTGTGGGAGGAAACCGAAGATCTTGAAGGAAACCCCTGCAGGCCACGGGGAGATTGTACAGACAGCACCCGTAGTCGGGATGTAAACCAGAACTATGGCACTGCAAGTGCTGTAAAGCAGTAACTCTACAGCTGCGCCACAGTGCCACCCCGTTTCAAGTAGAATTATACATATGCATGAATACGTATTAAATATTAACTCGGATACAGAACGTGTATAGTATTAGTACAGTGTACAGAGTCCTGGAGTAACTCAGCGGGATGGGCAGCATCTCTGGACAGAGGGGTCTTGACCCGAAATGTCAACCATTCCTTCTCTCCAGAGATGCTGCCTGTCCTGCTGAGTTACTCTGGCATTTTGTGTCTATCTTTTGTTTAAACCAGCATCTGCAGTTCCTTCCTACAACACTATACAGTCACCAGCTAGGGGCCATTTCCAAGTCGCAGTTGTAAGTACAGGGAACTTGATCTGACCATGAAGGTCTCTTCTGGCGGTGTTGCAGGGTGGGTCTGGCCAAGCGTGGTCGTGTTGCAGGGTGGGTCTGGCTAAGCGTGGTCGTATTGCAGGGTGCGTCTGGCCAAGCGTGGTCATGTTGCAGGGTGGGTCTGGCCAAGCGAGGTCGTGTTGCAGGGTGGGTCTGGCCAAGCGTGGTCGTATTGCAGGGTGGGTCTGGCCAAGCGTGGTCATGTTGCAGGGTGGGTCTGGCCAAGCGTGGTCGTATTGCAGGGTGGGTCTGGCCAAGCGTGGTCATGTTGCAGGGTGGGTCTGGCCAAGCGTGGTCGTATTGCAGGGTGGGTCTGGCCAAGCGTGGTCATGTTGCAGGGTGGGCCTGGCCAAGCGTGGTCGTATTGCAGGGTGGGCCTGGCCAAGCGTGGTCGTGTTGCAGGGTGGGTCTGGCCAAGCGTGGTCGTGTTGCAGGGTGGGTCTGGCCAAGCGTGGTCATGTTGCAGGGTGGTGTTGCAGGGTGGGTCTGGCCAAGCGTGGTCGTGTTGCAGGGTGGGTCTGGCCAAGCGTGGTCATGTTGCAGGGTGGTGTTGCAGGGTGGGTCTGGCCAAGCGTGGTCATGTTGCAGGGTGGTGTTGCAGGGTGGGCCTGGCCAAGCGTGGTCGTGTTGCAGGGTGGGCCTGGCCAAGCGTGGTCGTGTTGCAGGGTGGGTCTGGCCAAGCGTGGTCGTGTTGCAGGGTGGGTCTGGCCAAGCGTGGTCATGTTGCAGGGTGGGCCTGGCCAAGCGTGGTCATGTTGCAGGGTAGGTCTGGCCAAGCGTGGTCATGTTGCAGGGTGGTGTTGCAGGGTGGGTCTGGCCAAGCGTGGTCGTGTTGCAGGGTGGGCCTGGCCATGCGTGGTCATGTTGCAGGGTAGGTCTGGCCAAGCGTGGTCGTGTTGCAGGGTGGACCTGGCCAAGCGTGGTCGTATTGCAGGGTGGGCCTGGCCAAGCGAGGTCGTGTTGCAGGGTGCGTCTGGCCAAGCGTGGTCGTGTTGCAGGGTGGGTCTGGCCATGCGTGGTCGTGTTGCAGGGTGGTTCTGGCCAAGCGTGGTCGTGGTGCAGGGTGGTTCTGGCCAAGCGTGGTCATGTTGCAGGGTGGGTCTGGCCAAGCGTGGTCGTGTTGCAGGGTGGGTCTGGCCAAGCGTGGTCATGTTGCAGGGTGGGTCTGGCCAAGCGTGGTCGTGTTGTCCTCCACCAAACGCATTACCATGGGTGAAGGTAGATACATGGTCTTCCACAAAACCAGGAGACCATTGATTTAGTGTTTGTAATGTTACTTGCACCATTCTGTAGCACCAGCCTCCGCTGTCTAATGTAAACACTATCCGTTTTAGTCCTGGACATCCCTGACAATTTACTTTACCCAATCCATTTGAACAATTTGTCTATTTTTGTCCTTCGCATCTCAGCAAGCTCGCTGGGGATTTGTTCTTTTCACTATCATCTGTTCTTTAGTTTTATGTCATCGCACTTCGCTTTGAATCATAAAAATAAAGGAAAGCCATTTGAAGCATGCACAGCAGGCGATTGGGTGAATAGGCAGCGAGAATAATTCAGGCATTGAGTGGTGACCTTCGATTCTAATCTATTTATACAGATGAAATAACACTTGCAGCAACTGAGGCAGACAGGACCTAGAGAGCAGGATTGCTGAGGAAGGAATACTGCTGACAAACTGGGTTCTGGAAACGTGTTGACGGAGTCAAACAAGTTGTGAACAAGATGAAAGACAGTTCTGAGCCTTAATCCTTCTCGTGTCAGTCCCACATCCACAGTTCACCTCTGATGTCCTTGTTCTCAGCAAAATGTTTCACCAGGTTATTCCTCTTTCAGTGTGCTTTGTAGTTCAGAGACAGAGTGTGGGCCCGCTGAGAGCATGCCACCCAGCGCCCACCCATACACCAGCTCTATTCTACACACTGGGGACAATTTGCACAAGCCAATTAACCTACCAACCCCTGCACGTCCTTGGAATGCGCGGTGACCCAGAGAAAGCCCACGCAGGTCACGGGGAGAACGTACAAACTCCGCACAGACAGCGCCCTTAGTCAGGATGGGACCCAGGTCTCTGGCGCTGTGAGGCAGCAACGCTACTGCTGCTCCACGGGGCATCAGCTGACATGGACAAGGTGGGCCTTGACTCTAGGACTAGTTTAACAATTCACGTTTGGATCTGATCAAACCTTGCTTGAGTCTCGCAAATTCAGCCAAAGTCTCTCGGTCCAAGTCTGCAAGGCAAGGATAAGTTACTTTGCTCCAATAACAATCGTTCAAAGAAGCATTATTCCCATAATGCCTGTCTCCAATATACAACAAGATGGCCATCACATAGACACGAGGAACCTGGACAAAACACAAGAGTACTGGAGTAACTCAGCGGGTCAGGCAGCACCTGTGGAGAACATGGATAGGTGACGTTTCAAAGAGTGCTGGAGTAACTCAGCGGGTCAGGCAGCATCTCTGGAGAACATAGATAGGTGACGTTTCCAAGGCTGCCAACATTGGGTGAGAGTTGGGTTAGGGTTAGAAATTACGAGAGACCAAGCCGAGGAAGTGTAGAGAACCGGGTGGGGGGGGGGGTTTGCATTTTGGTTTTGGGAAGGGGGCTTTTGCATTTTTCAGCTTGAAATTGTGCAATCTGGTGCATACTGTAGCGAGTCTTTTAACTTATACTTGAATGCAATATTTATGCTTTAAATTGGATTAGCTATGAATAAGGTTAGGCTAAATTACATTCCACAGTAGAGCCAGGCTCTGATCAATAGGTGCAGCACATGAATGACCTTAGTGTATTCATGTATGGAAATCAGATTATAATCAAATACTTGGCCCATGTTGACCAACCTGGGTCTCACTGCACACCTGGTACTACACCTGACCCTGACCCAAGTTACATACCTTCTCTCATTCTTGACCCCAAGTCCAGCTTTACGTCTGCCCCCCTATTCTACCCTGATCATAACTTCTTACCAGCTTAGGTTCCCAGTGCTGAACACTCCCATTGTCCCAGCTTTGACTGCACACCTAGTACTATTCCAGACCTTGACTCTGGATGCAAACTTGGCCTTGCACCTAGCCCCTCTGCACTGACAATTTATCTGGCCCACACATAAAGCCCCATATCTGACCCCCTGGACTTAACCTATTATGTTCAAGTCCACAGGTGCTTATCTAATGCGGTAATTTTTTTGGGGGCACTTCACAGACCAAATTATGTATATACAAAATTTACTACATCCATTGGATTCCTTGCTATCTCACATGCTAGTTACTTTGTCAAATAAGTCATCAATTGGTTGAACAGTTTCTCATCAATAAAATTATACTCACTCAGCTGTATAAATATTCTGTTACAATTCCCTTCACTGTCCTGAAATCATTTTCACCCCCAATATTTTCAGTATTTTGCTGTCTTCCTCTCAGCTGGGACGTTTCTCATATATTAAGTCCAATAACTTAGCATAGGGCAGATGCGTGGCAGATGCAGTATAATATAGATAAATGTGAGGTTATCCACTTTGGTGGCAAATACAAGGGGGCAGATTATTATCTCAATGGGGTTAGGTTAGGTAAGGGGGAGTTGCAGCGAGACCTGGGTGTCCTTGTACACTGGTCACTGAAAGTTGGCATGCAGGTACAGCAGGCAGTGAAGAAAGCTAATGGAATGTTGGCCTTCATAACAAGAGGATTTCAGTATAGGAGTAAAGAGGTTCTTCTGCAGTTGTATAGGGCTCTGGTGAGACCACATCTGGAGTATTGTGTACAGTTTTGGTCTCCTAATTTGAGGAAGGACATCCTTGTGATTGAGGTAGTGCAGTGTAGGTTCACGAGATTGATCCCTGGGATGGCGGGACTGTCATATGAGGAAAGATTGAAACGACTGGGCTTGTATTCACTGGAGTTTAGAAGGATGAGGGGATCTTATAGAAACATATACAATTATAAAAGGACTGGACAAGCTAGATGCAGGAAAAATGTTCCTAATGTTGGGCGAGTCCAGAACCAGGGGCCACAGTCTTAGAATAAAGGGGAGGTCATTTAAGACTGAGGTGAGAAAAAACTTTTTCACCCAGAGAGTTGTGAATTTATGGAATTCCCTGCCACAGAGGGCAGTGGAGGCCAAATCACTGGATGGATGGATTTAAAAGAGTTAGATAGAGCTCTAGGGGCTATTGGAGTCAAGGGATATGGGGAGAAGGCAGACACGGGTTATTGATAGGGGACGATCAGCCATGATCACAATGAATGGCTCGAAGGGTCGAATGGCCTCCTCCTGCACCTATTTTCTATGTTTCTATAACAATATATATTGAAGCAATAATATTCTTAATGTGATCTTGAGAGTACGTAATATTTTCTGTGGTATTCATGACCCAACAATGATAAAAATACCTGTTGTAATTGCACCTACCAACATGCATACATTATTATATTACAGTTAATATGTACCGAGGGCAAATTTTTATTCCAATGCTCCCCATTCCTTTTACATTGAAATGATTGAAATCCAAGTGAAATTTAAATGGCATCAGAAAAATAAATCCTCCAGAATGGGTGATATTCATTACGTGGTTGGTTGGAATCAGTATCAGCACAATTACAATTACAGACACACAGAAAATAGGTGCAGGAGTAGGCCATTCAGGAGTGGCAAATGACAATAGTGCTACCTTCCCAATATTTAACTGAAGGAAATAATGGGTTATTGGGACCGATAGACAGCCTGACACCTTGCTTGTCATTTTAATATTACACTTATCCCATCCACCTGGATATTCCAGATTAATAAATTAAGGTTTTGTCAACTAATTACAAATCGGGTTAATTAAAAATCAATAACATTAGCCAACTCCGAAACATGAAGCGCTGAGCATTGGGATCCAGACATCACGGACAACTGGCCTCAGTTCCCCGCTCACATCTGGCACTGCTCTCTGCCTGAACCGGGGGCCGCGGAGCGTTTTTGAAAGTGGGGGGGCTGAGTGATCACTGAGTGATCACTGATCACTGGCCTTGGGGGTACTCGACGAAGCAGTATGGCGATGGAGTGGGGGGGGGAGTGTGTGGGAGGGGGAGTGCCCCCTCTCAGGATAGACTTTTTGACATTTGATGTATTAAAATCATGTTTTAGTGCATTGTAGAAGTATGATTTCATTGTTTTTTTTGTTTGAAGTATTTTTAGGAGGTAACTTTTTAAGGGGTAACGTTTTCACACAAAGGGTGGTGGGTGTATGGAACAAGCTGCCAGAGGAGGTAGTTGAGGCAGGAACTATCCCAACATTTACAAAACAGTTAGATACATGGATAGGATAGGTTTGGAGGAATATGGACCAAAAGCAGGTAGTGTAGCTGGGACATGTTGGCGGGTGTGGGCAAGTTGCGCCGAAGGGCCTGTTTTCACACTGTATCACTCCATGACTACATTATACCTCCACCATGCATGAATGCTTCAAAATCAAGTGGTCGAGTTTTATTGCCATATACTCGAGCATAGAAACATAGAAAATAGGTGCAGGAATAGGCCATTCGGTCCTTCGATCCAGCATTGCCATTCAATATGACCTTTGATCAGGCCGGAGCAGATGTGCTGCCTGAGTTACTCCAGTTTTTTGTGTCGATCTTTGAGCTTAAACCAGCATCAGCCTATGCACTTTGTCACCTCCTCCCGTGATAGGTTTCTGCTGGCTGGAGGTTGGACAGAAGGATTGGTGAGCAAATTGAAGAGGAAAAACCTTACCACCCAGACAGTTGTGAATCTGTGTCACTCTCGTTGTGCGTGGCACGGTGCCGTGTTGAGAGGGATGATTTCACCTCTGTGTCTTGCTGACAAATTGCCTTTCCATGTGGATGCTTTGCGGCTGCATTCTGACAGCAGCTGAATCGTGCGACTGGCTCATAATTGAAACCTTGATACTCCATGATTTGCAGAAGAACTCCACAGACCCAGATTAATTATGTGCCAACAACTCTCTTCAACCATTTTTCCCAAAAGAGCCGAGTCCTCAAATTCTTTGACTCTGATGTGGGAGCAATAATATCGCACAGAGGGCCACAGCAACATTGCCACTTCCAAAATGCCATTGAGGGCAACCTTCATTAAATCAGACATTGATCAGTCTGAAGAAGGGTCTTGACCCGAAACATCACCCATTCCTTCTCTCCAGAGATGGAGTTACTCCCGCTGAGTTACTCCAGTGTTTTGTGTCTATCTTCATTAACCACACTCGGGTTATCTACAGTGCCCTCCATAATGTTTGGGACCAAGACCCATCATTTATTTATTTGCTTCAGTACTCCACAATTTGAGATTTGTAATAGAAAAAAATCACGTGTGGTTAAAGTGCACTTTGTCAGATTTTATTAAAGGATATTTTTATACATTTTGGTTTCACCATGTAGAAATTACAGCAGTGTTTATACATAGTTCCCCCATTTCCGGGCACCATAATGTTTGGGACACATGGCTTCACAGGCGTTTGTAATTGCTCAGGTGTGTTTAATTGCCTCCTTAATGCAGGTATAAGGGAGTTCTCAGCACCTAGTCTTTCCTCCAGTCTTTCCATCATCTTTGGAAACTTTTACTGCTGTTTATCAACATGAGGATCAAAGTTGTGCCAATGAAAGTCAAAGACGCCATTATGAGACTGAGAAACAAGAATAAAACTGTTAGAGACATCAGCCAAACCTTAGGCTTACCCAAATCAACTGTTTGGAACATCGTTAGAAACATAGAAAATAGGTGCAGGAGTAGGCCATTCAGCCCTTCGAGCCTGTACAGCCATTCAATATGAACATGGCTGATCACCCAACTCGGTATCCTGTACCTGCCTTCTCTCCATACCCCCTGATCCCTTTAGCCACAAGGGCCACATCTAACTCCCTCTTAAATATAGCCAATGAACTGGCATCAACTACCTTCTGTGGCAGAGAATTCCAGAGACTCGCCACTCTCTGTGTGAAAAATGTTTTCCTCATCTTGGTCCTAAAGGAATTTCCCCTTATCCTTAGACTGTGACCCCTTGTTCTGGACCTCCCCAACATTGGGTACAATCTTCCTGCATCTAGCCTATCCAACCCCTTAAGAATTTTGTAAGTTTCTATGAGATCCCCCCCTCAGTCTTCTAAATTCTAGCGAGTACAAGTCTATCCAGTCTTTCCAAATATGAAAGTCCTGTCATCCCAGGAATCAGCCTGGTGAACCTTCTTTGTACCTCCTCTATGGCAAGAATGTCTTTTCTCAGATTTAGAGACCAAAACTGTACGCAATATTCCAGGTGTGGTCTCACCAAAACCCTGTACAACTGTAGTAGAACCTCCCTGCTCCTATACTGAAATCCTTTTGCTATGAATGCTAACATACCATTTGCTTTCTACACTGCCTGCTGCACCTGCATGCCTACTTTCAATGATTGGTGTACCATGACACCCAGGTCTCGTTGCATCTCCCCTTTTCCTAATTTGCCACCATTCAGATAATAATCTACCCTCCTGTTTTTGCCGCCAAAGCGAATAGCCTCACATTTATCCACATTATACTGCATCTGCCATGTATTTTCCCCTCACCCAACCTATCCAACTCGCCTTGCAGCCTCCTAGCATCCTCCTCACAGCTAACCCTGCCCCCCAGCTTAGTGTCATCCGTAAACATGGAGATGTTGCATTCAATTCCCTCATCCAGATCATTAATATATATTGTAAATAGCTGGGGTCCCTGCACTGAGCCTTGCAGTACCCCACTAGTCACTGCCTGCCATTCTGAAAATGACCCGTTTACTCCTACTCTTTCCTTCCTGTCTGCCAGCCAGTTCTCTATCCACATCAATACTGAACCCCCAATACCGTGTGCTTTAAGTTTGTATGCTAATCTTTTATGTGGGACCTTGTCGAAAGCCTTCTGAAAGTCCAGATATAACACATCCCCTGGTTCTCCCTTATCCACTGTACTAGTTAAATCCTCAAAAAATTCTATGAGATTCGTCAGACATGATTTACCTTTCATAAATCCATGCTGATTTTGTCCAATGATTTCACCACTTTCCAAATGCGCTGCTATCCCATCTTTAATAACTGACTCTAGCATTTTCCCCACTACTGATGTTAGACTAATTGGTCTGTAATTCCCCGTTTTCTCTCTCCCTCCCTTTTTAAAAAGTGGGGTTACATTAGCTACCCTCCAATCCTCAGGAACTACTCCAGAATCTAAGGAGTTTTGTAAAATTATCACTAATGCATCCACAACTTCTGTGGCTACTTCCTTGAGTACTTTGGGATGCAGCCTATCTGGCCCTGGGGATTTATTGGCCTTTAATCCATTCAATTTACTCAACACCACTTCCCGGCTAACCTGGATTTCACTCAGTTCCTCCACCTTATTTTACCCCCGGTCCCCTGCTATTTCCAGCAGATTATTTATTTCTTCCTTAGTGAAGACAGAACCAAAGTAATAAGAAAGAGAGCACTGGCGAGCTTACTAATCGCAAAGGGACTGGCAGGCCAAGGAAGACCTCCACAGCTGATGACAGAAGAACTCTCTCTATAATAAAGAAAAATCCCCAAACACCTGTCCGACAGATCAGAAACATTCTTCAGGAGTCATGTGTGGATTTGTCAATGACCACTATCCGCAGAAGACTTCATGAACAGAAATACAGGGACTCCACTGCAAGATGCAAACCACTGGTTAGCCATAAAAATAGGATGGCCAGGTTACAGTTTGCCAAGAAGCACTTAAAAGAGCAAACACCGTTCTGGAAAAAGGTCTTGTGGACAGATGAGACGAAGATTAACTTGTATCAGAGTGATGGCAAGAGCAAAGTATGGAGGAGAGAAGGAACTGCCCAAGATCCAAAGCATACCACCTCATCTGTGAAACACGGTGGTGGGGGTGTTATGGCCTGGGCATGTATGGCTGCTGAAGGTACTGGCTCACTTATCTTCATTGATAACCATATAACCATATGACAATTACAGCACGGAAACAGGCCATCTCGGCCCTTCAAGTCCATGCCGAACAACGTTTTTCCCTTAGTCCCACCTGCCTGCACTCATACCATAACCCTCCATACCCTTCTCATCCATATGCCTATCCAATTTATTTTTAAATGTTACCAAAGAACCTTCCGCCACCACTTCCACTGGAAGCTCATTCCACACCGCTACCACTCTCTGAGTAAAGAAGTTCCCCCTCATGTTACCCCTAAACCTCTGTCCCTTAATTCTAAAATTATGTCCTCTTGTTTGAATCTTCCCTATTCTCATAGGGAAAAGCTTGTCCACATCAACTCTGTCTATCCCTCTCATCATTTTAAAGACCTCTATCGTCCCCCCTTAACCTTCTGCGCTCCAGCGAATAAAGACCTAACTTATTCAACCTATCTCTGTAACTTAGCTGTTGAAACCCAGGCAACATTCTAGTAAATCTCCTCTGTACCCTCTCTATTTTGTTGACATCCTTCCTATAATTGGGCAACCAAAATTGTACACCATACTCCAGATTTGGTCTCACCAATGCCTTGTACAATTTTAACATTACATCCCAGCTTCTATACTCAATGCTCTGATTTATAAAGGCTAGCATACCAAAAAGCTTTCTTTACCACCCTATCTATATGAGATTCCACCTTCAAGGAACTATGCACCGTTATTCCCAGATCCCTCTGTTCAACTGTATTCTTCAATTCCCTACCGTTTACCATGTACGTCCTATTTTGATTTGTCCTGCCAAGGTGTAGCACCTCACATTTATCAGCATTAAACTCCATCTGCCATCTTTCAGCCCATTTTTCCAACTGGCCTAAATCACTCTGTAGACTTTGGAAATCCTCTTCATTATCCACAACACCCCCTATCTTGGTATCATCTGCATACTTACTAATCCAATTTACCACCCCTTCATCCAGATCATTGATGTACATGACAAACAACAAATGACCCAACACAGATCCCTGAGGCACCCCACTAGTTACCTGCCTCCAACCCGACAAACAGCCATCCACCATTACCGTCTGGCTTCTCCCATTCAGCCACTGTTGAATCCATCTTGCTATTCCTGCATTTATACCCAACAGTTGAACCTTCTTAACCAACCTTCCATGAGGAACCTTGTCAAAGGCCTTACTGAAGTCCATATAGACAACATCCACTGCTTTACCCTCGTCAATTTCCCTAGTAACCTCTTCAAAAAATTCAAGAAGATTAGTCAAACATGACCTTCCAGGCATAAATCTGTTGACTGTTCCTAATTAGACCCTCTTTATCCAGATACTTATATATATTATCTCTAAGTATCTTTTCCATTAATTTGCCCACCACTGAAGTCAAACTAACCGGTCTATAATTGCTAGGTTTACTTTTAGAACCCTTTTTAAACAATGGAACAACATGCGCAGTACGCCAATCCTCGGGGACTATTCCCGTGTCAAATGACATTTGAAATATTTCTGTGATAGCCCCGGCTATTTCTACACTAACTTCCCTCAATGTCCTAGGGAATATCCTGTCAGGACCTGGAGACTTATCCACTTTTATATTTTTCAAAAGTGTCAGTACTTCTTTTACTTTGAAACTCATAGTATCCATAGCTACTCTACTAGTTTCCCTTACCTCACATAATTCAATATCCTTCTCCTTGGTGAATACCGAAGAAAAGAAATTGTTCAATATCTCCCCCATCTCTTTTGGCTCTGCAGATAGCTGTCCACTCGGTCTCTCCAATGGACCAATTTTATCCCTTGTTATCTTTTTGCTATTAATATAGCTGTAGAAACCCTTTGGATTTACTTTCACTTTACTTGCCAAAGCAACCTCATATCTTCTTTTAGCTTTTCTAATTTCTTTCTTAAGGTTCTTTTTACATTCCTTATACTCCTCAAGCACCTCATTTACTTCATGCTGCCTATAATTATTGTAGATCTCCCTCTTTTTCCGAACAAGATGTCCAATTTCCTTTGAAAACCAGGGCTGTTTCCAATTTTTACTGGTTCCTTTCAACCGAACAGGAACATAAAGATTCTGTACTCTTAAAATTTCCCCTTTAAATGTCCTCCATTTCTCCTCTACATCTTTCCCATAAAACAAAATGTCCCAGTTCACTCCTTTTAAATCATCTCGCATCTCGTTAAAGTTAGCCTTTCTCCAATCAAAAATCTCAACCCTAGGCCCAGTTGTGTCCTTCTCCATAATTATATTGATACTAATGGTATTGTGATCACTGGACCCGAAGTGCTTCCCAACGCATACCTCCGCCACCTGTCCCGTCTCATTTCCTAACAGGAGGGCCAGCACTGCCCCTCCTCTAGTAGGCACCTCTATGTATTGCTGCAAAAAACTATCCTGCACACATTTTACAAACTCCAAACCATCCAGCCCATTTACAGAATGTGTTTCCCAGTCTATGTGTGAAAAGTTGAAATCTCCCACAATCACTACCTTGTGCTTACTACTAATATCTGCTATCTCTTTACATATTTACTCTTCCAATTCTCGTTCCCCATTTGGCGGTCCATAATATACCCCAATAAGTGTTGCTACACCTTTCCCACTTCTCAGTTCCACCCAAATAGCCTCCCTAGATGAGCCCTCCAATCTATCCTGCCAAAGCACTGCTGTAATATCTTCCCTGACTAGCAATGCAACACCTCCACCTCTTGCCCCTCCAATTCTATCACACCTGAAGCAACGAAATCCTGCTGATGGTAGTAGCATAACAAAATACTAAACATGACTACTTTCATTTGCATGACATTGTTGTGTCCTAAACATTACGGTGCCCTGAAATGGGGGGACTATGTATAACCACTGCTATCATTTCTACATGGTGAAACCAAAATGTATAAAAATGGCCTTTATTAAAATCTGACAATGCGCACTTTAACCACATTTGATTTCTTCTATTGCAAATCTCAAATTGTGGAATACAGAGGCAAATAAATAATTGATGGGTCTTTGTCGCAAACATTATGGAGGGCACTGTACCCGGACATGGCGCCGCCAAACAAGAAGCTGAAGCAAAGAAGTCCAAGTCAAAGAACGGAATGGAAACTAGGCCCAAACGCCAATAAACCAAAAGAGTTCGAAGACGAAACGCCTGTTAACCGAAAGGGCGGGACGCCTAAATCCAAAGGAACCGAAAAGCTGCGTCGCCTAAAAGCAAATTTACCGAAAGGCCGCTCTGTCGAACCGCCACCTACCCGAAAGGCGGCGGCGCCTACAAGCCAACGGACTGACTGCCGCTCAACAAAAAAGTCCAATAACGGACATGATGTTGCCGGGGGGGGGGGGGGGGGGGGCGGGACTTGTCAGCGATTGGTCCGGACCCACGCGTCCATCACTGAAGGCATGAACATTGTCCCAAACCTCCGCTCCACGTGACCCGCAGCCCGCGGAGGGTGGAGCGGGACAATGTTCATGCCTTCACGGTGATGTGATGGATGCGGGGGTCTGGACCAATCGCTGACAAGTCCCACTAAACTAAACATCATTTAGTTTAGTTTATTGTCGCGTGTACCGAGGTACAGTGAAAACCTTTTGTTGCGTGCTAACCAGTCAGTGGAAATCCAATACATGATTACAATCGAGCCATGTGCAGTGTGTAGATACAGCATAAGGGAATAACATTTAGTGCAAGGTACGTGTGCATCTGCGGGCGTGTGCGCGCTCAGTGTGTACGCGCTCAGTAGGGCGAAGGGCCTGTTTCCACGCTGTATCTCTAAACTAAACTAAATCCTGGCTCCTGGTAAATCTCGGATGGATAAACCTGGTCCCAGCACTGATCCCTGCGGCAAACCTCTAGTCGCAGGCCTCCAGTCCGATAAACACCCTTCCACCATCGCTCTCCGTTTCCTTCCATGAAGCCAATTCTGTGAAGCAAGGAACTGCAGATGCTGGTTTAAATCGAAGATAGACACAAAGCTGGAGTAACTTAGTGGGACAGGCAGCATCTCTGGAGGGAAGGAATGGGTGGCGTTTCGGGTCGAGACCCTTCTTCAGTCTGATTTGGCCAATCCTGTATCCAGGTACCGTATCATTTAAAATATATATTGTGCATTTTTTTGCAGGCCTGATGTCTTGGAATTAGTATTCTAGTGGAGACTTATAGGTTCGGTATAACTTACTTGATTTTGTACTTGATACTCCTACAAAGTAATCCTGCTGTCCATAATAAATATATAACAGCATGATTAATTAATCCTGCCCCTTCAAAATCTCCTGTATGTGAACCTTTCAACCTGCAGTAAGGCGCAGTTCGCATTGCTCACACCCTTTAGTCAAGAATGTATCTCTCAAATCTAGGCGCATCATTGGTGATGAGTCTTTATTTGGTACTCACTTTATCCTGTATCTGTACACTATGGACGGCTCGATTGTAATCATCTTTAGTCTTCCCGCTGGCTGGTTAGCGCTCAACACTAAAGCTTTTCACTGAACATCTGTACACGTGACGATAAACTAAACTAAACTGAATTGAACTGATCTGTCTATTCCCTGCATGTCACATTCACCATTTTAAAACATGAATCTAAAGTTGACAATTTCCACAGATGCACATTTCACAGCCTTCTCCCTCAATGACAGGAAACAGAAACCTAATTTGAGTGTAAGTGAGCTCTGTGACAGCTCACCTGCAAACAGGATGCATTGTTCACATATGTTGAGGTATGTCCAGGTTTTAACATAGAAACATAGAAACATGGAAAATAGGTGTAGGGCTGTTCGAGCCAGCACCGACTTCCAAGGCTGATCATCCAAAATCAGTACCCCATTCCTGCTTTCTCCCCATATCCTTTGATTCCGTTAGCCCTAAGAGCTAAATGCAACTCTCTTGAAAACATCAATAAGATTAACGTTACAATCTTAATAAACCAACTGACAATAATACTTTAAGGTAGACAAAAATGTTGGAGAAACTCAGCAGGGTGAGGCAGCATCTATGGAGCGAAGGAATTGGTGAATCGGTTTGAGACCCTTCTTCAGACTGATTGGCGGGGGGGGGAAGAAAGCAAGAGGTGGAGACGGTCGGCTTATGGGAAGCTGGGAAGGGAAGGAGAAGGCGGGAGAAAGCTGGGACTACCTGAAATTGGAGAAGTCAGTGTTCATTCCGCTGTGGTGTAAACTACCCAAGCGAACTATGAGGTGCTGCTCCTCCAATTTGCACTGGGCTTCACTCTGGCAATGGAGGAGGCCCATGTCTGATTCGGAATAGGAGGGGGAGTTGCAGTGCTGAGCCACCGGGAGATCAGGTTGGTTATTTGGAACTGAGCGGAGGTGTTGGGCAAAGCGATCGCCAAGCCTGCGCTTGGTCACACCGATGTAGAGATGTAGACAGTAAAACTCTGATTGTATATGTATCTTAGCTTTTCAAAATACATTTCAAAAAGGCTTGCTTTATGGTGAACATATCGGCACATCATGCATTTTGAATCTTTATTTGTTATTCCCTTATCATATATCTGTACACTGTAGACGGCTCGATAGTAATCATGTATTGTCTTTCCGCTGACTAGTTTGCACGCAACAAAGGCTTTTCACTGTACCTCGGTACACATGTCAATAAACTAAACATAGCTCACACAACGTGTTTAGTTTATAGATACAACGCAGAGACTGGCCCTTCGGCCCACCGTGCTGACCAACGATACCCACACTTTAACGTCATTCTACACACACTAGGGACAATTTATATTTATACCAAGCCAATTCACCTACAAACCCTCACGTCTTTGGAGTGTGGGAGGAAACCGGATCCCTGGAGCCAGCAGTGCTGGCTCGAAGGGCCGAATGGCTTACTCCTGCACCTATTGTCACGCAGAGAAAACCCACACAGTTCACGGGGAGAACGTACAAACTCCATACAGACAGCATCCGTAGTCAGGATGGAACCCGGGTCTCTGGCGCTGTGCGGCAGCAGCTCTACCCGCTGCACCACCGTGCCGCCCTAAACGATGGTTTAGATGTGGTTACAACTATTCTATGTTGGTTGTTCACAAAAATAGCTGCATCGTTCAATCTCGATATCAATTTCCAAAATTAGGGTAGCATTGGATAAATTGTGCCTACTCTGTGAGGAAAAATGTAATGGAATAATGTCATGTTGTGATTCCCGTCACTGTTCTGTTGAGCCGTTGCTCTGTGTGTGGATGAGTGGAACGATTAGAAGTATTGATGCAGCCTCTGTATTGATGTGCTGTGCCTGCCTTTAACCTTGGATTAGGGAGAGCGTTTGGAAGAATATCCCAGCTGCCTGAGGCTCTGCAGCACTGCTGTGTAAGCTGAAAGCAGCAGCATCTGCTCTATCGACTGACAATCAGCCGATCAATGGCAGCATCAAAAGCGTCAGAGTGAGGTACGAAATCTGCAGCAGTCCTCCTGGAGAAAGGCAGCTGCTCTACCCGCTGCACTGCTGCAGAGAGGATGTTGAGCCAATGACTTGCAGTATCTACGTATTCTACTGGTGCCCCGGCATGCTAGTCATCTTGTCACGGCAACTTCAAGTGTCAGAAGGAACTGCAGATGCTGGTTTACACCGAACTGCCTCGACCCGCAACCTCACCCATTCCTTCTCTCCACAGATGCTGCCTGACCCGCTGAGTTACTCCAGCACTCTGTGAAACGTCACCTATCCATGTTCTCATAGAATCATAGAAAATAGGTGCATGAGTAGGCCATTTGGCCCTTCGAGCCTGCACAGCCATTCAATATGATCATGGCTTATCATCCTGTACCTGCCTTCTCTCCATACCCCTGATCCCTTTAGCCACAAGGGCCACATCTAGCTCCCTCTTAAATACAGCCAATGAACTGGCCTCAACTACCTTCTGTGGCAGAGAATTCCACAGACTCAACACTCTCTGTGTGAAAAAAGATCTTCTCATCTTGGTCCTAAAAGACTTCCCCCTTATTTTTAAACTGTGACTCCTTGTTCTGGAGTTCCCCAACATCGGGAACAATCTTCCTGCATCTAGCCTGTCCAACCCCTTAAGAATTTGTAAGCCTCTATAAGATTCCCCCCCCCCCCCCCCTCAATCTCCTAAATTCGAGTGAGTACAAGCAGAGTCTATCCACTCTTTCTTCATATGGAAGTCCTGCCATCCCAGGAATCAGTCTGGTGAACCTTCTCTGTACTCCCCCTATGGTAAGAATGTCTTTCCTCAGATTAGGAGACCAAAACCGTATGCAATACTCCAGGTGTGCCCTCACCAAGACCCTGTACAACTGCAGTAGAACCTCCCTGCTCTTGTACTCAAATCCTTTTGCTATGAATGTCAACATACCATTCGCTTTCTTCACAGCCTGCTGCACCTGCATGCCTACTTTCAATGACTGGTGTACCATGACACCCAGGTCTCGTTGCATCTCCCCTTTTTCTAATCGGCCACCATTCAGATAATAACCCTCCTCTACCCTCCTGTTTTTGTCGCCAAAGTGGAAAACCTCACATTTATCCACATTATACTGCATTTGCCCCTCACCCAATCGATCCAAGTCACCTTGCAGCCTCCTAGCATCCTCCTCACAGCTAACACTGCCCCCCAGCTTCGTGTCATCCGCAAACATGGAGATGTTGCATTCAATTCCCTCATCCAAATCATTAATATATATTGTAAATAGCTGGGGTCCCTGCACTGAGCCTTGCGGTAACCCACTAGTCACTGCCTGCCATTCTGAAAATGACCCGTTTACTCCTACTCTTTCCTTCCTGTCTGCCAGCCAGTTCTCTACCCACATCAATACTGAACCTCCAATACCGTGTGATTTAAGTTTGTATGTTAATCTCTTATGTGGGACCTTGTCGAAATCCTTCTGAAAGTCCAGATATAACACATCCACAGGTTCTCCCTTATCCACTCTACTAGTTACATCCTCAAAAAATTCTATAAGATTCGTCAGACATGATTTACCTTTCATAAATCCATGCTGACTTTGTCCAATGATTACACCACTTTCCAAATGTACTGCTATCCCATCTTTAATAACTGACTCTAGCAGTTTCTCCACTACCGATGTTAGACTAATTGGTCTGTAATTCCCCGTTTTCTCTCTCCCTCCCTTTTTTAAAAAGTGGGGTTACAATAGCTACCCTCCAATCCTCAGGAACTACTCCAGAATCTATGTTCTCCATAGATGTTGGCTGACGTGCTGAGTTACTCGGGAATTATGTGTGTTATTTTGTAAACCAGAATCTGGAGTTCCTCGTGTCTACATGGTGGCACGGCTGTTAGTACTGCCACTCAGCCCCAGAGACCTGGATTTGATGCTGATCTGAGGCCCTGTTTATAAACAGGAATGAGACACAGAGCAGAGTGCCATGGTCACTGCTGCCATCCAGCAGAAGGTACAGAAGCTTGAAAGCGCACACCACCAGACTCGGGAACAGCTTCTTCCCCTCTGTTATCAGGCTTCTGAACGGTCCTTCCATAAGCTAGGGTGCTGTCCGATTCACCTCTACCCCATTGCGGACATTGGACTTTGTCTCTGGAACTGAAGCATTACAATGCTGAGAACTATATTCTGCACTCTGTATCTCCCCCTTTCTCTACCTATTGTAGTTGAGAAATTATTTTATTTACGGATAGTATTATCTATTTGGAGAGCGTGGAAAGCAAATGTTTTTCATGGTACACGTGATACTAATAAGCCTAAACCACTATGCTGCCGTCTGACAGTGGCCTGGGTTCCTTCCACACTGGTGGGTAAACTGACTGCTGGAGATTATTACAGTTAAGCATCGCACAGGAACAGGCCCTTCGGCCCACACATACCCAGGCCGACTACATACCCTCAGCACCCGAGGTCAAGATCGAACCTGGGTCTCTGGCACCGTGAGGCAGCTGCTCTCCCCACTGCACTGCTGCAGAGAGGATGTTGAGCCAACGACTTATCTGTCCATTTCACTGATGCCCGGGGATGTTAAACATCTTGTCACCTCACAGACGCATTCCAACCGAAAATCCTTTCCAGATCCTGCTAAAAATATACAGAATCACAGCTGCTGTGTGATAAATAATAATATTCACCTGGAGTTAAACGGTGGCTGCGTTTTCTTGCAGTTTGGGAAGGAGGTTCGGTATATTTATGAATCGGATTCAAGAAAGTTTATTGTCATGTGTCCCTGATAGAACAATGAAATTCTTGCTTTGCTTCAGCACAACAGAACATAGTAGGCATTGACTACAAAACAGATCAGTGTGCCCATATACCATTATATAAATATATATACACACATGAATAAATAAACTTATAGTGCAAATAAACAGATAATGGGCTATTTATGTTTCAGAGTTTTGTATATGCCAAGTTTAATAGCTTGATGGCTGTGGGGAACTAGCTATTCCTAGCTATTCCAGTGCTCTTCTTGGGCACTGGTATAATTGATGCCCTTTTAAAGCAGGTGGGAACCTCCGACCTCAGAAGTGAGAGGTTGAAAATGTCCGTAAAAACTCCAGCCAGTTGGTGCGCACAGGTTTTTAGAACACGACCGGGTATACCATCAGGTCCAGGCGCTTTTCGAGTGTTCACCCCTCTGAAGGATTTCCCGACGTCTGCCTCTGTGACTGACTGAAATACCATCACAGCGAATGGGGGCTCGGGAAGGCACATCAGTATTCTCCCAATCAAAGCGTGTGTAAAATATATTGAGCTGGTCAGGGAGTGATGTTTCGCTGACATTCGAGCTGCCTCCTGATTTCCCCTTGTAGGAGGTGATTACATTCAGGCCTCGCCACAGCTACTGAACATCTGTCTCATCCTCCAGCTTGGAGCAGAAGTCCCTTTTGGCCTTTTTGATGGCCGTATCTGGACTTCTTGTCGACCACTATATCAACAGTCTGGTCTTCAGAAGAGTGCGGATCTCAAAGTTCATCCAAGGTTTCTGATTGGGAAACACTCGGAAGGTTTTTGTAGGAATGCAAAACATTTGCATTTCTCCACACATTTCTTTATGAAGTCTGTAGCGACTGTGGCGTATTCGTTCAGGACCGTTGCTGAATCCTTGAACATTGCCCAGTCTACAGTCTCCAAGCAGTCCAGGAGTTGTTCCTCTGCCCCCCCCCCCCCCCCCCCGGCCCCCGGACCAGATCTGTACTGTCCTCACCTCTGGGGGTGCGCTCTTTAATTGCTGCCTGTAGGCAGGGAGAAGCAGCACCGCGGTATGGTCAGATTTACCGAAGTGAGGGCGAGAGATAGAGCGGTAGGCATTCTTGATGGTGGTGTAGCAGTGGTCGAGGGTGTTTGGTCCTCTGGTTCAGCAGGAGACATGTTGGTGGAAGTTGGGAAGCGATTTTTTGAGGTTTGCCTTATTGAAGTCCCCAGCAATGGTGGTGAATGCCTTGGGGTAAGTCGTCTGGTGTTTGTTGACCATGGCGTGCAGCTCCTCCAGTGCCAGACGGACGTCTGCCTGGGGTGGGATGTAGACCGCGGTCAGGATGATGGAGGTGAATTCCCTTGGGAGGTAGAAGGGACGGCACTTCACCACCAGATGTTCGAAGTGTGGAGAGCAGGATTTGGACACGACTGCCACGTCTGAGCACCGCGCAGAGTTGACCATGAGGCAGACGCCCCCTCCTCTCCCTTTCCCAGATGCCAGTGTACGGTCCATGCGGTGGATGGGGAACCCTTCAGGCTGGACCGCTGAGTCTGGGGAGCTGGGGGTGAGCCATGTCTCTGTGAAACAGAACACCGAGCATTCCCTCGGCTCCCTTTGATAAAGCAGCCTCGCCTTTAAGTCCTCCACTTTATTTTCAAGGGACTGTACATTGGCCAGTAGGATAGTAGGGAGAGGGGGCCGAAGTCCCCTGCGCTTTAGTCTGACCTGAAGTCCTGCCCGTCGGCCACGTTTCCGGACACAATGGAAGCCTCCCCTTTGTTTCCAGGTACTGAGATTACCGTACCTGCTGTTTCTGCGGACCTGCGCTGGAACGGGAATTCCCTCACAGACGGCAGCTCCAGCTCCGTAACGAACGGGGGTGCCTTCAAAGTCGGCAGCTCCAGCTCCGTAGTTCCTTGTCGGCTCTGCAGGTCATCCCGGAGTTTCCAGGTACAGGACCTGCGTTCCTCCGTCGGGTCGGGCGTTTTACAGCGAGATTGGGAAAGCTTAAAGTCCTGGGCTCCCGCAGCTGCGGGAGATCGCAAAATTGCAAGAGCCTTCAGGTGCCCAAGCAGCTTGTCCGAAACGGCACCGATTTCTGCTGTTTCCCTGATGCGGGTGAGTTGTTGGAAGTTTAGGTAAAAATTGTATGCTCTGGTGCTCCGCAAAAGTCGCCGCAGGCAGGCGCCAACTTAGAGAAGCCAATCAGGCCCTTCAGCCCATAATGTCATACTGTCCCCATGATGCCGAATAAGCCATCTGCAATAGGATTTCTGAAAGATGCAGTAACGTTTCCATGCATTTGTTGGTCTTACGATATGATATAACTTTATTTATCCCAGGAAGAAAACTGATCTGCCACCAGTCATAAAAACACCAGATACATGAAACATGAAATCAAAGTGACGAGTGGAAAAGATTGGGTGTGTGACGTAGCACGGTATCTGACGTGCTTATCTAAGATGTATCCAAGTGCTTATGTATGGTGATACCTGTACTGAACTGTATACACAAATGAATTTCACTATACCTCGGTACGTGTGTCAATGACGTATTGTACCATAAATCGATGTATAAATGTGAATACTGAATAATATTGCTATTTAACTTGTTTAACATTGTTGGATTTTGTTTCCTCTTCACAGCGCCTGGTTGAAGCTGCTGAAAACGCTCATTTACAGCACGAATATAATTCAGATTTGGAGGTAAGCAAATTATCATCTTAGCAAAGTGCTAGTCATTTTACAGTATTTTTGCTGAGGCATGTTCCTTTTGAAGATTTATATTGAAGTGACCAGAAGATGCTTTAAATCTGCTGAAAACGGCCTAGTTCTGCACTTTCCCCGTGAATGATAGTGAAACAGGATGTCAATTATTCTGAATAATGAACAATAGGCACATGAAACATACTGCACCAAAAGACACAAGTGGCGGCGCAGTGGTAGAGTTGCCGCCTCAGAGCCAGAGATGCTGTCTGTACGGAGTTTGTACGTTCCCCTCATGATCCGTGTGTGTTTTCCCCTGGAGCTCCGGTTTCCTCCCACACTCCATAAACGTACAGGTATGTAGGTTGAAGATTGACACAAAATGCTGGTGTAACTCAGTGGGACAGGCTACATCTCTGGAGAGAAGGAATGGGTGACGTCTTGGGTCGAGATCTTCGTCAGACTGGTTACGGTTAATGGAAACGAGAGGTATAGACACATGTAGATAGATAAAGAACAATGAATGAAAGGTATGCAAAAAAGTAACAATGATAAAGAAATTGGGCCATTGTTAGCTGTTTGTTGGGTGAAAATGAGAAGCTGGTATGACTTGGGTGGGGGTGGGATAGAGAGAGAGGGAATGCCGGGCTATCTGAAGTGAGAGAAATCAATATTCATACCACAGGGCTGTAAGCTGCCCAAGCAAAATATGAGATGCTGTTCCTCCAATTTGTGTTTAGCCTCTCTCTGACAATGGAGGAAGCCGAGGACAGAAATGACGGTGTAGGAATGGGAAGGAGAATTAAAGTGTCCACAACCGGGAGATCAGGTTGGTTCAGGTGGGCTTCAGCGAAGGTGTTCAGCGGAACGATCGCCCAGTCTGCGTTTGATTTCGCCGATGTATAGGAGTCCACATCTTGAACAATGGATACAGTACATGAGGTTGGAGAAGGTGAAAGTGAACCTCTGCCTCGCCTGAAAGAACTGGACTTTCGTTGAAGTTTAAAAAAAAAATCAATTATTATTTATTATTATTATAGATAACCTTTTCTGCCTTTTGCTGCTATTAACATTAAATTATATTTTGGTAAATCACTTACAATTTGACAAATCTGTGGACTTCAACAAAATGTTGAACCTGTTTTAATTAACAGTTTTAATAATAAGATCTGTTTTCAGGGAGAGAGCTAGTTGCAAATGCTGGTATTTCTCAGTACGTTAAACAGCATCTGTGAGGAGAGAAACTGAGTCAACCTTTAGATACATAGAGAGATGCAGTATGGAAACGTCACCTATCCGTGTTCTCCACAGATGCTGCCCGACGTACTGAGTTACTCCAGCACTCTGTGAAACGTCACCTATCTATGTTCTCCACAGATGCTGCCTGACCCGCTGAGTTACTCCAGCACTCTGTGAAACGTCACCTATCCATGTTCTCCACAGATGCTGCCTGACCCGCTGAGTTACTCCAGCACTTTGTGCTTTACGCAGGTTTCCAGCATCTGCAATTCCTCATGTCTACAACTAGCACAAACATTCAACCTGTATTTTTCAGCACAGAATTTGGAAATGATTTATTTTCAGTCAAATTTTGAGATGAGAAAAATCCTTCTTAGTTTACTAACATTCACAAAATGATTTGCAGCACACACAATATTAATGTTGTGATGTTTTATACTGATAATAATGTTTGCAGCATAATTCTTGTTGATCGGCAAACTACCTGCTCATATTGCAGCATCCTGTCTGTTTAAGATCATCTGAACAATGAGAGGTGTGTGAGGATATGTAATTAATATAATTTCGAATGCACGGACGTTGGAGGAGAATTGTACGAAAATCTCAAAAGGGGAAGAAATAAAAGAAACTGGATAATAAACTGGATCGTGGACTGATTTGCTTGCCTTTTAGAAGATTTGGCATGTATCCAAGGGGCAGCATGAATTCCTGCTGTGTTGCTATCACTTTCTGATGTAACAGGATTATGTGTGGTTTAGCCACTGTATTGTAGTAATTGCTCGCCTGTAGAAACCAGGAGAAGTGCAGGGGACGGGAGAGCAGAGGCAGTACTGACAGTGGCATTATTGGGGGGGAGAGAGAATGGATCAGCTGTGGGCACTACTGTACAACCACTAAACTAGGTGTGCAAACAGTGACGACCCTGGGTGACACCAGATTCATATCTGAGGTTGGATGTGCTGGCTCTAGAGAGGGCACAGAGGAGGTTTACAAGAATGATCCCAGGCATGAGTAGATTAACCTATGATGAGCATTAGATGGCACTGGGCCTGTACTCGCTGGAGTTTAGAAGAGTGAGGATGGAGCTTATTGAAACGTACAGAATCGTGAAAGGCTTCGAGTCTACTCCGCCATTCAATCATGGCTGATCTATCTCCCCCTCCTAACCCCATTCTCCTGCCTTCTCCCCACAACCTCTGACACCCGTATTAATCAAGAATCTATCTATCGCTGGCTTAAATATATCCACTGACTTGGCCTCCACAGCCTTTTGTGGCAAAGAATTCCACAGATTCACCACCCTCTGACTAATGAAATTCCTCCTCACCACCTTCCTTAAAAAACGTCCTTTAATTCTGAGGTTGTGCCCTGTGGTCCGAGACTCTCCCACTGGTGGAAACATCCTCTCCACATCCACTCTATCCAAGCCTTTCACTATTCTAGCTGAGTGTGTTGATGTCAGTCTCGCTGTGTTGCTGCAGATACCTAACAACACTGTCAAATTCACACCTGCATTTCGCACTCTGCTGGTTACCTCCACCATCAGCATTGGGGTGATCTGTAATTCTGCTTCCATGTCAAAGTTAACCTGCAGCGGGACACTGAGTCAAGACTGTGCTTCCTGCCCCAGGCCATTGATGGTCTTATCATAAGGACAGAGGACTGTAGGAGATTATAAGGAACTATTTAATGAATCAAACATCTTTGGTTTTAATGAGGACAAGCTAGATATGGCAGGTTCTTGGTTCAGGAGCAGTAGTTATGAATTATCAATAATATCTTGTTAGATTCAGCTGTGATCCTGAGATAAGGGTGCAAATTTACTCTGCCTTAATTATTCAATTGTAACTAAACTCATTAAAGGTGATTTATCAGAGACTCCACCTGTCGGTTCAGGTACAACCTCCTGATGCTGTGTTCAGTCATCCCCAGCATATCTGTGTCTCTCTCCCCCTGATTCTCAGTCTGAAGAAGGGTCTCGACCCGAAACATCACCCATTTCTTCTCTCCACAGATGCTGCCTGTCCCGCTGAGTTACTCCAGCATTTTGGGTCTACCTTCAGTGTAAACCAGCATCTGCAGTTCCTTCCTGCACATTTGTTTTGGTGCTTGTTCAAACTGCTTTTTTTCGGAGTTTTTGTTTGTGGTTAAAGTGTGCTCGTAATAATCAATTCCTGGGAGACGTTTAGCTTGAGAGTGCTGGCAGCGTGGCAGTGGGTAAGTGTAGAGTTGCTGCAAGATGAGGTTGTGTTCTGCTGGAAAGGCCGACACCCACAATCTACAGCACTGACAGAACACTTCATTTGTTTAGCTAAGCTTATACCTGGTGCCGGCCTTCAGATTACCTCTCCTTCTTCCCCCCCCCCCCCATCATTCTTCTATTCATTCTCATGTCAGATCTTGCTTCAGCTTCATAAACTCACGGACAGGTACACGGATACGAACTGGCCAAACACGGCAGGTGGGACTAGTGTAGATGGGGCATCATGGTCAGCATTGGCAAGTTGGGCTGAAGGGCCTGTTTCCGTGCTGTAGGCTCAATGAGCTGCACATCATAGACAGTATGGATGGCGCAGTGGTAGAGTTGCTGCTGCACAGCGCCAGAGACCTGGTTTTGATCCTGACTACGGGTGCTGTCTGTATGGAGTTTACACGTTTTCACCATGACTGCATGGTTAGATCTTGGGTAGGGTAAGGATATCACTGGTCTGTGCGGACCCGGTGAGCCGAAGGGCCTGTTTCCGTGCTGTATCTCTAAAAATATAAAATGAAAACTAAACCGGTACAGAGATGCAACTTGTCGGGTTAATCTCAGCTTCCTGCATTTGACCCGTATCCCTTAAAGCCCTTCCTACCCAAATAGCTGTCCAATATATACCCATATCACTATGGACCAGCATCCTCTTCCTTCAGCTTTTACTCTGTAACTTCACTGAATGTACATCTGACATACATTCACATACTATCACTTCCTCAGCATTGCCCCGTCCCCACTCCATGTCTAAATCAACGGTTCTCATTGAAGATAGACACAACGTGCTGGAGTTAGTCAGCGGCTGGGACAGGCAAGCATCTCTGTCTGGCAAGGTTGGGAGCTTCCATTATGGTTTTAATGATATCCTCAGCGTCCAGTTAAATCACTCTGGCCTTTGCTGTAGTTGATTGACTTTGTTAAGAGTCAAATCCTTTTTTTTTGGAAGTTAATTATAACTGGTAATTATTATGGATTTGTTTAGTCTAGTTTAGAGATACAGAGCAGAAACAGGCCCTTCGGCCCACTAGGTCCGCGCCGACCAGTGATCCCCGCACATTAACACTACCGTACACACACTAGGGACAATCTGTACATTTATACCAATGCAGTTAACCTACAAACCTGCACATCTTTGGAGTGGGAGGAAACCGGAGCACCCGGATAAAACCCACACGGAGAATGTCCAAACTCTACACAGACCGCAGCCGTAGTCAGAATGGAAGCCGGGTCTCTGGCACTGAGGCCGCAGCACTACCCGCTGCACCACCGTGCCGCACCTATAGGTGTTTTGCATGAGTGCAGCGTATTACATCGAGCTTTAACTCTCATGACAGGGACATGTTGATGCCACCTGTGACTGTACCAAGCACAGATTTGGCCAGACCTACAGTATGGTGGGCAGTCCTGTTCATCTCCCCACAGGGGGGCTGTGGAGAGAGGGCATGGAAACATAGACAATAGGTGCAGGAGTAGCCATTTGGCCCTTCGATTTAGTACCATCATTCAATATAATCATGGCTGATCATCCAAAATCAGAACCCTGTTCCTGCTTTCTCCCCATAGCCCTTGATTCCGTTAGCCCCAAGAGCTAAATCTAACTCTCTCTTAAAAACATCCAGTGAATTGGCCTCCTGTATTCTGTGGCAGAGAATTCCACAGATTCACAACTCTCTGGGTGAAGAGGTTTTTCCTCATTTCAGCCTTAAATGGCCAAGCCCTTATTCCAAAACTGTGACCCCTGGTTCTGGACTCCCCCAACATCGGGAACATTTTACCTGCATCTAGCCTGTTTAATCCCTTAAGAATTTTATATGTTTCTATAAGATCCCCTCTCAACCTTCAAAATTCCAGTGAATACAAGCCCAGTCAACCCATTCTTTCATCAGGTCAGTCCCGCCATCCCGGGAATTAACCTGGTGAACCTATGCTGCACTCCCTCAATAGCAATAATGTCCTTCCTCAAATTAGGCAACCAAAACTGCACACTACAGATGCGGTCTCACCAGGGCCCTGTACAACTCTTGCTCCTAAACTCAACTACTCGGAGGAGATTCACCAGTTCGTTGCCTAGACCAGAATGTTAATGATGGGTGGCCTTTAGCAAGGCCAGGTTAGCTTTCTCTGGAATACTGGGAGTTGAGGATGGCCTGATGCGGTTGAGGAGGTATATATGATAGGAGCAGAATTAGGCTATTTAGCCCATCAAATCTACTCCGCCATTCAATCGTGGCTGATCTATCTCTCCCTCCTAACCCCATTCTCCTGCCTTGCGCCCATGAACTTTTTTTCACACAAAGGGTGGTGGGTGTATGGAAGATAGACACAATAAACTGCAGTAACTCAGCGGGACAGGCAGCATCTTTGGAGAAAAGGAATGGGTGACGTTTCGGGCCGAGACCCTTCTTCAGAGCAAAGGTGTATGGAACAAGCTGCCAGAAGAGGTAGTTGAGGCAGGGACTATCCTAATATTTAAAAAACAGTTGGACAGTTACATGCATAGGACGGGTTTAGAGGGATATGGACTAAATGCTGGCAGGTGGGACTAGTGTAGCTGGGACATGTTGGACGGTGTGGGCAAGTTGGGCCAAAGGGCCTGTCTCCACACTATCACTCTGTGACTCTAACCCCTGACACCTGTACTAATCAAGAATCAATCTATCTCTACCTTAAAAATATCCATTGACTTCTGGGTCAGATTCACCGCCCTATAATATAAGATGATGCCCTTCACTTAGTCTGCTGTACTCCTTGACACCTGAACTCATCGTTTACCTGAGACTGAAGAATGGTCCTGACCCGAAATGCATTTTTGATTTTTGATTCCGTTTTTTTTTAAAATTGAACTCCTTTTGAACTTTTAGCCGCATATATTGATTGCCATCTTGTCAATGCTCTTTCAATAAAGTGATAATTGAAATTGGAATTGGCAATCAGATTACATGCAGGCAGGACAAAATGTGTAGGAAGGAACTGCAAATGCAGGTTTAAATCAAAGATAGACACAATGCTGGAGTAACTCAGCGGGACAAGCAGCATCTCTGCAGGGAAGGAATGGGTGACGTTTCAGGTCGAGACCCTTCTTCATAAAATAGCTTTGTAGTTGAACACGCGGAAGGATAGGGATGTTAATTCTTGCATTTTCCACAGATTAACCACCCTCTGACTAAAGAAGTTCCTCCTCTCCTTTCTAAAAGAGCGCTCTTTAAATCTGAGGCTGTGACCTCTGGTCCTAGACACTCCCACCAGTGGAAACATCCTCTCCAGTCCACCCTATCTATGCCTTTCATTATTCTGTGTTTCAATGAGGTTCCCCCCTCAACCTTCTAAACTCCAGCGAGTACAGGCCCAGTGCTGAGAAACGCTCATCACTCACTCATTCCTGGGATCATTCTTGTAAAACTCCTCTGGACCCTCTCCAGAGCCAGCACATCCTTCCTCAGATATGGGGTCCCAAATTTTCTCATAGTAGTCCAAATGCGGCCTGACCAGCGCCTTATACAGCCTCAGCATTACAGCTTTGTTTTTGTATTCTCTGCAAAATCTCCACAATTAAACACAAATACTTTGATATAGATGAGGTCATGCATAAAAACTGCTCGAAACATCTGTCTTATTTTTTGCAAGCTGACAGGTTGAACTGGGAAATCAGTGAAGAACCTTCTGACATATTAAAAGGCTTGTAATGGCTGAGCTGGAAGGGTTTAGACGCACAGCATTGATTGCTAACGTATTGAAGAGGCCAAATGAACTGTAAACCAGTGGGGTGAAGTCATTATGAAACGCTGTTAGATTTCTTTCTACAAATACACTCTGAGAATTAAAGTGACCTATCTCTTGTTCTGTGTGCAGTGTCATTGTGATTAGATGGTGTAAAAATCCGTTTACAGTCTATTAACAAAACATTTTCTCAGTGGAGAGGATGTAGGCTTTGATTTAGTTTTTCCTGCAGTCACATCAAACACTGACCTTGCCAGCATGTTGATGTTGCCATCCTCTCGCCCACTTTGTATCCCGCTCTGACTTTCAAGGTCGCTACATCTACCCAATCCTCGCGTGGCATTTCTGCAAGGCATAACACATCTGTGGAAAAGTTTCAGGCATTTATTTATTTTTCACGTAGACCAAGATACGTTGTTAGAAAAGTGCTCTTCAGTCAAGTTAGACCGTACATGTCTGAAGAAGGGTCTCGATCCGAAACGCCGCCCATTCCTTCTCTCCAAAGATGCTGCCTTACCTCCCTGCAGTCAGTCTGTCTTTTTTTCTTACTTTTTGTCTTGTTGGGAGTTTGTTGTTGGTTTATTTTTAGCTGTGCGGGTGGGGGGAAACTATTTAATATCTTCCCTGAACGGCGACGCGACGTTTTCCTTGTCGTGTTCCCATTGTCGTTGGGGCCTAACGAGGAGCTGGCGGCCTCCAACCGGAATCGACCTGAGGGCTCATGTCGTAGAACCTGCGGACTCACCATCGCGGAGATGGCTGACTTCGGAGCTGTGGTGGCACTGCGGCTGTGTCCCGACTTCGGAGCTTCGGCTGCAGGCCCTGTGGATGGTAAAATCGGGAGCTCGCAGGTCCATGGTAGGAGACCGATTTTCGGAGCTCCCGAAACGGCAACATCGCCCGCCCGAATCGAGGGGTTTGAACCGGCCCAGACAAGGGACTTGCATCGCCCGGCGCGGCTTAAACGGTCGCGGGACTTACCATCGCCCGTCGGGGGCTTTAACATCGGGAGCCCCGGTTGCCTCGACGTTGCAGTTTGGCTGTCTGACAAAGGATTGGGAAGAGATAAGACTTTTGCCTTCCATCACAGTGAGGAGGTGTTAGGAGATTCACTGTGATGAATGTTTGCATGGAGCTCTGTTAATTGTATGTTTTGGTCTTTTTTGGTGTTGTTATGACTGTAGGAACGAAATTCCATTCAAAACTTGCATGTTTGAATGATAATAAAGGGTTATTGAATTGAATGGATCAATTGGGCTTGTATTCACTAGAATTTAGAAGGATGAGAAGAAGAAACATTAAAAATTATTATGGAATTGGACAGGTTAGATGCAAGAAAAATGTTCCCGATGTTGGACGAGTCCAGAACCAGGAGCCACAGTTGAACAATAAGGGGTGGGCCATTTAGAACTGAGATGATGAAAAATGTTTTCACCCAGAGAGTTGTGAATCTGTGAAATTCTCTGCCACAGAAGGCAGTGGAGGCCAATTCACTGGATATTTTCAAGAGAGAGTTAGATTTAGCTCTTAGGGCAAATGGAATCAAGGGATATGGAGAGAAAACAGGAACGGGGTACTGATTTTGGATGATCAGCCATGATCATATTGAATGGCAGTGTTGGCTCGAAGGGCCGAAAGGCCTACTCCTGCACCTATTTTCTATGTCTCTATGTTTCTAAAATGCTGGAGTAACCCAGTGGGACAGGCAGCATCTCTGGAGAGAAGGAATGGGTAACGTTTCAGATCGAGACCCTTCTTTAAATCTGTGAATGTCAGTAAAGAGTACACTGTTTAGTTTAGTTAGATTATTTCGAGATTAGGTAGAGATTAAACAGAAGCAAACATTATAAATAACTAAAAGGTGTGAACAATATCTCACGGCAAAATGGACAGACTTGAAAGTGCGTACCTCCAGACTCAGCTAGGGTAGTGTCCGATTCACCTCTACCCCATTGCGGACATTGGACTTTTTCAGTGGAACGGATGCGCAACAATGCTGAGAACTATATCCTACACGCTGTATCTTCCCCTTTGCTCCACCTATTGGACTGGAGTTTGACTTCATTGTATTTACGCACAGTACTATCTGATCTAATTGGATTACCTGCAGAACGAAGCTTTTCACTGTACCTTGGTACTCGTGACGGTAATAGACCTAAACCTAGATTAGCATAAAATAACACACAAAAAAGGGACCATAAAAACTGACTGCAAACGTTTTTATAGATATGTCAAGAGAAAAAGATTTGTTAAAACAAATGTAGGTCCCTTGCAGTCAGAAACTGGTGAATTGATCATGGGGAACAATGACATGGCAGACCAATTGAATAACTACTTTGGTTCTGTCTTCACTAAGGAAGACATAAATAATCTGCCGGAAAAAGCAGGGGACCGGGAGTCAAATGAGATGGAGGTAAATTGAATGAATTAAAGGCCGATAAATCCCCAGGGCCAGATAGTCTGCATCCCAGAGTACTTGAGGAAGTAGCCCCAGAAATAGTGGATGCATTAATGATAATTTTTCAAAACTCTTTAAATTCTGGAATAGTTCCTGAGGAATGGAGGGTAGCTAATGTAACCCCACTTTTTAAAAAGTGAGGGAGAGAGAAAATGGGGAATTACAGACCAGTTAGTCTAACATCGGTAGTGGGGAAAATGCTAGAGTCAGTTATTAAAGATGGGATAGCAGCACATTTGGAAAGTGGTGAAATCATTGGACAAAGTCAGCATGGATTTATGAAAGATAAATCATGTCTGACGAATCTTATAGAATTTTTCGAGAATGTAACTAGTAGAGTGGATAAGGGAGAACCAGTGGATGTGTTATATCTGGTCTATCAGAAGACTTTCAACAAGGTCTCACATAAGAGATTATTATGCAGACTTAAAGCGCATGGTATTGGAGGTTCAGTATTGATGCGGATAGAGAACTGGCTGGCAGACAGGAAGCGTAGGAGTAAACGGGTCCTTTTCAGAATGGCAGGCGGTGACTAGTGGGGTACCGCAAGGCTCAGTGCTGGGACCCCAGCTATTTACAATATATATTAATGATCTGGATGAGGGAATTGAATTCAACATCTCCAAGTTTGCGGATGACATGAAGCTGGGGGGCAGTGTTAGCTGTGAGGAGGATGTTAGGAGGCTGCAAGGTGACTTGGATAGGTTGGGTGAGTGGGCAAATGCATGGCAGATAATGTGGATAAATGTGAGGTTATCCACTTTGGTGGCAAAAACATGAGAGTAGACTATTATCTGAATGGTGGTCGATTAGGAAAAGGAGATGCGATGAGACCTGGGTGTCATGGTACATCAGTCATTGAAAGTAGGCATGCAGGTGCAGCAGGCAGTGAAGAAAGCGAATGGTATGTTAGCATTCATAGCAAAAGGATTTGAGTATAAGAGCAGGGTGGTTCTATTGCAGTTGTACAGGGTCTTGGTGAGGCCACACCTGAAGTATTGTGTACAGTTTTGGTCTCCTAATCTGAGGAAAGACATTCTTGCCATAGAGGGAGTACAGAGAAGGTTCACCAGACTGATTCCTGGGATAGCAGGACTTTCATATGAAGAAAGACTGGATAGACTTGGCTCGTACTAGTTAGTATTTAGAAGATTGAGGGGGGATCTTATAGAAACTTACAAAATTCTTAAGGGGTTGGACAGGCTAGATGCAGGAAGATTGGTGGGGAAGTCCAGAACAAGAGGTCACAGTTTAAGGATAAGGGGGAATTCCTTTAGGACCAAGATGAGGAAAACATTTTGCACACAGAGAGTGGTGAGTCTCTGGAATTCTCTGCCACAGAACGTAGTTGAGGCCAGTTCATTGGCTATATTTAAGAGGGAGTTAGATGTGGCCCTTGTGGCTAAAGGGATCAGGGGGTATGGAGAGAAGGCAGGTACAGGATACTGAGTTGGATGATCAGCCATGATCATATTGAATGGCGGTGCAGGCTCGAAGGGCCGAATGGCCTACTCCTGCACCTATTTTCTATGTTTCTATTTTTACTTTCTACAAAATGAAATGCGTGATTAACTAACACAGATCAATGAAGACATTTGCACTAAACGTTATTCCCTTATCCTGTATCTGTGCACTGCGAATGGCTTGAATGTAATCATGTATTGTCTTTCCGCTGACTGGTTAGCACGCAACAAAAGCTTTTCACTGTACCTCAGTACATGTGACAATAAACTAAACTGAAACTGAACTGTGAAATGCTCCTGGATGCTTGCTCTTCCAGGGATGTTTACAGGAGAGAGAGAGATTTAGCTCTGTGGGCTAACGGAATCAAGGGATATGGGGAGAAAGCAGGAACGGGCTACTGATTTTTAGATAATTACCATGATCATATTGAATGGCGGTGCTGGCTCGAAGGGCCAAATGGCCTACTCCTGCACCTATTGTCTATGTTTCTATTCCACGAGCATTTTCATTGCTCCCAGCAAGGGGCTGAGAATTGGCAGTAGCCTCTGGGACTGCCCCTGCCCTGAGCTCACCCCCCCTCTCCGCTCCTCCAGCATGTGTTGCCCATTCAAAGACCCAATGGAAATGCTACAAACATTGCCACCTTGTCTCCTCCCCGCAGCCTTCTGCACCCAATGTGGAGTTCTACAACTTTGGGGAATGTTATTTCTCAGTCTACCAGGGGCGGTGGTGGAGGCAGCTACAGTCGTGCTTTTAGATAGGCACATTGACATGCCTATGGAGATTAGTTTAACTTGGCACGAAGTTAGACACAAAATGCTGCAGTAACTCAGCGGGACAGGCAACATCTCTGGAGAGAAGGAATGGGTGACGTTTCAGGTCAAAACGGTTCTTCAGACTGGCCTTTCCTCGCTTTCATCTTTCACTTTGGAGCAGGGTTCGGACCCGAAACGTCACCCTGTTCCTTCTCTCTAGAGATGCTGCTGGAGCAGTTTCAATATTGATTTCTCTAATTTCACCCTTGCATTCCCCCTCTCTCTCCATCCCTACCCCACCCTCGTCATCTTGCTAGTTTCACTGTTTATATCCGGTATTATCACCTCTTCCACAGCCAACAATGGACCATTGTGGGCTCCACCTTTCATGAGTCACTACTGGCTGTGTTTTTTTGGGTGCCGTTACGTATCTCTTGTCACTCTCCCCCCTGACTTTCAGACTGGCCCACTGAGTTACTCCAGCACTCTGTGAAACATCACCTACCCATGTTCTCCACAGATGCTGCCTGACCCGCTGAGTTACTCTAGCGTTATGCGTCTAACCTCCCCAGATGCTCGACAGCTTGATGTGTTTGGGCGGTGGGTTGAAAGCTGATTTTACAACCTGATGTTTCTGTAATGTTGTTGATGCTCGTAGTGTAGGACAGCAGCACTGAGTGGATTTATTGTGGGCAGCCAAGTCCTCCCTTTTTACAAGGTAGTAATCTCTTGTGAAGCTTTTGCAAGCTGTTTTAACGGCTGTACCCTGATATATACCTCTGCAATAATCACTGGAGCTCACAAAACTGTTCAGAAAATGAGCTAAATGGATCAAATAAAAATACAAGATATATATTGAAGATTAGACACAATGCTGTGGTCATTCACAAATATTTAGTGTCAGTCTGAAGAAGGGTCACGACTTGAACCGTCACCCATTCCTTCTCTCCAGAGACGCTGCCTGTCCCGCTGAGTTACTCCAGCATTGTGTGTCTATCTTCATTGTGATTGCTTGGTGACTGTGTTGTTAGTGGACAGTGACGTTGGCCTTGAGCCCGTGACTGGCCGGAGCTGATGTCCGTGTGGCTACTATACCCAAGGTCGCAGTGACCACTCTTACTTACTTACTGCCTATGATGTCTCCTGGCATGTAGGGCAGCAACGAAGGTCCTCCACTCCTTGTTGATTCCTTCAGTTACTGTTTCCGTAATATATTTGTTTTACGAGACGGGGTTGTTAGCCCTGTGCTCAAACCCCAACCTGGAGGACCAGTGGATCGATCGCTCTTCGTCTCGCCTCTACCCTTCCACCTGTCCAGCATGGGAGACCCTAACAGGAGACGAATCCCCTGCTGGCGTAGCTCTAGGGGTCATAGACACACAAGCTCCCCGACCACCACAAGGTTGCTATCCAACGGGGAGTAGTGACCACTCACTCACCATTAATCATGGGTCAGGAGATTAGCCTTAAACAAGCTTCATTTAATTCAGTTAAGTTCAGAAATTAGCATGGAAACTGACCCTTCGGCCCTCCAAGTCCATGCTGATCATCGATTGCCCGTTTACATTAGATCATAAGATCAGCCTCGGCCGGACAACGTATCCCGGGTTAGGGAATCAATGCAATCCCCTTGAAGAAAGGCCTCAAGGTCAGGCTGACAACGGATGGAATCCATCTCATAAATTCATAAGTGTTAGGAGTAGAATTAAGCCATTCGGCCCATCAAGTCTACTCCACCATTCAATCATGTCTGATGTATCTCTCCCTCCTAACCCCATTCTCCTGCTTTCTCCCCATAACCTCTGACACCCGTACTAATCAAGAATCTATCTATCTCTGCCTTAAATATATCCACTGACTTGGCCTCCACAGCCTTCTGTGGCAATGAATTCCACAAATTCACCACCCTCTGACTAAAGAAATTTATCCTCATCCCCTTTCAAAAAGAACGCCATTTAATTCTGAGACTGTGACCTCTCGACCTAGACTTTGCCACTCGTGGAAACATCCATTAGTTCTATGTTATCCCACTCCATACTCATGAGGGTCAATTTGCAGAGGCCACTTGCAATCTCAACCTGCAAATCCGCACGTCTTTGGGATGTGGGAGGAAACTGGGGCACCTGGAGGAAGCCCGCATGGTCACAGGGAAAGAACGTACAAACTCCATACAGACCGCACTCGTAGTCAGGTTGGAACCCGGCCCTCTGGCACTGTAAGGCAGCAACTCTACCGCTGTGCCACCGTGCTGCACACATTTATTGCCCGTGACTGTACAGTGTTTTCTCTTGCGATAGAATTATATGACAATCACGTGGTTTTATATTGGCTTAAAGGTGGTACAGAGAGGATTCACAAGGACGAGAAAATAGTTAAATTTTGTGCAGGGACAGCAGATTTGCATTGCTGCATGCACGGAATATTAACAGGTGATATAATTGAGATTCAAGGTGATTAAAGGACCTGATGGAATGACAGATGAAAGGGATGTGACCTGAATCTTCAAGCTTGGCTGTTCAGTAGATGTCCGAAAACACTCACAAATCACGCAAGTCAATGGTGAGGAGGGTGTCATTGTCAGATGCAACGACAATGGAACAATAGAATTCTTACTTGCAGCAGCTTCACTAGCCCGTAAACACCGTACATAAATAAACATGGTGCATGATGACCAAAAATCGTCAATTCATAACCACAATACCGGTGAAAGAAACTTCTTCAGACTCTGGACTTTAGAAGGGTCTCGACCCAAAACGTCACCTATCCATGTTCTCCACAGATGCTGCCTGACCCGCTGAGTTACTCCAGCACTCTGTGTCTATCTTAGTGTAATCAACTGCAGTCCATAGAAATCCACAGTTGTGGGGTTGCGTAGTGCAGTGTTCAAGAAGCTAATGCTCATAGTCATAGAGTGGTACAGCACGGAAATGGGCCCTTCAGCCCAATTCGCCCATGCCGACCAACATCCCCATCTACACTAGTCCCACCTGCCTGTTCTTGGTCCATATCCCTCTAAACCTATTCTATCCATGTACCTGTCTAACTGTTTCTTAAACATTGGGATAGTCCCTGCCTCAACTACCTCCCCTGGCAACTTGTTCCATGCATCCACCACCCTTTGTGTGAAAAACTTACCCCTAGGTTCCTATTAAATCTTTGCCCCTTCATCTTAAACCTATGTCCTCTGGTTCTCCATTCCCCTACTCTGGGCAAAAGACTCTCTACATTTACCCTATCCAAAGTCATAAGTAATAGAAGCAGAATTAGGCGATTCGGCCCATCAAGTCTATTCAATTGTGGCTGATTTATCTCTCCCTCCTAACCCCATTCTCGTGCCTTATCACCATAACCCGATACTAATCAATTCCTATTCCTCTCATGGTTTTATAAACCTCGATAAGATCATCCCTCAAAGTTCCAGGCTGCTCAACCTCTCCCTATAGTTCAGGTCGTTGTGTCTTGTCAGCATTCTCGTAATTCTCTTCAGTTGTTGGGAAGTGTCTGGTCTTGAACCTAGTGGTCAGGGCTTTCAGACCCTTGTACCTCCACTGAAAGTTGCTGCATCCAACTCAATTGGAAATAAAACCATTGAGGTTAGATTTGGTGGCCATGGTGTAAAGTGATGTGTAACCAAAGTTGACCAATGGAATACGGGTGCAGTTCAGCAATGATTGAACTGAATGACAATAGAGGGTCGATGGGCTGAATAGCTTTCAGCTGTTCCTGTGCCAGATTTGTCCTCCATACTTGTATGCTCCAATATTGGGAGCAAGTTTGGCCCCACATCTGAGGAAGGATGTGCTGGCTCTGGAGAGGGTCCGGAGGAGGTTTACAAGAATAGTAGAATAGAATAGTTTCTTTATTGTCATTGTAACATGAACCATGTACAACGAAATTTAAAAATGTCAACCAGTCAGTGCAACATTCAAACCATAAAAGCTAACGGTACATACAAGGTAAAATATTAAAAAAGATAAACAACTAAAATAAATATGAACTATGAAAATAGCACACATAAACACCCAACCCTACATCCTTCTGTCGATTTGGAATGGCCAGGAATGATCCCAGGAATGAGTGGGTTAACCTATGATGAGCATTTTACGGCAGTGGGCCTGTACTCACTGGAGTTTAGAAGAATGAGGGGGGGACCTCATTGAAACATACAGAATAGTGAAAGACTTGGATAGAATGGATGTGGAGGGGACGTTTCCACTAGTGGGAGAGTCTAGGACTAGAGGTCATATCCTCAGAATTAAAGGACGTTCTTTTAGGAAGGAGATGAGGGGAAATGTCTTTAGTTTTTTTTTTCTTTAGTGGGTGGTGAGTCTGTAGAATCCTTTGCCACAGAAGGCTGTAGAGGCCATGCCAGTGGATATTTTTGAGATAGATTCTTGATTAATATGGTGTTAGAGGTTATGGAGAGAAGGCAAGAAAATGGGGTTAGGAGGGAGAGATAGATCAGCCATGATTGAATGGCAGAGTAGACTTGATGGGCCGAATGGCCTAATTCTGCTAACACTTATGACCTGATCAAACGTTATATTTTCTGCAGTGGGGGAGAGGGTTGAGGATAATTGATTTTTTGTTGATGACACCAGAAGATGTAGTTAAATCCATGGGTGATGGCATTGTGGAGATCGGTATTCACACTCTGTACACAGAGGAGATGGATTAGGGAACTAAATTCACCATCTGCAGTGCAGTGGATTTAGAACAGTGGGTATACGACCGACTGTAGACTGAGAACAAGCAGTAGTCAAAGGAACGCACTGCGGACGGCTCGATTGGAGTCATGTATTGTTTTTCTGCTGATTGGTTAGCACGCAGCAAAAGATTTTCACTGTAGATAGACACAAAAAGCTGGAGTAACTCACCGGGACAGGCAGCATCTCTGGAGAGAAGGAATGGGTGACTTTTCGGGTCGAGACCCTTCTACAGACTAGTCCGGGGAAAGGAAAACGAGAGATATAGGCGGTGATGTGGAGAGATAAAATTCAATGAATGAAAGATATGTAAAAAAGTAACAATGATAAAGGAAAGAGGCCATTGTTGGCTGTTTGTACAGTGAAGACAAGAAGCTGGTGCGACTTGGGTGGGGGAGGGATAGAGAGAGAGGGAATGCCGGGGCTACCTGAAGTGAGAGAACTCAATATTCATACCGCTGGGCTGTAAGCTGCCCAAGTGAAATATGAGATGCTGTTCCTCCAATTTGCGTTCAGCCTCACTCTGGCAATGGAGCAGATGGAGGACAGAAAGGTCTGTGTGGGAACGGGAAGGATAATTAAAGTGTTTAGAAACTGGGAGATCAGGTAGGTCCAGGCGAGCTGAGCAAAGGTGTTCACTGTACCTCGGTACACGTGACAATAAACTAAACTGAACAAAACTAAAATGCCTGTGGAGAGAGACAACATGTTCTGCCAACTTCATTCAGCCCCCTTTGGTACATATTTTTAGACCTTTGGTCATCGGAGCAAAATTAGGCCATTCGGCGCATCAAGTCGACTCCGCCGTTCAATCATGGCTGACCTATCTCTCCCTTCTAACCCCATTCTCCTGCCTTCTCCCCATAACCCCTGACACCCGCACTAATCAAGAATCTATCTATCTCTGCCTGAAATATATCCACTGACTTGGCCTCCACAGCCTTCTGTGGCAAGGAATTCCACACATTCACCTCTCCGACTGAATAAATTCTTCTTCATCTCTTTCCTAAAGGAACGTCCTTTAATTCTGAGGCTGTGCCCTCTGGTCCTAAACTCTCCCGCTAGTAGAAACATAGTCACTAGTCAATAGTGGTTTATTTCTTACATATACAGCTTCACAGTGAAATTATTTCTGCATTTATTATACATGTGGGTAATGCTATTTTTGGGCCATTAGTCAAAGTCCAGTCGGCGCGTGCGCTCGATGTTCAGGAGCAGTCAGCGTGAACCCCATCCCCTCTCCTCTCCATATCCACTCCATCCAGGCCTTTCACTCTTGGGTAAGTTTCAATGAAGTCCCCCTCATCCTTCTAAACTCCAGTGAGTACAGGCCCAGATCTGTCAAACGCTCATCGTACGTTAACCAACTCGTCCCCGGGATCATTGTCGCTATGCCTGCATTAAATCGCCAGGTGACCCGTTCACTGCCACAGACCTTTGTTGCTGCATAAACTGCCACAGTGGCAGTGATTTGTAATTTGCTCTCTGCACTGATAAAGGGATCAATTTATGTGTCATTATGACAGTGACATTTGACGATATTGCTGCCTATTACTGCAGGTGAAGTTAGACCACAGAGCAGTACAGCACAGGAACAGGCCCTTCGGCCCACAGTGTCCGTGCTAAACAGGACATTCGAGCATTTAGAAACATTGAAACATAGAAAATAGGTGCAGGAGTAGGCCATTCGGCCCTTTGAGGCAGCACCGCCATTCAATATGATCATGGCTGATCATCCAAAATCAGTACCCCATTCCCGCTTTCTCCCCTTGATTCTGTTATCCCTAAGAGCTAAATCTAACTCTTTTTTGAAAACATTCAGTGAATTGGCCTCCACTGCCTACCCTTCATTGTTAAAATGTGACACCTGGTTCTGGACTCCTCCAAATCATCTAGCCTGTCCAATCCTTTAAGAATTTTATATGTTTCTATAAGTTCCCCTCTCATCCTTCTAAATTCCAGTGAATACAAGCCCAGTCGATCCATTCTTTAAAAGACACTTGGACAGTTAGGAATAGGAAGTGTTTATAGGGAGACGGACCAGAGACAGGTAAATGAGATTAGCTTAGCTGGCATGGACAGGTTGGGCTGAAGGGCCAGTTTCTTCTTCCCCAGAGACAGGTAAATGAGATTAGCTTAGCTGGCATGGACAGGTTGGGCTGAAGGGCCAGTTTCTTCTTCCCCATAGAAGCTCTAAAGTAAATATGCTGCTGCATTTACAGAGACTAAAAAGCTTTTCACTGTATCTCTGTGCACTTGACAATAAATTCAGCTGAACAACAAACCAAACTAGACTAGACTAAACCTCTGGCACCCATTTCCCCACCCATAGGCGACCTCTATTGAGTTATGTGCAGGAAGGAACCGCAGATGCTGGTTTACATCAAAGGTATACACAAAGTGCTGGAGTAACTCAGCGGGACGGGCAGCATCTCTGCAGAGAAGGAATGGGTGACGTTTTGGGTGGAGACCTTTCTTCAGACTGGTTAGGGATAAGGGAAATGAGAGGTAGACAGTGATGTGGAGCGATAAAGAACAATGAATGAAAGATATGCAAAAAAAGGGACGATGATTAAGGAAACAGGCCATTGTTAGCTGTAGGATGAAAAGAGAAGCTGGTGCGACTTGGGTGGGGAAGGGATGGAGAGAGAGGGAATGCCGGGGCTACCTGAAGTGAGAGAAATCAATATTCATATCACAGGGCTGTAAGCTGCCCAAGCAAAATATGAGATGCTGTTCCTGCAAATTGCGTTTAGCCTCACACTGACAATGGAGGAGACCGAGGACAGAAAGGTCTGTGTGGGAATGGGAAGAGGAATTAAAGTGTCTCGACCCGAAACGTCACCCATTCATTCTCTTCAGAGATGCGGCGTGTCCCGCTGAGTTACTCCAGCATTGTGTGTTGGTCTATTCTAGAATATGCTCATGTCAACCATGCAATGCAGATTGATGTGTGTCCTTGTTGCTGGCAGTCACAGTGGTGTGAGCAATGCCCGCATCTCCCCGGCAGCATAATATTTCAGATAATTATTGCAAGCTGCTAATCACTTCATGCTTCCTCATTTAGATCGCAGCTGATACTGTCTCTGCAGTGAAGTCTGATTAAAGGACTGGGTCCTCTGGACAGGTTGCCCAGATATCGCTGCCACTTGACCTTTTTTCCACCAAGTGCAAATACAACATGTTGGACCCACTCTCAGTCTGAAGAAAAGTTTCGAACCGAAACGTCACCCATGCCTTCTTTCCAGACATGCTGCCTGTCCCGCTGACTTACTCCAGCTTTTTGTGTCTATCTTCGGTTTAAACCAGTGCCTGCAGTTCCTTCTTATACATTTTGTGTTTCTGTTGGATTTAATTGGAAAAAAACCTAGAAACATAGAAAAATCGGTGCGGACTAGGCCATTTGTTCCTTCGAGCCAGCACTACTAATTTAAAAAATACAGAAGGACACATGGAGCAGCAGATACTGGTTTACATTTCATCTTCCTCAATCTTTGGCATGGCCTCAGTTTATTCCATCCTGACTGTATTTATATGCCATGAAGAAAAAACCTCTCTGATCCTTATTCTCATTTAATTTTGAGCCGGCACAATTATACTACAGAATGTTAAAATTCGGTGATTTATGTGGTTCATTATATCGAGAGACTTGAATCAATCAAAGTGACATCAAAACTGATGTGACATTCAAGCTGACAATCAGAGTTATTTGTTGGCACGGTTACCTTAGATAGCCACATTAACACTGTTTAAAACGTTGTGTATTTTATATTCCACAATGTTACGCTGTACCCACTGTGTGCAAATGTGATCCTGTTTCTGATGATAATGTCATCCTGTGTCTTCTACTGGGGTTGCAATGAATTAATTATCCATAATGAGTGTATTTTGTTTGCAGTATGAATACTTCAATGCTGTCTTAATAAACGAAAAGGATGAAAGCGGAAACTACGTGGAACTTGGGAAGGAGTTTCTTCTGGAACCTAATGAGCATTTTAACAACTTGCCTGTTAACATCAGCTTAAGTGCTGTCCAGATACCCACCAACAAGTACAACAAAGGTAGGCACAACTTGACATCACTTGTTCAGCGTCTGCCAGCTCTGGCACGTTAACAAACTGCAGGAAGATTTCATTGTGGGAAACCACGCTTTGAAATTAGATACTCTGCTCTTCAAAACAGTATGTAAATGCATCTTGGGTGTTCAGTTTAAATATATTGTCTACATTTGTTCACAATTTAAACAGTTAAGGGTTTGGTTCGTTAAATTATATTCATCCAATCAATCTCCAGTTTCCCACAGCTCATAAGTTCTAAGAGCAGAAACTGGGAAAAGATCTATTTCAGATTGTTGATCAAAACAGAGAGTGCTGGAGTAACTCAGCAGGTCGGGCAGCATCTGGGGAGGGAATGGTCAGGTGACGTTTTGGGTCTGGACCCTTCTTCAGACTGATAAAGGGACCGGACCCGAAACATCACCAGTCCATTACCTCCATAGATGCTGCCCGACCCGCTGAGTTACTCCAGCACACTGTGAAACGTCACCTATCCATGTTCTCCACAGATGCTGCCTGACCCGCTGAGTTACTCCAGCATTTTGTGTCTGTCTGGTGTAAACTGGCATCTGCAGTTCCTTCCCAATCGGTGAATGTACCGTAGGCAGCTGACCAATAGCAGCATAATCCCTGTTCACCTCTCCACAAAACAATATGAATAATACTAGATGCAGCTGAACGATTTCAAGAATGTAGTCTGGTCCCTGACTTGATGTTTCTTGTGTTGCGATGGGTCTTAATTGCTAATGCTTTCCTTGCATGACTTGTGATTTAATGTAAATTAAACGGCAGGCTTGTAAGCCAACCTTTTAGCACATCATCCATCGATTGTTGATTGAGAGGAAGGTAGAGAATGTGGAATATATTCCCTGTGATCAACTGGATAGAGTATCACTCTAGTTTTACCTGCAAAACTCTTGGCTCTTTTTGTGATGAATATTGACACGGTGGCTGCAAACGCTGCTCTCTCTGCCTGGCAGATGATCCATCCCTGTAGTGGATTGTCACTTAATGTTCTGATTTGCAAGGAGCGTTATGAAACATCAAGGAAATCACCCATGAAATGAAGAGAATATTGCATGCTGATGGCCTGGCTCAGATCCCCATTCAAGTGAAATACCATTTCACTCTCATATAACTGGCATTGGCGGCTCACAGCTCCTTTGTTACTTGCCAAATGTTGCCATCAATATAGTCGTTATGTTTGTAACTGAACCCACGATAGGTGAAACACCATCTGAGGAAGGGTCCCCACTCAAAGCATCACCAGTCCATTCCCTCCACAGATGCTGCCTGAACCACTGAGTTACTCCAGCACTCTGTGTAACATCACCTATCCATGTTCTCCACAGATGCTGCCTGACCCGCTGAGTTACTCCAGCACTCTGTGTAACATCACCTACATCACCTATCCATGTTCTCCGCAGATGCTGCCTGACCCACTGAGTTACTCCAGCACTCTATGAAACGTCACCTATCCATGTTCTCCACAGATGCTGCCTGACCCACTGAGTTACTCCAGCACTCTGTGAAACGTCACCTATCCATGTTCTCCACAGATGCTGCCTGACCCACTGAGTTACTCCAGCACTCTGTGAAACGTCACCTATCCATGTTCTCCACAGATGCTGCCTGACCCACTGAGTTACTCCAGCACTCTGTGAAACGTCACCTATCCATGTTCTCCACAGATGCTGCCTGACCCGCTGAGTTACTCCAGCACTCTGTGAAACGTCACCAATCCATGTTCTCCACAGATGCTGCCTGACCCGCTGAGTTACTCCAGCACTCTGTGAAACGTCACCAATCCATGTTCTCCACAGATGCTGCCTGACCCGCTGAGTTACTCCAGCACTCTGTGAAACGTCACCTATCCATGTTCTCCACAGATGCTGCCTGACCCGCTGAGTTACTCCAGCACTCTGTGAAACGTCACCAATCCATGTTCTCCACAGATGCTGCCTGACCCACTGAGTTACTCCAGCACTCTGTGAAACGTCACCAATCCATGTTCTCCACAGATGCTGCCTGACCCGCTGAGTTACTCCAGCACTCTGTGAAACGTCACCTATCCATGTTCTCCACAGATGCTGCCTGAACCACTGAGTTACTCCAGCACTCTGTGTAACATCACCTATCCATGTTCTCCACAGATGCTGCCTGACCCGCTGAGTTACTCCAGCACTCTGTGTAACATCACCTAAATCACCTATCCATGTTCTCCGCAGATGCTGCCTGACCCACTGAGTTACTCCAGCACTCTATGAAACGTCACCTATCCATGTTATCCACAGATGCTGCCTGACCCACTGAGTTACTCCAGCACTCTGTGAAACGTCACCTATCCATGTTCTCCACAGATGCTGCCTGACCCACTGAGTTACTCCAGCACTCTGTGAAACGTCACCTATCCATGTTCTCCACAGATGCTGCCTGACCCGCTGAGTTACTCCAGCATTCTGTGAAACGTCACCAATCCATGTTCTCCACAGATGCTGCCTGACCCGCTGAGTTACTCCAGCACTCTGTGAAACGTCACCAATCCATGTTCTCCACAGATGCTGCCTGACCCGCTGAGTTACTCCAGCACTCTGTGAAACGTCACCTATCCATGTTCTCCACAGATGCTGCCTGACCCGCTGAGTTACTCCAGCACTCTGTGAAACGTCACCTATCCATGTTCTCCACAGATGCTGCCTGACCCGCTGAGTTACTCCAGCACTCTGTGAAACGTCACCTATCCATGTTCTCCACAGATGCTGCCTGACCTGCTGAGTTACTCCAGCACTTAGTTTAGTTTAGTTTAGAGATACAGCATGGAAACAGGCCCTTCGGCCCACTGAGTCTGCACCGACCTGCGATCCCCGCACACTAACACTATCCGACACACAGTAGGGACAATATTTTACATTTATACCAAGCCAATAAACCTACAAACCTGTACATCTTTGGATTAGGGGAGGAAACCGAAGATCTCGGAGAAAACCCACGCGGGTTACAGGGAGAACGTACAAACTCCGTACAGACAGCACCCGTAGTCGGGATGGAACCCGGGTCTCCGGCACTGCAATCGCTGTACCGCTGCACCACCGTGGCTGCCCTTTGTGTTTTAATGGGGATCTCAGCCTCTGCTGTTCCTTGTGTCTCAGATTGCAGTTTGACAATTTGTAAAAGAACATTCTGGAGATTATGAGCCAAGCACGAAAGTGCTGGAGGAACTCGGGCAGCATCTGTGGAGGTGAACGGACAGACCAAGGTTGTGAACTGAAACATCATCTGCCCATTCCCTCAACAGACGCTGCCCGACCTGTTGGTTATCCAGCACTTTGTGCTTTGCTCATGATTCCGGCATCTCCATTATAGATTGAGCAGAACCTGACGGACTTTTGATTTTAATACCACTGCAAATTTTTAAGGAAGATCAGTGCAATCTATCTGTTACCTGCTCATGGATTGGAGATCTCTTGTGGTGCGCAATCATGTAAAGCAATAGGTGTTTAACAAAATTAATCAATAATTGACCATTCCACATTTTTCAATTCTGCAATCTTATTGTTTTTTTCAAACCTATCTTCTAATGTTACTGCACAATGTTGGCCCTTCATCTCATAACAAGCTGTGTTTATTGCAGGTTATAATTGTTGAGGCCTCTGCTCTGGTCAGACAGTATCTGTGTTATGTCACTAGACCACAAGTTATAGGAGTACATTAGGCCATTCGGCCCATCGAGTCTATTCTGCCATTCAATTATGGCTGATCTCTGCCACCTAAACACATGTTCATGCCTTCTCCTCACTACCCTTGACACCCATTGACAAACATGATCAGACAATCGGCAGACAACTGATGGTAACTTTCTGTTGGAATGCTTTAGGAAGCAACACATAATATACAGGCAAATAACAGGCACAAAGTGCTGGAGTAACTCAACGGGACAGGCAGCATCTCTGGAAAGGAATGGGTGATGTTTTGGGTCGAGACCCTTCTTCAGACTGGTTTAAGAAGAAGGACCTGAAGCAGGGTCTTGACCTGAAACGTCACCTATCCATGTTCTCCACAGATGCTGCCTGACCCACTGAGTTACTCCAGCACTCTGTGAAACGTCACCTATCCATGTTCTCCACAGATGCTGCCTGACCCGCTGAGTTACTCCAGCACTCTGTGAAACGTCACCTATCCATGTTCTCCACAGATGGTGCTTGACCCGCTGAGTTACTCCAGCACTCTGTGAAACGTCACCTATCCATGTTCTCCACAGATGCTGCCTGACCCGCTGAGTTACTCCAGCACTCTGTGAAACGTCACCTATCCATGTTCTCCACAGATGCTGCCTGACCCGCTGAGTTACTCCAGCTTTTTGTGTCTATCTTCTTACACAAAATTATATTTGGTTGGAACGAAAGGCGGAGGAGGAAGTTGTTCCTGTCTATTCCAGTTCAGATGCGTCTTTAACAATGCGGTAAATGGGAATTCAGGTGCAGCAAGGTTAATGACACTGAAAATTAACTCTTGCATGAATGATTCTCCTTCTGATCACGGTTCTGGGGGATTTATGGAAGTATTTTTCACATTCACGCTTCCTTTCTGTAAATCCACTCTTTTTATCTGCCTTTGTTATTTCTGGAGGTAACTGATTTGGCATCGGTTCATTCTAATTTCCTTTCCTTGCCCAGTCGCTGGGCTGTTAATCTCACGCTTCCTCCATGTGCTGAGAGAGATAACACATTTGGCTGATTTGAGCAAGCAGAGTGGTCCGTGTGCCTGATGTTATCAGCACTCTCTCTCAGCATCCTGCTGTGCGGAAATTAAAGCTCCCGAATGATAAAGGATGACAATTTGGAAAGGAATGAGCCAGGGGTTATGGAGTTTTGTTTAAAGCCCGCACTGGGGTAGACTTGCACAGAAATGGATACATGAGGGAGGGACAGTATTTGTGTAGGAAGGAACTGCAGATGCTGGTTTACACCGGAGATAGACACAAATTGCTGGAGTAACTCAGCAGGGCAGGCAGCATTTGAAGAAGGGCCTCAACCCAAAACGTCACCTTCTCTTCAGAGATGCTGCCTGTCCCGCTGAGTTACTCAAGCATTTTGTGGCTGAATTATATGAATGAGGCAGGCTTCATGGGTCAATGGCCATGGGTCAAGTCGTAGATCAAGAGGCAGAGGGCAGAGGCCAATCCTAATTTTACCAGCAGCAGAGCAATGAAATACTTGCTGCAGCTTAACAGGCCCACTAACTCAATAACACACAGATAAATATAGAATAATCAATACAAGAAATGACCAACCATAACTGTAAACCCATAGTCATTAGTGCAACTACAGACACAGTCCGTAGAAGATCACAGTTGCTGAGGTGCAGTGTTCAAGAGCCTGATGTTTGTTGGGAAGAAGCTGCTCCTGAACCAAGGGCTCACGGTTTTTAACCTCCTGCACCTTCTTCCCAATGGTGAGTGAGATGAGAGCGTGGCAAGGGTGGTGAGGGTCTCTGATGATGCTGGCTGCCTTTTTGAGGCAGCGTCTCCTGTAGATCCTTTCGATGGTGGGGAGGTGAGTACCCGTGATGGGAAATGTTGAGAAGTGTCTGAACTGCCTGAAGCTAGAACTTGTAGGACAGGAAATTCCTAGTAATTTAAAAGCTTTCAAATGGCAGCAAGGCAAGAGTGAGATAAAGAAGCGACAGAGAGATGCTGGCAGGTGGTTGAGATGGCACAAGACTGGTGTAGATCATATTGCCAACTCAGTCTAGTTGGGTCAAATTCCATAGATGGACACAAAGTGCTGGAGTAACTCATCGGGACAGGCAGCATCTTCAGGGAGAAAGAATGGGTGACGTGTTGGGTCGAGACCTTTCTTCAGGCTGAGATTCAGGGGAGAGGGAGGCTAGAGATTTGGAAGGGTAAGGTGTCACAGAGGGGGAACAGTGAGAGAGAGTGCTACAGAACTCTCTTGGAAGAAGGGAGGAGAACTTCTTCAGGGCAGGGATAGCTTGAATAGATTTCACAGTGGAGCAGACGAAACAAACCTCAGATGCTAGTTTACACCGAAGACAGACACAAAATGTTGGAGTAACTCAGTGGGACAGGCAGCATCTCTGGAGGGAAGCCAAAATCGACGTTTCTTTAAGGTTTGTCTCTGAAATTCAAAGTAATTCTACTTCATTGAGTAAATTCAGTGGAGCAATGGCAGCCACAAGATCTTCCTAGTGTAAGGCAACACCTACAGTGATGATCAGAAGCCAAGCCTCACTCCAGCACAGCTTGAAGTATAATGATCCATGGATCATATAGGAGCAAAGAGGTCCTTCTGCAGTTGTACAGGGCCCTAGTGAGACCACACCTGGTGTATTGTGTGCAGTTTTGGTCTCCAAATTTGTGGAAGGACATTCTTGCTATTGAGGGAGTGCAGTATAGGTTCACAAGGTTAATTCCCAGGATGGCGGGACTGTCATATGTTGATGAAATCGAGCGGCTGGGCTTATACACTGGAATTTAGAGGGATGAGAGGGGATCTTATTGAAACATATAAGATTATTAAGGGTTTGGACACGCTAGAGGCAGGAAACATGTTCCCGATGTTGGGGGAGTCCAGAACCAGGGGCCACAGTTTAAGAATAAGGGGTAAGCCATTTAGAACGGAGACGAGGAAAAACATTTTCACCCAGAGAGTTGTGAGTCCTCTGCCTCAAGGCAGTGGAGGCCAATTCTCTGAATGCTTTCAAGAGAGTTATATAGAGCTCTTAAAGATGGCAGAGTGTGGGGATATGGGGAGAAGGCAGGAACAGATTGTGGATGATCAGCCATAATCATAATGCACCACCACTCATAATCAGTGAGTGGTGGTGCAGGCTCGAAGGGCCGAATGGCCTACTCCTGCCCCTATTGTCTATTGTCTAGTGTCTGTGCCATTGTACAGAGACCAGTTCAGTCTGACACGTCTGAAGAAGGGTCTTGACCCGAAATGTCACCCATTCCTCCCCTCCAGAGATGCTGCCTGTCCCGCTGAGTTACTGCAGGTTTTTCTGTCGATCTTCTGTGTATTGATGGCTTGGATTAAAGGCAGCATTTCCTTGAATTTTATCTGCTAGATTTCTCAACACCAATCAAGCTGCTGGGTCCCATGTGGCAATTAGTTTATTTTATCTTGGAAATCATTTTACCTCCTGAGCGGGAATTGTTGTGGTATTGATGATCTTCCATGAAGAGATGGAGCAAGCTTGGCTCAGGCTGTTGGCTGCACCTTCTCACATCCTGTCAGCTACACGTTGGAACCGTCCTGTTTGGATGTTATAACATTGTAAATGAAGATTTCTGCTGAGAGATTGGGGAGAGATGGGAAAACATGTCATTGGTCATTTCACCACAGGTGTCGGGGTTATGGGGAGAAGGTAGGAGAATGGGGTTAGGAGGGAGAGATAGGTCAGCCATTATTGAATAGCAGAGACTTGATGGGCCGAAGGTTCTCTTTCCCCAGATGTGCAGATTGTGTGGGATATAAACAAGGCCAATTGTGGGTGTGGTGGTTGAACTGCCAGTGTTAGCGTCAATGAAACAGGGCAGCTGGGAGCGGGAGATATGGTGAGTGTTGCAGCCTGTTTAAGGAGCAATGATTAGAGGAAGTGTGTAGAGAGGAACTGCAGATGCGGGTTTACACCGAGGATAGACACAAAATACTGGAGTAACTCCGTGGGACAGGCAGCATCTCTGGAGAGGAGGAATGGGTGACGTTTGGGGCTCAAGGTGTGCGTAGTTTGAAGATGTTCTTCTCCTCTCTCCAAAGAGAGTTCTGCAACATTCTCGCTGCTTCCCCTCTGTAATTATTCTACATTCTCCTTGAGCTTCGTCTCTGTTGATCTCTTGTTTTCACACCTTACCCTTCCATATCTCTGTGTTTCCCTCTCCCATGACTCTCAGTCTGAAGAAGGGTCTCGACCTTAAACGTCACCCATTCCTTCTCTCCAGAGATGCTGCCTGTCCCGCGGAGATACTCCAGTATTCTGTGTCTGTCTTAGGAACGATGAGAGATTGGGGAAAGGGGACTATACAAACTCCAGGCTCTGTGATGTCATGTCTCTGCAGCAGAGTGCATATTCCAAGCAGTTCAAAGATAAAAAGATGAATGAGTTTAATGTTTAAACTCTTGTTAATGGCATAAGCAAGTGTTCCGGCTCCAGTTTAATGGAAGGTCACAAATTGCTTTGGAGCAGCAAACAGTAGCCACCATCAGTAGCCACCATCAGTAGCCACCATCGGTAGCCACCATCGGTAGCCACCATCGGTAGCCACCATCGGCAGCCACCATCGGCAGCCACCATCGGCAGCCACCATCGGCAGCCACCGACAGTAGCCACCGACAGTAGCCACAGATAGTAGCCACAGACAGTAGCCACCGACAGTTGCCACAGACAGTAGCCACCGACAGTAGCCACCGACAGTAGCCACAGATAGTAGCCACAGACAGTAGCCACCGACAGTTGCCACCGACAGTAGCCACCGACAGTAGCCACCGACAGTAGCCACCGACAGTAGCCACCGACAGTAGCCACCGACAGTAGCCACCGACAGTAGCCACAGACAGTAGCCACCGACAGTAGCCACCGACAGTAGCCACCGACAGTAGCCACCGACAGTAGCCACAGACAGTAGCCACCGACAGTAGCCACCGACAGTAGCCACCGACAGTAGCCACCGACAGTAGCCACCGACAGTAGCCATAGACAGTAGCCACAGACAGTAGCAGTAGCCACAGACAGTAGCCACAGACAGTAGCCACCATCAGTAGCCACCGACAGTAGCCACCGACAGTAGCCACCGACAGTAGCCACCGACAGTAGCCACCGACAGTAGCCACCATCAGCAGCCACCATCAGCAGCCACCATCAGCAGCCACCATCAGCAGCCACCGACAGCAGCCACCGACAGCAGCCACCGACAGTAGCCACCGACAGTAGCCACCGACAGTAGCCACCGACAGTAGCCACAGACAGTAGCCACCGACAGTAGCCACCGACAGTAGCCACCGACAGTAGCCACCATCAGCAGCCACCATCAGCAGCCACCATCAGCAGCCACCATCAGCAGCCACCATCAGCAGCAGTAGCCACCGACAGTAGCCACCGACAGTAGCCACCGACAGTAGCCACCGACAGTAGCCACCGACAGTAGCCACCGACAGTAGCCACCGACAGTAGCCACCGACAGTAGCCACCGACAGTAGCCACCGACAGTAGCCACAGACAGTAGCCACAATCAGTAGCCATAGATGTGTCCAGGTGCGGCATGGGAGGGGTGGGGAGAAATGTAGAGGTTGTCAGGCCAAGGTGGGAAACCAATTTGCAATCAATCCTCTGAGCAAAGTCGCCGTAACTGTTGAAAGTGATTTAAACTATTGACAACCCCCTGACTTATTCAGCATTAAAAAAAATAATTTTGACTGAAGCGAAATATGGAACACCATGAATATCAGAAGAATTGTTTTTCATTTTGAATTATCGATTACTTTTAACATATCAGAGTTTTAAAGTTTAACTTTTGTAGAAACATTTAGAATTAACAATTTTTAAATAATGAATTAATTCTCTTTTTTTTGTTGCAAAATACATGGATCTATGTATTACTCTTTACTGCAGTTTTCCAATACAAAATGTATTTTGAATTTTAAAAACAGCTCTCTGTATATATTCAGTGTACTACATCAATTCTACAAAGTTCCTAGTGGGCTGATGAAAGTTGAAGGCACACTGATTGGCGAGCCATGCTTTTAACGTTAGATCAGCTGTCTCCTTCTATTGTCCAAGGTTAGTGACATACATGAAGCAGGGTATATCACAGGTAATGTCCTGAGAAATACTCCCTGAAGAGCAGTTTATAGGATTAGCAAATGCTTTTTCTCTCTGAAACAAAATGAACTGTCAATATGGACTGATTTGCCAGTAAGTGACTATTGTGCTAAAATGGAATCCAGAGATAGAAATGAAAATTCCCCTTTCAATTCATTCCCAGCGAGCTGCTCATTTTATGGCAATTACAGCAAAAAGGGACACTAATCTCATCTTCCTGTATATATCTCTCCAATTCCTGCATATCCATCTGCCTTTCTAAAAGCTCCTAAATACCACTATCGTATCTGCCTCCACCGCTACCCCTGGCAGTGCGTTCCAGGCACCCAGGCATCTGTGTAAAAAAAAACTGCCTGCCATAGTTCCACAAAGCTTGCCTCGTTGACAAGTGTGGCATTCACGACTCCTAATTGCCTCTGAAGCCACACATAGTTCCCTGCCCAGGTTGTGAAGGCAGGATCCTTATGGACCTGTCTGCCGGCGTCATATCATTGTCGGCAAAAGATTTTGAACATTTCAAAATCCAGCGGCAACAAAAAAAACGTTGCGACACTTGAAAAAACACCGTGTGTCAAACATCATCATGCCGTGTCACCGTCGCATCATGGTGCAAACTTTTCGGTGACCTGATACGTCAGTCAATGTTGCCGGCAGTTGCCGAAAAAATCACCAAGTGGGACAGGACCTTTAAGATCACTTTGTCCCTCTCACCTTAAACCTATGCCCTCTAGTATTCGTCATTTCCAACCTGAGGGAAAGACAATAGACAATAGGTGCAGGAATAGGCCCTTCGGCCCTTCGAGCCAGCACCGCCATTCAATGTGATCATGGCTGATCATCCCCAATCAGTACCCCGTTCCTGCCTTCTCCCTATATCCCCTGACTCCGCTATTTTTAAGAGCCCTATCTAGCTCTCTCTTGAAAGCATCCAGAAAACCGGCCTCCACCGCCCTCTGAGCCAGAAAATTCCACAGACTCACCACTCACTGTGAGAAAAAGTGTTTCCACGTCTCCGTTCTAAATGGCTTACTCCTTATTCTTAAACTGTGGCCGCTGGTTCTGGACTCCCCCAACATCGGGAACATGTTTCCTGACTCTAGCATGTCCAAACCCTTAACAATCTTATATGTTTCAATAAGATACCCTCTCATCCTTCTAAACTCCAGAGTGTACAAGCCCAGCTGCTCCATTCACTCAGCATATGACAGTCCCGCCATCCCGGGAATTAACCTTGTAAACTTACGCTGCACTCCCTCAATAGCAAGAATGGCCTTCCTCAAATTAGGGGACCAAACCTGCACACAATACTCCAGGCGTAGTCTCACTAGGGCTCTGTACAACTGCAGAATGACCTCTTTGCTCCTATATTCGATTCCTCTTGTTATAAAGGCCAACATGCCATTCGCTTTTTTCACTGCCTGCTGTACCTGCATGGTTACTTTCATAGCCTGATGTACAAGGACCCCCAGATCCCGTTGTACTTCCCCTTTTCCCAATTTAACACCATTTAGATAGTAATCTGCCTTCCTGTTTTTGTTACCAAAGTGGATTATCCGCATTAAACTTCAACTGCCATGCATCTGCCCACTCCCCCAACCTGTCCAAGTCACCCTGCATTCTCATAGCATCCTCCTCACAGTTCACACTGCCACCCAGCTTTGTGTCATCTGCAAATTTGCTAATGTTACTTTGAATCCCTTTATTCAAATTATTGATATATATTGTAAATATCTGCAGTCCCAGCACGGAGCCTTGCGGTACCCCACTAGTCACTGCCTGCCATTCTGAAGGACCCGCTAATCCCTACTCTTCATTTCCTGTCTGCCAACCACTTCTCTATCCATATCAGCACTCTACCCCCAATACCATGTGCCTTCATTTTGCCCACTAATCTCCTATGTGGGACCTTATCAAATGCTTTCTGAAAGTCCAGGTCCACTACATCCACTAGCTCTCCCTTGTCCATTATCCTAGTTATATCTTCAAATAATTCCAGAAGATTAGTCAAGCATGATTTCCCCTTCGTAAATCCATGCTGACTCGGACTGATCCTGTTACTGCTATCCAAATGTTCGGCTATCTCATCTTTTATAATTGACTCCAGATTCTTCCCCACCACAGATGTCAGGCTAACTGATCTATAATTCCCTGTTTTCTCTCTCCTGCCTTTCTTAAAAAGTGGGATAACATTAGCTGCCCTCCAATCCACAGGAACTGATCCTGAGTCTATAGAACATTGGAAAATTATCACCAATGCATCCACAATTTCTAGAGCCACTTCCTTAAGAACCTTAAGAAAGGTTCTGGAATGCCATTAGCTAGTGGCCTTCTGCCGATCCATAGGCTGAAGAGCATGTCCTTACTCTTATGAGAAAATTCACGTTCACTAGTTATAGCAGTAGAATTAGGTCATTCGGCCCATCAAGTCTACTCCGCCATTCAATCATGGCTGATCTCTGCCTCCTAATCCCATTCTCCCGCTTTCTCCCCATAACCATTGACACCCGTTCTAATCAAGAATTTGTCTGTCTCTGCCTTCAAAATATCCACTGACTTGGCCTCCACAACCCTCTGTGGCAATGAGTTCCCCAGATTCACTACCTCTTGACTAAAGAAGTTCCTCCTCACCTCCTTTCTAAAAGAGTGCCCTTTAATTCTGAGGCTGTGACCTCTGGTCCTAGATTCTTCTACCAGTGGAAACATCCTCTCCACATCCAATCTATGTATTTCATTATTCTGTGTTTCAATGAGGTCCCCCCTCATCCTTCTCAACTCCAGCGAGTAGAGGCCCAGTGCCGTCAAACGCTCATCATATGCCAATCCACTCATTCCTGGAATCATTCTTGTAAACTAGAAGAAGACACAGAGTGCTGGAGTAACTCAGCACATCAACTAGGATCTCGACAACAAAAGCTTTTCACGGTACCTCGGTGCAAGTGACAATAAACGAAACAGAACTGAACAGCTCAGGAAAACATGGATAGACAATGTTTCAGGATGGGACCCTTCTTCAGACTCCATGTTCTCCAGAGATGCTGCCTGACCTGCTGAGTTATTCCAGCACTCTGTATCTTGATTTGTATAACCAGCATCTGCAGTTCCTAGTTTCTACTCCATCAGATAACCTGACTGGTTGCTAGTAATGTAGACATGCGGTGTCCTCATTATGTGCTGCGAATATTAACCTGTTGCCCTGTTGCTGCCATGTAGAACCACAGAGAACTCCCACACTTCCAATTCTGCTCATTCCTCACCCAGAGAGTTTTGAATCTGTGGAATTCTCTACCACAGAAGGCAAATTCACTAGATGTTTTCAAGAGGGAGTTAGATTTAGCTCTTGGGTCTAACAGAATCAATGGATATGGGAGAAAGCAGGAACGGGGTAATGATTCTGGATGATCAGCCATGATCATGTTGAATGTCGGTGCTGGCTCGAAGGGCCGAATGGCCTACTCCTGCACCTATTTTCTATGTTTAAGAAGGAATTGTAGATGCTGGAAAATCAAAGGTAGACAAAAATGCTGAAGAAACTCATCAGGTGAGGCAGCATTTATGGAGCGAAGGAAATAAGCACCATTTCGGGTCAATACCCTTCTTCAGACTGATGTGGGGCTGGGGGGAGCGGGAAGAAGAAAGGAAGAGGAGGAGCCAGTGGGCTGAGGGAGAGCTGAGAAGGGGAGGTGAAAGTAGGGACTACCTGAAATTAGAGAAATCAATGTTCATACCGCTAAGGTGCAAACTCCCACATCCCAACGATGTGCAGGTTTGTTGGTTAATTAGCTCCTGTAAATTGTCCCTAGTGTGTGCAGGATAGAACTAGTGTGTGGGGATCGCTGGTCGGCGTGGACTCGGTGGGCCGAAGAGCCCATTTCCACACTATATCTCTAAATTAAACTAAACTAGACTAAGGTAGACTGCATTTGATCATTTCCTGCCTACTCAAGTATTTATATTGCATTCCAAGCATCAATGAGGTCAAAATTATCTTCAAGGTTAAATAACAATATTGAAGAAAATAGCATAGAAGTTCAATGTTGTGAAATGTCAGAGCGTTGTTTAGAGAGCTTGGTGCTTGAAGGGAATGAAGACATTAGATCAAAGTATTTCCTAACACAATACTCTTGCCTCGACAGCATATTAAATTGGGTTTTTTTTGACCAAATGATATTCATAGCTTCTTTAGTTGTTAAATTGGAGAATTACTTTTGCCTAATCTAAAAATAGTTGTGGTTCATATTTCAGTGCAGTCAAATGCAGATTGCATGAGTTCTGGGCAACTACAGAGTATTTTAATTGCTGCAAAGATTTCATAGCTTTCAGCAACAGAGCTTATTCTATACTGATACTGGTAAATTATGCAGAACACACTTATCTAATGATAGCGTGATTTAATTCTCCATATTAAGTGAACGTGTTTGGCCAGACAGATAATTAATTCAAGAATTAACTCCTTGAGAAGCCCCATAATTCCCACCATTACACGTTTTATGAAAATAGGTGCAGGATGGAATGTTGCCAATCAGTGTGGAAGCATCGCTTGATATTATTTCAAAGCAGCTTAGAGAAACAGTCAGCCTAAAAAACAGATTTAATTTTAATTGAATGAGGATCATATGGTAAAACATTGAACAGTATGTTTAGTTTAGTTTCGAGACACAGTGAGTTACTCCAGCACTCTGTGAAGCGTCACCTATCCATGTTCTCCACAGATGCTGCCTGACCCGCTGAGTTACTCCAGCACTTTGTATTCTGAACAAGATTCCAACACCTGCAGTTCTTTGTGTCCACCTTCGATATTCCAAATGTCTCTGACAGACTTTGAAATGTCTTCAAAATAATTAAAAATAGTATTGAACAGCATATCAACGAACTCAAGGTAGACACAGAGTGCTGGAGTAACTCAGCGGGTCAGGTAGCATCTGTGGAGAACATGGATAGGTGACGTTTCACAGAGTGCTGGAGTAACTCAGCGGGTCAGGCAGCACTGTGGCAACATGGATAGGTGACGTTTCACAGAGTGCTGGAGTAACTCAGTGGGTCAGGCAGCATCTGTGGGGAACATGGATAGGTGACGTTTCACAGAGTGCTGGAGTAACTCAGCGGGTCAGGCAGCATCTCTGGGGAACATGGATAGGTGACGTTTCGGGTCGGGACCCTTCTTCAGACTGAAAGTAGAGGGGTGGGAACTGGAGGTAAGAAAAGGCCGGAACAAATCAGGGCGGACAACAGATGACCAAGGAAAGGTGGAGTCCATAATGGTCCATTATTGGCTGGGGAAGAGGTGATAACGAATGGGATACAAGGATGCAAACAGTGGAATTGTGAGGATGGCTAGGGTGGGGGACTGGAGGGGCTGCAGGGGTTACTTTAAATTGGCAAAATTAATGTTCCCACCGGGCAAAATGTGTAGAAGTGTAAAAACACACATCCCCAGACTCTGGAACAGTCCCTTCCCCGCTGTTATCAGGCAACTGAATCCTCCTACCACAACCAGAGAGCAGCATTGAACTACTACTGTATCTAACGTATTGATGACCCTCGGACTATCTTTGATCGGACTTTGCTGGCTTTACCTTGCACTAAACGTTATTCCCTTATCATGTGTCTACATACTGTAAATGGCTCGATTGTAATCATGTATTGTCTTTTGTGCTGACTGGATAGCACGCAACTGTAAAAGCTTTTCACTGTACCTTGGTACACATGACAATAAACTAAACTGATCTGAACTGGTACGAACAATAAACTCAACAGGACCCAAAAGAGATTTTGCGGCTCTGACAGAGACACTTGCTGTGGCTAGGATGGGAGCCGAGGGCTAGGAGCCAAATGCAGGAGACTGGACTAACACAGTGTGCCAATTTGGTCAGCATTAACAAGCCGCGTCGTCTTGTAAGACAACTCTCACCCTCTTGCTGTACTGCGACACTAAAATAAAAATTAAAACAGACACATTCTCTTTCACGAACAAGATTAAAATATAGAAACATAGAAAATAGGTGCAGGAGTTGGCCAATCGGCCCTTCGAGCCAGCACCGCCATTCAATATGATCATCCAGAATCAGTACCTTATTCCTGCTTTCTCCCCATACCTGTTGATTCCGTTAGCCCTAAGAGCTAGATCTCTCTTGAAAATATCCAGTGAATCAGCCTCCATTGCCTTCTGTGCCAGAGAATTCCACAGATTCGCAACTCTTTGGGTGAATTTTTTTTTCCTCATCTCAGTCCTAAATGGCCTACCCCTTATTCTTAAAACAAATATTCCGGGGATTAGTGCAAGTTACTCAATACAAATATCTCCCCCATTAAATTAAAATAGTTCTAAAGCCGATGTAAATGCGCTGGCATTGCGGCCAGCATTTCTCTCTGTCATAGCAGTGAGATGGAGCGCTGTACCACACCAGATTACGGGAGATCTGATCTTATAGATGTGTATAAAATCATAAGAGGAATAGATCGGGTAGATGCACAGAATCTCTTGCCCAGAGTAGGGGAATCCAGGACCAGAGGGCATAATCTGAGGGGTAAATTTTTCACACAAAGGGTGGTGGGTGTATGGAACAAGCTGCCAGTGGAGGTAGTATTGGCTGGGACTATCCCAATTTTTTAAGAAACAGTTAGACAGGTACATGGATAGGACAGGTTTGGAGGGATATGGACCAAGCTCAGGCAGGTGGGACTAATATCTTTTATTGTAATTACACATAAATGCAACGAGATTTAGTTTGCAACTTCCATCCGATGTCATAACTTAAACGACTAATCAAATTTAGGTTTAGATCCCCCGATAACAAGGTTTGTGAAAAGGTACATGTATAGGACAGATTTGGAGGGATATCGACCAAACACAAACGTAGAGAAAAATGCTGGAGAAATTCAGCGGCTGAGGCAGCATCTATGGAGCTACGGAAATAGGCAACGTTTCGGGTCGAAACCCTTCTTCAGACTGATGTGAGGGGGCGGGAAGAAGAAAGGAAGAGGTGCTGCCAGTGGGCTGAGGGAGAACTGAGAAGGGGAGGAGAAAGTAGGGACTATCTGAAATTAGAGAAGTCAATGTTCATACCACTGGGGTGTAAGCTGCCCAAGCGAAATATGAGGTGCTGCTCCTCCAATTTACAGTGGGACTCACTCTGGCCATGGAGGAGCCCAGGACAGAAAGGTCGGATTTGGAATGGGAGGAGGAGTTGAAGTGCTGAGCCACCGGGAGATCAGGTTGGTTATTGCGAACCGAGCTGAAATGTTCGGCGAAGCAATCGCCAAGCCCACGCTTGGTCTCACCGATGTAGAGCAGCTGACATCTAGAGCAGCGGATACAATAGATGAGGTTGGAGGAGGTGCAGGTGAACCTCTGCCGCACCTGGAAAGACTGCTTGGGTCCTTGAATGGAGTCAAGGGGGGAGGTAAAACGACAAGTGCAGCAGTTCCTGTGGTTGCAATGGAAAGTAGACCAAACGCGGGCAGGTGGGACAAGTGTAGCTGGGACACGTTGGCCGGTGTGGGCAAGTTGGGCTGAAGGGCCTGTTTCCACGATGTATCACTCTGTGACTAGTGTAGCTGGGACATGTTGGCTGGTGTGGGTAAGTTGGGCTGAAGGGCCTGATTCCACGCCGTATCACTCTGTGACTCTAGATGAAGGTGATAATTGAGGATGAGAGCAGCAAGCTGCAGTCCCATATTGCAATACCTATAAACAAAGGTACCGTCAACGATACATTTTATCAACACTGAGCTCCTCACTCCTCCTGTCACTTTTATTTAATGAACCGGGCCAACTCTACTGCACAGCCAGCATATTTAATCAGTGGCTTTTGTTAACACTGCTGATAGATCGGCAGTAGGTTTGTGGCCCGATGGAAGCTTTAGTACATCGCACTAAAGACACAGACTGACGGCAAACACATTGTATTGGCCCTGCATGCAAGTAGCAATCTTGCCTTCAGGAATGCTTAATGACATATCACACATTGAACCATTTTTAAAAACATAAATAAACTGATAGTTCAGCCTATTGTGGACAACATGAGGCTGGATGTTATTTATTCATATTTCCATATTGCACGTATCCTAGCAACTATCTTTGGAGGCAGTGGGCCTAAATGAAGGATGATTATGTGGGTTTGTGCCTGCAGAAAGCCTGGTTTGAATGTTCCGGGGGCGTTTGTCAATGCCCTCTCCTGTGCTGCATGCTCCCATTGTTGCCACGTTCCTTAGTTACTGCAAAACCTGGTCTGGACACGGGAGAAGGAATGGGTGACGTTCGAAAGTAGGGTCTCGACCCGAAACATCACCCATTCCTTCTCTCCAGAGATGCTGCCTGTCCTGCTGAGTTACTCCAGCATTTTGTGTCTATCTTCGATTTAAACCAGCATTCTTACACGTCTGGAGACGAGACGTCTGCTGAACAACAACGCTGGGGCGACAATGTACAATCGTACATTCACATCATTCCAAGTTTCTCAATTAGTGCATCTGTGGATTCTTTGCCACAGACAAAGAATCCACAGATGCACTAAGTCAGTGAATATATGTAAGGCAGAGATGGATAGATTCTTGATTAGTGCGGGTGTCAGAGGTTATGGAGAGAAGGCAGGAGAATGGGGTTAGGAGGGAGAGATAGATCAGCCATGATTGAATGGCAGAGTAAACTTGATGGGCCGAATGGCTTAATTCTGCTCCTATCACATGCCCTTGTGATAGTGGCCATGGCTTCTGTTATATTGCAGATATACACAAAATGTTGGTGTAACTCAGCGGGACAGGCAGCATCTCTGGAGAAAAGGAATGGGTGATGTTTCAGGTCGAGACCCTTCTTCTGACTCAGTGCTAATAATGAACATTTCCTTAACACCATCTGCTTTGATCTGTCATTTTCACACCTTACCGTCCATACCTCTAGACTCATTTTCACGCGACTGTCTAAAGGAGGGTCTAACTTCAAGTAACCCTTGCTTTCCCCCTCTCTTTATCCCCTCCCCTTCCCAGTTCTCCCTCCAGTCTTACTGTCTCCAACTACATTCTCTCTCTGCCCCTGACACCAGTCTGAAGAAGTGTCTCGACCTTCAACATCACCCCTTCCTTCTTTCCAGAGATGCTGCCTGACCCGCTGAGTTACGCCAGCACATTGCTTCTATATTTTATGTTCTTCCTATTTATTGAGCACTATACAGGACTATTTCAGAAATCTGATTCTGCCTTACCGAGCGGAAGATAACAATCGGATCTTTTATGTTGATGGTAGGTGGGTCAGGAGGAGTTCAGGCGAGTGGGTTATGTAGAAGGGAGGTGGGGGTGGGAGGTCATTTTGAATTTACCCTTAAAGTAACAGCAATAATTAACAGAAAATAACACAATATATTAGAATGTGCAGGAAGGAACTGCAGATGCTGGTTAGAGCGGTCAATGTTCATACCAGGCACTGGCGTGGGGGGACCGCCGTGAGGGAGGTGGGGTGGGGGTCAAGGAGGACCTGGCACATGATACTTCGTCAGCGCCCTTTATGTGGTGACTATTTGCATACCTTGGTGTACGCAAGCAAAGAATTTCACTGTGTCATCTCACATGTGACAATAAAATAAAAGATTCCATTCCATCCCATAGTGGAAACATCCTCTCCACATCCAGTCTCCAGTACACAAGACTCTCCACACCCAGTCTACAGTACACAAGACTGTTTAAACAAAACTGCTCAAAAACAAACTAACAAAAGGGCGGCACGGTGGTGCAGCGGTAGAGTTGCTGCCTCACAGCGCCAGAGACCTGGGTTCGATCCTGACTACGGGTGCTGTCTGTACGGAGTTTGTACGTTCTCCCCGTGAGCTGTGTGGGTTTTCTCTGAGATCTTCGGTTTCCACCCACAGTCCAAAGATGTGCAGGTTTGTAGGTTAATTGGCTTGGTACAATGTTAATGCGCGGTTGGTACGGACTCGGTGGGCCAAAGGGCCTGTTTCTGCGCTGTATCTCTAACCTAAACTAAACTAAATCGGGTAAAAGAAGCACGTAGATTGAACCTTAATTTGAATGTTGTGTCGATAGTTGATTTTGTCAAAAGGGATCCTGGTGTAACTTGCAGTCCTTCACCTAAACTGAATGCTGCCTGAATGTTAGGACACAGAGTTTCTCCAACAAACAAATCCAATTTAATGCTTCGATGCACATATCAGATGTTAGCCACATTATAACTGTGGACAGAAAATGAAAATGCTCAAAAATGGAAGCTCACACAAATTTATTGGTTTCTTGGTTTATTAAATTAAGTAATGATCATTAAAATGACAGGCAATCAATCCTGTGCAACGGTACTTATTTGCTGATTAACTTGGCCCCTGTATTTGCTTCCCTCCCTTAGTTTGAGATATATACAGTAGAAGGGAATGATGTAGGATAGAAACATAGAAAATAGTTGCAAGAGTAGGCCATCGGCCCTTCGAGCCAGCACCGCCATTTAATATGACCATGGCTGATCATCCAAAATCAGTGCCCCGTTCTTGCTTTTTCCCCATATCCTTTGATTACGTTAGCCAGAAGAGCTAAATCTAACTCCCTCTTGAAAACATCCAGTGAATTGGCCTCCACTGCCTTCTGTGGCAAAGAATTCCACAGATTCACAACTCTCTGTGTGAAAAAACTTTTTTCCTGATCTCAGTCTTAAATGGGCAACCCCTTATTCTTAAACTGTGGCCCCTGGTTCTGGACTCCCCTAACATCGAGAACATTTTTCCTGCATCTAGCTTGTCCAATCCTTTAAGAATGTTATATGTTTCTATAAGATCCTTCTAAATTCCAGTGAATATAAGCCCAGTTGACCCATTCTTTCACCATATCAGTCTCGCCTTCCCAGGAATTAACCTGGTGACCCTACGCTGCATTCCCTCAATAGCAATAATGTCCTTCCTCAAATTAGGAGACCAAAATTGCACACAAAACTCCAGGTGTGGTCTCACCAGGGCCCTGTACAACTGCAGTAGGATCTCCTTGCTCCTAAACTAAAATTCTCTTGCAATGAAAGCCAACATGCCATTAGGTTCCACGATGTTAGGCCCAACGACACCGGAGACCCAATGGAAAATGTTGGTTCCCCGTACAGGGAATAGATTAACGGTTTACCCCACATCTCCCCCCTCCACCCCCCACAGATACACAGCTAAAAATATAATAAAAACTAGGCTCAAGACATACATTTAACAAGACTGTAGTCGAGCTGCTGCCATTAGGCGCCGCCACACCCACTTCCCCACTACCGATGTAACGCTGACTGGTCTATAATTCCCCATTTTCTCTCTCCCTCCTTTCTTAAAAAGTGGGGTTACATTGGCTATCCTCCAGTCCACAGGAACTGATCTAGAGTCTAGAGAACATTGTAAAATGATCACCAATGCATCCACGATTTCTAGGGGCCGGCCACCTCTGGGATGCAGACCATCAGGCCCTGGGGATTTATCTGTCTTCAGTCCCAACAGTTTACCCAACACCATTTCCTGACTAATGTGGATTCTCTTCAGTTCCTCCCTACCACTAGATCCTCTGTCCCCTAGTATTTCCGGGAGATTGTTTGTGTCTTCCTTAGTGAAGACAGAACCACAGTACTCGTTTAACTGTTCTGCCATTTCCTGTTTCCTATTATAAATTCACCTGTCTCTGACTGTAAGGAACCTACATTCGTCTTCACTAATCGTTTCCTTTTTACATACCAAAATAAGCTTTTAGAGTCAGTTTTTATATTCCCCGCAAGCTTTCTTTCATGCTCTTTTTCACCCCTCTTAATTAACCCCTTTGTCCTCCTCTGTTGTTCTAAATAGGATACAGGATATAGGAGTGATATAGGATGTGATGAAGCATCAGGTCTATCGCTAAAGAGCATGGGGGGGAGGGGGGGTAGGAGGGTGCATCAACAAATGGACAATGACTTCTGTCTTCATGTGCCAGAGAGCCCAACATGCGCCATGCCAACATGCCGCCATGCTCATGTCAACATGCCCATGCTAACATGCTCATGTCAACATGCCATAATGCCATCATGCCAACATGACCACATTCCAAAATGCCCATGCCAACATGCTACCATGCCAACATGCTAACATGCCAACATGCCATCATGCCAAGGCTCGAAATTAGTGGTTGCCTGGGTGCCAATGGCCACCTAAAATGCTGCCGGGCAACCTAAATGCTGAGTCATTTTGCCCGGCTTGGCACTGTAGATACTGGTTTATACCGAAGATAGACACGAAAAATTGGAGTAACTCAGCGGGTCAGGCAGCATCCGTGGAGAACATGGATAGGTGACGTTTAGTGTCAGCAACAGCAGCGACAGCTGTAGTGCGGGACAAAGATACTAGGTGCGGGGTGACGGAGCATCGGAGCGAATGACGGGCCCCGCACAGCAGCAGCGGCAGTGACAGCGGCTCCACCGCCTCTTCCTCCTGTACCCCGCCCGTCCTGATAGCGGCCACTACTGCCACTTGCAATAACCGCTTTCAAAATAAACCCTCCCGCACGCCAGGGAAGGAGGGAGGGAGGAAGGAAGTGGGAGCCCCCTCCCGCCGTCTGAAGCACCTTCCCCCAAAGATCCTATAGCTATAGGATCTTTGCCTGCACCCCTCTGCCCTATTGGCTGGCGGAGGAGGGGAGGCGGTGGCGAGGAGATCCCAACTGCCTCCCCCTGTGGTGGCGGCACTTGACGCTGGACAGGGACGGCCAAGGCAGCGGGGCAATGATGCCGGTGTTGTCCGAGGAGTGCTGACCTTCCTTCCCCCTCTCCCTCTCCCGCTCCCCCTCCCTCTCCCCCTCCCCCTCATTCTCCTGCCACCCCCATTCATCTTGTACTGATCCTTCCCATTCATCCCCTCCATTATCCTGCACCGATCCCCCTCATCCATCCTGTAGTGATCTCCCCATTCATCTTTTACTGAACCACCCATTCATCCTGTACTGATCCCCTCATTCATCCTGCACTGATCCCCCATCCATCCTGCAGTGATTCACCCATTCATCCTGTAGTGAGCCACCCATTCTTCCTGCCCAGACCCTCCGATCCACATTGTACTGAGCCACCCATTCATCCTGTACTGATTCCCCCCAAACTCCAGTCCCATCCCCAGTTCACCCATAGTCGGGCCTATTGAGGCCTCTGCAGTCGCCACTACGGCAGCCCGATGCTTCAGGCCCTCTCGCCAGATGATGGAGTTCTGGCGTTGGGCGAACACACTGAGCGGCCCGGAGTGTCTGGAATGGCCGCTTCCTCCCCAAAGACCACGGCTCCCGAAGGCCACGGGCCGCGCTGGTCGAAGCTCCGACCCTGGCAACCTCCGTGAGATCCACGGTGATCCTAACTCAACGCCGCCCGCAGCTGGGAGCTCCACAGACCGCAGACCGCCGGTCACAGCCCTCCAGAGCTTACTGCACGGCGACCCGGGTTAGGCATCGCCCGCTCCGCGATGGTGCCTCAGCCCAGTGCCTCCGCCTTCAGGAGCTGTCCTGGCCGGTCCCGGTAGGAAACGCCGCTCCAGACTGCATGTAGGCCTCGAGGAAGGGTCGAAAACACGGCTCGGAGAAAAGCCGCATCTCCGACCAGTTGGGACTGAGAAAAGTAGTTTCCCCCCTTTCCCCCCACCCCCTACATAAAAAGACTAAAAGACCTCCAAACTCCACGCTTTTAACTAACTAAAAATTTAAAAAAGCGTGAAAAGACTAACAACTGCTGGCAGGGCAGCCATACTCGACAGGGCCTTCTTGACTACAAAAAGAATGGGGGGGTTCAGTCTGAAGAAGGGTCTCGGCCTGAAACGTTGCCTATTTCCTTCGCTCCATAGACGCTGCCTCACCCGCTGATTTTCTCCAGCATTTCTGTACTGCTGGAGAAACTCATCAGTACAGATTCATCCTGTACTGCTCCCCCATCCAAAGGAGCTGATCGTGGACTTTAGGAGGGCACATCTTCCGAGGACGTACACACCATTGAGGATAAATGGGGATACTGTGGATAGGGTGAGCTGTTTTAAATACCTGGGAGTCCACATCTCTGAGGATCTGACATGGACATCGCACGCTGCAGCACTCGTGAGTAAGGCAAGGCAGCGCCTTTACCACCTCAGGCAATTGAGGAAATTCAGAGTGTCTCCGAGGATCCTCCAGTGCTTCTACTCTGCGGCTGTGGAAAGCATCTTGTCCGGAAACATTACAATCTGGTTTGGGAATTGCTCTGCCCAGGACAAGAAGGCTTTGAGTAGTGCGTTCGGCCGAACGCACTATGAGGACTTCTCTCGCCCCTCTGCAGAAACTATACATCAGAAGGTGCAACTCCAGAGCCAATAAGATAATGGGAGACCCCTTCCACCCCTGTAATGGACTGTTCCAGCTGCTACGGTCAGGCAAACGCCTCCGTTGCCGCGCTGTGAGAACGGAGAGGATGAGAAGGAGTTTCTTCCCAGAGGCCATTCGGCCCGTAAACTCCTATCTCACCAGGGACTAACTCTACTACAGTTACTGGACCACAATACCACCCACAATATTTTATTATGGAAAAGAACATGTGATTCTGTTTGTAGTATGTTGGTTGGTTGTTTGTTTGTTTGTTTTTTGCAGAAAGTTCGCAGGCACAGCCACTTTTCATTTCACTGCACATCCCGTATGTGTATGTGACGAATAAACTTGACTTGACTTGATCCATCCTGCACAGATCCCCCTCATCCATCCCATACTCATCCCCCCCCGATTCAACCCCCACTGACATCCCCGTGCTCTCCCCTCACAATTTTACCTACTCCAACCAACACGCACTAATTCCCCTGCCTCAATCCATCCATCCCGCACCGATTGCCTTCTCAACCCCCCCCCCTCCCCCCCGCCATCTATAAACCCCGCACTGATTCACCCCCCCTCCCCCCACTGACCCTAATGTGCTGGAAATGTCTTCAGAGCGAACATTGACTATGTTTGCCAACGGAATGTAATCAAATTGTTTTAATTCCCAATATTATTATTTGTTTTAATCCATAATGATGGATAAATTAAATTGTGAACACATGAAAAATTAAAACCGCAATGTTTGATTGTCACTGCTACCGATGACACGTTATTACAGAATTCATTTTAACGGCAAATCAATGCTCTTAATATGGAGTATCCGCACTGTAGTTATTTAATGAGCAACATTCACAACTAGACGTTGGATTTATCCAGGTTTTACTTCTACAGTCGGTCATTTACATCACAAATTTGGTCAGGAGATATTTCAGTTGAAATTTTAACGTTAATTCTGAAGTGGGAATGATGGAAACAGCGTTTATCAATAACGAGGGGGCGCCGTCGAGTATGGCTGCTCTGCCTGCAGCTGTCTGTCCTGTTCACCCTTTTTTTTGTTTTTAGTGTCCTAATAGTTTTGTTTTGTGGTCTAATCTTTTGTGTGGGGGGTGGGGAGGAAGGGGAAGGCGGAAACTGTATTTCTCGGTCCCTACCTGGCCGGAGTTGAGATTTTCCTCCGAGCTGCATTTTCGCCCCTTCCTCACGGCCTACCAACGGGCCTGGCGCGACGTTTCCTGCCGGGATCGGCAGGCCAGAACTTCAGCTTCAGTGGTGGTGCAGCGCTGAAGCACCATCGCGGAGCGGGCGATGCCTTACCCGGGTCGCCGTGTGGCAAGCTCCGGAGTTCTGAGACCGCCGACTCGAACATCACGGAGCTGCGGGGTCTGTGGAGCGTCGAGCTGAGGCGGCGCGGGGTTTGAACACCGCGGACCCTGGGATCTTTCGCCAAGATCGCCAGTGTCGGCGCTCCGACTAGCGTGGCCTGTGGACTTCAGGAGCCACGGTCTCCGGGGAGGAAGCGGCCTTTTCCAGACACTCCAAGCCGTGGAGAGTATTCTCCCGACGCCGGAGCTCCATCACCCGGCGAGAGGGCCTGAAACATCGGGCCGCCGTTGCGGCAACTGCAGAGACCTGAATAGGCCCGACCGTGGGTGAACAAGAGGAAGACGACTGGACTTTGTGCCTTGCCTCACAGTGCGCACCATTGTGGGGGCATGTTTTTATGTTCAATTCTTTAATGTTGTGTTATATTTTTGGTGTGCTGCAGATGGCTCATAAAACATGGCTGCTGGAGGTGAGAGTGAACGCTGGCGCGATTGGCTGCCGCTGCTCTCTCTCCGGATTGTGCATTGTTGCTGTAAATGTTGTTTTTGTTTCATGCTTGTTTTAATTGTGTCCTTGAGAGTCCTGAAAGGCACCAATAAATAACATGTATTATTATTACTATTCATTGTTTTTCATTCTGGTGCGTACAAACTGGGTATCTTCATTGCTGTTCACAACACTTACATCTAATATGAATGTCCGGTAATGTGGCGTTTTGACACCTTTAAACATATTACCAAAAGACCATTTGCTGCAGTTATGTCCTTTGGCCATCTCTTGTCAGTTAGTGTAATGTTTAACCTGTCAGATGGGTATAGTCGGTTTTAACAGCTATTATCATAAAATGCCGTTAGAAGTTTCCTTGCAACCTGTATATTTTGTTGTGGATAAATTATGTGGGAAGCGAGAGTGTTTTTGTGCCAATAACAATAAAGACCCATGCTATGACCATGTCATGATGATTTTCGGTCCTTCACAAAAAACATGCTTGCAACAATCCGTAGTGTGCATGGTTAAGCATGTATGTTACCATGGTCCAGGATTTATTGACACAGGTTGATCATACGCTGAATAATCCAACCATATTTTTGTTTGGAAGGGGAAAGAAATAATAGAAATTGCATTAATTGCAATGTGTAAAAAGAGTTGAGATACTGTATTTTGCTGCATGTCATCGTGGTATATATCATGTGAATATGTTTAGTTTGTGACTTTATTTGAAGCAGAAATAATATGTGAATGCTTCATTGACCCTCGTGTTCCCATCAAATCATTCCCCTCTCACCGTAAACCTGTGTCCACTGGTCCTTGATTTCCCTACTTTGGGCAAGGGTCTCTGTGCATCTATTTCTCTCATGATGATGGTGTAAGTTAGTTGGAGTGCAGGGTATCATTGCCGGAAGGGCTGTCGATATCTTGCTGCCGGGACTTTGCAGCTAATAGCAATTTGATCGCAGGGTGCCAGGATTGATTGAACATAAAAGCTCCTGTGGATTCAGGGGTCAATAGTACAGTTGTGAATCGACCCATTAGTCTTCTCCAGCCACAGCTGACGTTACACCATCTCTCTGCTCAACACTCCTTTCTCTCTGCGATTATTTACAGTTTTCGGTTGTGCAGTCTATCGCAGAGGGGCTGATTCTAAACAACCTCCAGCGCCACAGGCCACTGAACCTTATCTTTGATTTGATTCAAAGAGAAAGGCAGAAAGGACCTGCATTTAAACCATGGCTTTTACAATCTCACTCACCAGACGTGTTCACAGTCAATGAATAGATTTGTGAAATGCAGTCACTGATGACTGAAGAAATGTCCTGACCCGAAATGTCACCTTTCCATGTTCTCCACAGATGCTGCCTGACCAGCTGAGTTACTCCAGCACTCTGTGAAACGTCACCTATCCATGTTCTCCACAGATGCTGCCTGACCCGCTGAGTTACTCCAGCACTCTGTGAAACGTCACCTATCCATGTTCTCCAGAGATGCTGCCTGACCCGCTGAGTTACTCCAGTACTCTGTGAAACGTCACCTATCCATGTTCTCCACAGATGCTGCCTGACCCGCTGAATTACTCCAGCACTCTGTGCCGTTTTTTGCTGTTGTAATGCTTGAATGATTTATCTGTAGTCTGATTCTGACCTCACCCAATGTTCAGGTTTGGTTACAATTGGTGAACAGTAGATATGAACTATTTTGCCGTGCGCACATGTGGTAGATGGCCCATATGTTTTTCCCAGGGTGGAAATCTCAAATCCAAGACAGCATGGCTTTGAGGTGGGAGAGGCAAACTAATAGCACCAGAGACTCGAGTTCCATCCCAGGTTCTGTCTGTACGGAGTTTATACATTTTCCCTGTGAGCGCGTGGGTTTTCTCTGGGTGCATTGGTTTCCTCCCCCACTCCAAAGACGAATATGTTTAGTAGGTTAATTGGGTTCGGTAAAATTGTCCCTAGTGTGTGAAGAATAGTGTTAGTGTACGGGGTGACCGCTGGTCGGCGTGTGGACTCGGTGGGCCGAAGGGCCTGTTTCTGCGCTGTATCTCTAAACTCAACTAAACTAGATGTGTCCGGATCCTACATACAGCCCCCGGTTCCCTCCACAGCCCTTCAGTAATGTCAGTCACCAACCTGTGCTGGCTTCTTGCTGCCATCACAAGCTCCCTCGTGTACATGTGAACATTGTGGCAGATGCCATACAAATGTTTTGTCTTTGCTTATTTTACAGATCCAGCGATTGTTAATGGAGTTTTCTGGTCTGAAGCTTTGAACAAAGTTTTTGTTGATAACTTTGAGCATGACCCTTCTCTGATATGGCAATACTTTGGCAGCGCCAATGGATTTTTCAGACAGTATCCAGGTATGAACATTATTATAAACTACTGTGTCTGAAAAACAATGATGTGGAATAATAACTGCACCTAGCTTCGCAATTTGAACTTATAAGAGGAGATCTGCAGTATTTCCAAACTCCAGAAACTGTACTGCAAACTCTACAATTGCTAGAGTAACTCAGTGGCTCAGGCAGCTGTTCAGTGTCATCTGACTGCAGGGTATCCGTACACTGTAAATGGCTCGATTGTAATCATGTATTGTCTTTCCGCTGACTGGTTAGCACACAACAAAAGTTTTTCATTGTATCTCGGTACATGTGGCACTAAACTCAACTGAATTGATAAAATAACTGATTTTCTATTTGGATCAATATAAAGTGACCTGGACAGGTTGAGTGAGTGGGCAGATGCGTGGCAGATGCAGTATAATATAGATAAATGTGAGGTTATCCTCTTTGGTGGCAAAAACAGGGGGGCAGATTATTATCTCAATGGGGTTAGGTTAGGTAAGGGGGAGGTACAGCGAGACCTGGGTGTCCTTGTACACCGGTCACTGAAAGCTGGCGTGCAGGTACAGCAGGCAGTGAAGAAAGTTAATGGAATATTGGCCTTCTTAACAAGAGGATTTCAGTAAAGGAGTAGAGAGGTTCCTCTGCAGTTGTACAGGGCTCTGGTAAGACCGCATCTGGAGTATTGCGTTCAGTTCTGGTCTCCTAATTTGAGGAAGGACATCCTTGTGATTGAGGCAGTGCAGCGTAGGTTCGTGAGATTGATCTCTGGGATGGCGGGACTGTCATATGAGGAAAGATTGAAAAGACTAGGCTTGTATTCACTGGAGTTTAGAAGGATGACGGGAGATCTTATAGAAACATATACAATTATAAAAGGACTGGACAAGCTCGAAGCAGGAAAAATGTTCCCATTGTTGGGCGAGTCCAGAACCAGGGGCCACAGTCTTAGAATAAAGGGGAGGCCATTTAAGACTGAGGTGAGAAAAAACTTTTTCACCTAGAGAATTTGTGGAATTCCCTGCCACAGAGGGCAGTGGAGGCCAAATCACTGGATGGATTTAAGAGAGAGTTAGATAGAGCTCTAGGGGCTAGTGGAATCAAGGGAGATGGGGAGAAGGCAGGCACGGGTTGATCACAATGAATGGCAGTGCTGGCTCGAAGGGCCGAATTTCCTCCTCCTGCGCCTATTTTCTATGTTTCTATGTAAAGTCATCATTTATGATCCCCATTCTTCACCTCCTGTGCTATTTAACCATGCACAGAGGGTGGTGAGTGCCTGGAACGCGCTGCCAGGGTTGGTGGTGGAGGCAGATACAATAGTGGCATTTATGAGATGTTGACCCTTTCAATATCATTGCAGTCAGTATCTTGCCTTGAAAAGATTAGATAGATAATGGAATTAAGCAGCTGATAGCATGATAGGGACTTTTGGATAGGCACGTGGATATGCAGGGACTGGAGGGATATGGATTATGTGCAGGCAAATCGGAGTTGGTCTGTTTAATTTAGTTTAGAGATACAGCGCAGAAACAGGCCCTTCGGCCCACCGAGTCCGTGCTGACCAGCGATCCCCGCACACTAGCACTACCCAACACACGCTGGGTTTGAAGCTGAACCAGTCTGAAGAAGGGTCTTGACCCGAGACGTCACCCATTCCTGCTCTCCAGAGATGCTGCCTGTCCCGCTGAGTTACTCTAGCTTGTTGTGTCTATCTTCGGTTAAAACCAGCATCTGCAGTTTCTTCCTACACACACTAGGGATAATTTACAATCATACCAAGCCAATTAACCTACAAATCTGTACGTCTTTGGAGTGTGGGAGGAAACCCAAAATCTCAAAGAAAACCCACGTGGTCAAGGGGAGAACGTACAAACTCCGTATAGACAAGCACCCGTAGTCAGGATTAAACCCTGGTCGAACCACTGTGCGCCCTGTGTTCGTGTTGTGTACGCAAGGACGTTGTGGGCCGAAGGGCCTGTTCCTGTGCTGTACTGTTCCATGCATCTCCTTGCGATGTAGGGGTGGGAGAGGTAACATTGCACCTCTCGCTGTCACAGATGGGGATTGCATCTGGATAGGTGTCAATAGAAAGTAGACAATACGTACAGGTGCAATTTGGCCCTTCAATGTGATCATGGCTGATCATCCCCAATCAGTACCCTGTTCCTGCCTTCTCCCCATATCCCCTGACTCTGCTATCTTTAAGAACCCTATCCAGCTCTCTCTTGAAAGTATCCAGATAAGAGAACCAGCCTCCACCACCGTCTGATGCAGAGAATTCCACAGATTCACAAATCTCTGTGAGAAAAAGTGTTTCCTTGTCTATGTTCTAAATGGCTAACCCCTTATTCTGAAACTGTAGCCCCTGGTTCTGCACTCCCCCAACAATGGGAACATGTTTCCTGCCTCTGGCGTATCCAAACCCTTAACAATCTTATATGTTTAAATGAAATATCCTCTCATCCTTCTAAACTCCAGAGTGTACAAGCCCAGCTGCTCTATTCTCTCAGCATATGACAGTCCCGCCATCCCGGGAATTAACCTTGTAAACCAACCTTAATAGCAAGAATGTCCTTTCTCAAATTAGGGGACCAAAACTGCACACAATACTCCAGGTGTGGTCTCACTAGGGCTCTGTACAATTGCAGAAGGACATCTTTGCTCCTATACTCAACTCCTCTTGCTATAAAGGTCAACATGCCATTCGCTTTCTTCACTGCCTGCTGTACCTGCATGTTTACTTTCATTGACTGATAAACAAGGACCCCCAGATCCCGTTGTACTTCCCCTTTTCCCAACTTGACACCTTTTAGATAGTAATCTGCCTTCCTGTCTTTGCTACCAAAATGGATAACCTCACATTTATCCACACTAAATTGCATCTGCCATGCATTTGTCCACTCCCCCAACCTGTCCAAGTCACCCTGCATTCTCATAGCATCCTCCTCACAGTTCACACTGCCACCCAGCTTTGTGCCATCTGCAAATTTGCTAATGTTATCTTGAATCCCTTCATCTAAATCATTGATGTATATTGTAAATAGCTGCAGTCCCAACACCAAGCCTTGTGGTACCCCACTAGTCACTGCCTGCCATTCTGAAAGGGACCCGTTAATCCCTACTCTATGTTTCCTGTCTGCCAACCAATTTTCTGTCCATGTCAACACTCTACTCCCAATACCATGTGCCCTAATTTTGCCCACTAATCTCCTATGTGGGACCTTATCAAATACTTTCTGAAAGTCCAGGTACACCACATCCACTATCCATCTTCCCCACTACCGATGTCAGCCTATCTATAATTCCCTATTTTCTCTCTCCTACCTTTCTTAAAAAGTGGAATAACGTTAGCTACCCTCCAATCCACAGGATCTGATCCTGAATCAATAGAACATTGGAAAATTATCACCAGTGCGTCAACGATTTCTAGAGCCACTTCCTTAAGTACCCTGGGATGCAAACAATCAGGCCCTGGGGACAGCCTTCTGTCCCATCAGTCTACCCAACACCATTCCCTGCCTAAAGTTGATTTCCTTCAGTTCCTCTGTCACCCCAGATCCTCTGGCCACAACTATATCAGGAAGATTGTTTGTGTCTCCTTTGTGAAGACGGATCCAAAGTACCTGTTCAACTCATCTGCCATTTCTTTGATCCCCGTAATAAATTCACCTTTTTCAGTCTTCAAGGGTCCAACTTTGGTCTTAACTCATTTTTTTCCTCTTCACATACCTAAAGAAAATGTTACTATCCTCCTTTATATTCTTGGCTAGCTTACCTTCGTACCCCATCTTTTCTCCCCGTATTACCTTTTTAGTTATCTTCTGTTGCTCTTTAAACATTACCCAATCCTCTTGATTCCAGCTCATCTTTGCTATGTTGTTGTTCTCTTTTATTTTTATACTGTCCCTGACGTCCCTTGTCAGCCACGGTCGCCCCGTACTCCCCTTGGAATCTTTCTTCCTCTTTGTCAGTCTATGAGGCTGGGGATGGATCTGCTGCATCATCTGGACTGGTATAGAGATTATAACGAGAGGAGTTGAGTTTAGGAGCAAGGAGGTCTTACTGCAGTTGTACAGGGCCCTGGTAAGACCGCACCTGGAGTATTGTGTCCAGTTTTGCTCTTCTAATTTGAGGAAGGACATTCTTGCTATTGAGGGAGTGCAGCGTAGGTTCACCAGGTTAATTCCCGCGATGGCGAGACTGACATATGATGAAAGAATGTGTTGACTGGGCTTTAGAAGGATGAGAGCGGATCTTACAGAAACGTATAAAATTCTTAAGGGATTGGTCAGGCTAGATTCAGGAAAAATGTTCCCGATGTTGGGGGAGTCCAGAACCAGGGGTCACAGTTTAAGAATAAGGGGTAGGCCATTTAGGATGAGGAGAAACGTTTTCACTCAGAGAGTTGTGAATCTGTGGAATTCTCTGCCACAGTAGGCAGTGGAGGCCGATACACTGGATGTTTTCAAGAGAGAGTTAGATTTAGCTCTTAGGGCTAACGGAATCAAGGGATATGGGGATTCTGGATGATCAGCCATGATCATATTGAATGGTGGTGCTGGCTCGAGGGGCCAAATGGCCTACTCCTGCATCTATTTTCTATGTTTCTATGGAGATGGATCTGCTGCATCATCTGGAGTGGTGTCAGTCTATGGGGCTGGGGATGGATCTGCAGCTTCAGACTGTGGCAATGTAATAATGGTGGGCGCCCATCACATTTCCCCAGCACTGTATCGAGCTTTTCACTTCCATTGACCTGCCAGCGTGAAGGATGTGAGAACAATCTCCTCTTTATCCCCCATGCAGTGTGCTTATTCATCCCCTTTCTGCTGCCTCTGCTGCTGCTGACACGCTGCTATTGTGTTGCAGCCACCTTTTCAACTCGACTATTCCACACACACACACATACACGGAGAAAGCTAAATCTACTGCACGAGTTAAAGTGACATTGCCTCCTGAAATACTCGGCTTAGCAGCAACTTCACCAACCCAGAGATGTGCGTAGGAAGGAACTGCAAATGCTGCTTTACACCCAAGATAGACACAAAATGCTGGAGTAAATTAGCAGGCAAGCAGCATCTGTGGAGAACATGGACAGGTGACGTTTCACAGAGTGCTGGAGTAACTCAGCGGGTCAGGCAGCATCTGTGGAGAACATGGATAGGTGACGTTTCACAGGGTGCTGGAGTAACTCAGCGGGTCAGGCAGCATCTGTGGAGAACATGGATAGGTGACGTTTCACAGGGTGCTGGAGTAACTCAGCGGGTCAGGCAGCATCTGTGGAGAACATGGATAGGTGACGTTTCACAGGTGTTACAGGTGACACAGTAATAGGCAGACAGAATGGCTGGGAAGCTTTATGAGGATATTGGTCTTCGAGCCAACACCGCCATTCAATATGATCGTGGCTGATCTTCTAAAATCAGTACCCCATTCCTGCTTTCTCCCCATATCTCTTGCTTCCGTTAGCTCTAATAGCTTGAAAACATCCAGTGAATTGGCCTCCATTGCCTTCTGTGGCAGATAACCACAGATTCACAACTCTTTGGGTGACTTTGGGAGGTGGGATTAATAGCTGGCGGTTTTTGCTGTCTGAAGTTTTCAAGCCTTGGTTGGATCTACACAGATGTAAATTTCACTTTTGTGTCAAAACAAGTGTCAGATCTGGTTTATAAATAACGTTATCAATAAAAGGTAGATCAAATACAGTTAGATCTATTGCAGTGATTGTGATGCAAATTGAGACCATAAATACCATTCTGCAGTGAAGTTTGTGGAGGTGTTGCTTTTGGCCTTAAAGCTGTGTAGCTGGTGTAGTTGTGGCAGTAACTTTAATTGTACTGTGCCTACCTGGCCAGGGAATTCTAGAAGTTGCTTGCCCAGTAAACTGCTCTTCCACTGGGGCAGTCCCTTCAGACCAGAGATGGAGAGCCAAGAGGGTTGAATATGTACTGACAGTGGAACAATGGCGTTCTTATTTACAACAGCAGTTCAGGCATCTGAACACAATACTCGTAGGTAACCTAGAATAAACCAAAAAAACAATCGATTCATAGCTCCAATACGTGTGCAGAAAGCCTGACGTCCTTTCAGCAAGTCAAGACAGTCCATAATTTAGTCAGTGTTTTGTGGTGTTCAAGAGCCTGCTGGTTGCTGAGGAGAAGCAGTTCTTGAACCCGGAGGTTACAGTTTTCACGGTTTTCAGGCTCCTGTGCTATCTTTCCGATGGCAGATATGAGATGAGAGCGTGGCCATGGTGGTGTGGGTCATAGTGTCATACAGCCCAGAAATAGGCCCTTTGGCCCAACTTGTCAATGCCAACTCAGATGCCCCATCTACACTAGTCTAGGCTGGACTGTGGTTCCCCGCACATCATCTTTAAACTTTGCTCCTCTCATCTTGAATCTATGCCCTCTAAGTATTAGATGTTTCCACCCTGGCGAAAAAGGTGCAGACTGTCTCTTCTATCTAAGCCTCTCATAATTTGATTGACTTCCATCAAGGTCTCCCTGCAACCGCCAGCGCTCCAGAGAAAACAACCCTGTCCAACCTCTCCCTGTAGCTGAAACCCTCGAATCCAGACATCACTCTGATAAACCTCTGCTGCACCCTCTCCAAAGCCTCCACATCCTTCCTGTAATGCGGACGACCAGAACTGCATGCAATACTGACCAAAGTCCTACAGAGCTGACTAAAGGTTCCTGAAGGTGACCGTAACAGGGCACCACAACGTTCTTTTTAAAAATACATTGTGTTCCTGTGCATCCAAAGTATTCCAGGACTGAGAAGAAAATCTATGGCCTCAAAGCTAGCAGTGCATTGATTTTTATTTTACTTGGCCATCTCCTCCTAAAGAACCTTTATCACGTTTCCTAACCTTGAGTGTACATTAAGTTCTGCAGGTTAATGGTGCATTCTAAACCAGGCACAATCAAGCTATTAGTTTGATTTTGGAAAGATGCCAGCAGTGTGAAATTACTTACAACAAGAAATGTACAGCAATCATGTTCCTTCATTGTCTTTATGCTAAATGAAATTGTACAATTTAGGAGAATATGTATAATTATTATTTTAGACGATACGTGCCAACAGATGTGGACTAATCGTGTAGGAAGGAACTGCAGATGCTAGTTTAAACCGAAGATAGACACAAAATGCTGGAGTGGCTCAGCTGGACAGGTAGCATCTCTGGAGAGAAGGAATGGGTGACGTTTCGGGTCAAGAACCTTCGTCAGACTGAAGAAGGGCCTCGACCCATTCCTTCCCTCCAGTTACTCTAGCATTTTATGTCGATCTTCAATGTGGTCTATCTTTCTCTTGTATTTCCTTCTGATTGGAATCATTTTGCTAACGTCCTTGCTTCTTTGCGACAGGTATAAAGTGGGAACCCGATGAAAACGGTGTCATTGCATTTGACTGCAGGACTCGCAAATGGTAGGGTATAGTTCACAGCCACTGTGTGTTGTTGCAAACCATTCCTGAACCATAGAAACATACTCTGGGTGAAAAAGTTTTTCCTCAATGGCCGATCCCTTATTCTTAAACTGTGACCCCTGGTTCTGGACTCCCTCAACACCGGGAACATTTTTGCTGCATCTAGCCTGTCCAATCCCTTAAGAATTTTAGATCCCCTCTCATCCTTCTAAATTCTAGTGAATACAAGCCTAGTCGACCCATTCTTTCATTATATGTCGGTCCCGCCATCCTGGTGAACCTACACTGCACTCCCTCAATAGCAATAATGTCCTTCTTCAAATTAGGAATCCAAAACGGTGCACAATACTCCAGGCGTGGTCTCACCAGGGCCCTGTACAATTGCAGTAGGACACCCTTGCTCCTATACTCAAATCCTCTCGCTATGAAGGCCAACATGCCATTAGCTTTCTTCACAGCCTGCTGTACTTGCATGCTTCCTATCACCTTGAAGACCTTGAGTTGCAGCTTTCTGTGTTGTTATCCCCAGGTACATTCAGGCTGCCACTTCTCCCAAAGATGTGATCATTTTAGTTGATGTCAGTGGAAGCATGAAGGGACTTCGTATGACAATAGCCAAGCAGACAGTTTCATCTATCTTGGACACACTTGGAGATGATGACTTTTTCAATATCATTGCGGTAAGTACTTGGCCTTGTCTATAATATATTCCCACTTGGGTAGCTAATCGAGTTACGTAATAGAGATGGTGAATTCTAGTTTCAACCATTGCTCATGTACATAAAACGTGATGGTGGGGTGAGTTCTCGTTATCAGTGCTGTAGAATGTGTCTGGTGGGCAAGTGTGTCTCACTCACACTGTGCATGTAAACTGGTAAAATCACAAGCACATATACACACACACTCTCACACACGCACACACACGCTCACTCACGCGCACACACAAACACACCCTCACACAAGCTCACACACGCGCACACACGCTCACAAGCATACACACATGTTCACACATGCACTCACACTCATGCATATACATACACGCTCACACATACCTGCACACACACACACACTCAGACATACAAGTTCACACATGCACACACACATGTGCTCACACATGCACACACACACACGCACACACACATGTGCTCACACATGCACACATACACGCATGCACACATACACGAACACACATATCCTTCATGTGTAAGTATACACAGCCTAACTGTGAAGGGAAGGGGATTTTCAGGTTATTGATGATGGAGAAAGTTTAGGACGTTGGCAAAGATCGTGGCACTCAAGTAGATACAAGGGGTGAAGCTGGATGTGGCCGCTCGCCTTAATTGCTCAAGGCATTGAATGTAAGAGTCAGGAAGCCACGATGTGGCTCTGTGACTTTGGTCAGGCCACATTTGGAGCATGTTGGACAGTTCTGGTCACCCCATTACAGGAAGGATGTGGAGGCTTTGGAGAGGGTGCAGAGAAGGTTTACTAGATTAACTACAGGGAGAAGGTGGACAGGCATGGATTGTTTTCTCTGGAACACCAGGGGTTGTGGGGAGACCTAAACATAAAATTATTTCTAAAATTATGAGAGCGTAGACAATCAAAACCCCTCAGTTATTTGCAACGCTGAGGATGTCATAAGTTCATAAGTTCATTTGGTGTAGTGAAACTCTGTGAATGCCCCTGCCGTACTGAGGATGGGGAACAAACTTCACAAAGGGCATCCTCCACACACGGACCGAGTCATGGCCCATGGCTCAATGTAGTTCAAACCTCCACTAAATAACTCAGATAATTACGAATATTTTGGTGTTTAGGAAGGATGTGCTGGCAAGTTGAATCGGTAGTAAAGAAAGCAAACTCAATGCTAGCATTTATTTCAAGAGGGCTTGTATACAAAATCAGGCATGTGATGCTGAAGCTCTATAAGGCGCTGGTAATGCCATATTTGGAATAATGTGAGCAATTTTGTGCCCCAAATCGGAGGAAGGATGTGCTGGCTCTGGAGAGGGTCCAGAAGAGGTTTACAAGAATGATCCCAGGAATTAGTGGGTTAGCTTATGATGAGTGTTTGTCGGCACTAGGCCTATATTCGCCGGAGTTTCAAAGAATGAGGGAAGACCTCATTGAAACTTACAGAATAGTGAAAGGCTTGGATAGAGTGGAGAGGATGTGGAGAGGATGTTTCCACTAGTGGGAGAGTCTAGGACTAGAAGACATAGTATCAGAATTAAAGGATGTTCTTTTAGGAAGGAAATGAGGAGAAATGTCTTTAGTCAGAAGGTGGTGAATCTGTGGAATTCATTGTCACAGAAGGCTGTGGATTCCAAGTCAGTGGATATTTTAATGGCAGAGATAGATAGGTTCTTGATTAGTATGGGTGTCAGGGGTTATGGGGAGAAGGCAGGAGAATGAGGTTAGGATGGAGAGATAGATCAGCCATGATTGAATGGCAGAGTAGGATGGGCCGAATGGCCTATTTCTGCTCCTATCACTTATGAATAACAACATTTTCGAAATTACTATGATAGCTGTTTATTCTTTACTTGTGGTTACATGATTTGGATATTCAAACAATATTGATTGAAAAATTAAAATCAATCTGCTGATTTCCTTTTTCCTTATTCCTCGGGTGGAAATGTCAAAGACTAGAGTAGTAGCGTTAAGGTGAGAGGGGCAAAGTTTAAAGGAGATGTGCAGGTCCAGTTTATTTTTAACACCGGTGCTTGGGTGGTGGCGAAAGCAGGCATTAAAAAGACACATGGAAATGCAGGGAAAGGAAGGATATGGACACATGGATATGGCACAGAAATTGTGGGCCGAAGGGCCTGTTCCTGTGCTGTACTGTTCTATGTTCTACATATGTTCTATGGAAGAATTCTTTTCTTGGTCAGTATAAAATAGAAAAATTAAATCATATCAAGTATGAAGCATGAGCATGAAGAAGATGCTTTTATAATTCAAACCGCCACAAAAACTCCGCCAAAAGGAAAAAGTTACAGAGGAGTGAAGGTGTCCGGTGAAAGAAACGAATATTTAGCTACATTCCAATGTTACTGCCCTTTGTTATCGAATAGGATTAATTGTCCAGGATGAGAAACGGAAGATTTGCGATGATTAGAACAGGTGTGAAGGTTGGTGTAAAACATGAACATCTAGTTTAACAGTTTTAAAATTGTAAAACACGCTTCATTTAATGATGAGCTTTACATACAGACTGTTGTAATTGTACCAGGCAGGTCGATCAGAGAGGATGATTTATTAAAGAGATCATTTGTGTGTTTGCTTCCTCAGTACAATGAAGATATCCATTACGTGGAACCGTGTTTAAACAACACCCTGGTCCAAGCAGACAGGAACAACAAGCGGGTCAGTTCAAAATCTGCTTTACTTTAGTCTTTATAAAAGACGTTCCAAAATAAAATGTGTAAGAAAATGTGCGGGTGGTGTGGGAGAAAGTTTGACCGCAGGGTTGTCCAGGTTATGGAGCTGAGGCTTTCCCACCATGAAGGCCTGGCTCTGCACGGATCTTGGGTCTGATCTACCACGGGGTGCTGAACGTTTTCGTGGAGGATGTGACCACCTTCACCAAACACCATGCGCAAGACAAGCGACTGCCATGGACGTGTAGGAAGGAACTGCAGGTGATGGTTTACACAAAAAAAATAGACACAAAATGCTGGAGTAACTCAGCAGGACAGGCAGCATCACTGGAGAGAAGGAATGGGTGAGGTTTCGGGTCGAGACCCTTCTTCCAAAGTGAAATATTTGTTATGTTCAGGTTGAGCACACATTGGTAATATCCCTGGAAATATGGACTGATTGGGAAGAGTATAACCCAACCAGCTCATCATTGGTTTGTTGGGATGCTTTCCAAATTATCGAAGAGCTCCACACTTAGTGACAATATTAGCGTAAGACCATTTAATAAATTATTTAATCTAATCTTCCTTAAGGCAAAGCTTCATTCAAAATGAAGACACGTTTTACACAGAACCCCCATCCAGGAGATATTTGGTTACAAACCTGGTTCTGATTTTGAGCAATGTAGACAATAGCATATGACTGGTACTTGGCCTACAATAACTAACCAGTGGTACTAATAATTCAATCATTATGTATTGTGAATCTAGCAGCCTTTGAAATATATTTATGTATATGTATATATGTGTGTGTGTATATTTGTGTGTTTGTGTATATGTGTGTGTGTGTACATGTGTGTGAGTGTTAGAGTGTGTGTGCGTGTACATGTGTGTGTACGTGTGCATGTGTGTACGTGTGTATGTGTGTGTACGTGTGTGTGTCATTACAGAATAGTGAAAGGCTTGTATAGAGTGGACGTGGAGAGGATGTTTCCACTAGTGGGAGAGTCTAGGACCAGAGGTCACAGCTCAGAATTAAAGGACGTTCTTTTAGGAAGGAGATAAGGAAGAATTTCTTATGTCAGAGGGTGGTGAATCTGTGGAATTCTTTGCCACAGAAGGCTGTGGAGGCCGTCAATTGATATTTTTAAGGCAGAGATAGATAGATTCTTGATCAGTGCGGGTGTCAGGGGTTATGGGGAGAAGGCAGGAGAATGGGGTTCAGAGGGAGAGATAGATTAGCCTTGATCGAATGGTGGAGTAGACTTGATGGGCCGAATGGCCTAATTCTGCTCCTAGAACTTATGAACATATGAACTTTTATATGTTTCTCAAGCTACCAGATTCACCAATGAATAATTAGTAGCATAATTATTAGTAACATACTGTATATACAAAACAATTAAAACTATGCTGCGATAGAGGGCAGGGGTTTAAGGTAAGAATGGCAGAGTTTAAAGGAGATATGCGGGGCAAGTTTCTTACACAGAGGGTGGTGGGTGCCTGGAACTTGCTGCCAGGGCTGGTGGTGGGAGCAGATACGATAGTGGGGTTTAAAATACTTTTTGACACATGGATGTGCAGGGAATGGAGGGGGAAGGATCATGTGCAGGCGGAGGACACTAGTTTAACTTGGCATGGGAAGGGGAGCTAAAATGTTTAGCAACTGTTTTAGAATGTTAAACCACTGGAATTGTGGTTTATTTTGTTAAAGTTGATGTGTTTATTGGTTCTGAGCTTTGGAGAGCAGGAAACCATACACATATTTATTGACAAGATTAAACAGAAACACGTACCTGATGTAATGAATGCAATTAATAAGTTGCCGTAATTTTCAGAGACGTTTTAATCCTTTGTGGATTTGTGTGATAAGTAAATTGCCAAAAGACAGTCATGCATCGAGACGTTGAAAGATAGGTATTAAAGGATTTGCTAATATAATGAGGACAGAACTGTGGGGATAATTGGTGGTGAATGGCAGGAGGTTTGGGTTTTGCATGCGCTCTGTAGACCAGTGGCTGTTGGACCTTGGTCGCCACATGTTTGCTGAAGCACATTGGCAGACTACTCAGTGAATATTTCTCGTGATTGCACAGTAAACTGAATTCAGTTGAAGATAATTGCAAAGTGTTATCTAGGTTTTGAAGATGATGTGCAAAGCAGCTGAGTGTTACTGACGTTTTGCTCAGTATTTAAGCTGCAAACTTTGATCCTGAGTAGTTTGCATTTTAAATGAAAATGCAAAATGAAGAATGAGATGATAGCCGTGATCCATTTATTATTCCCTTTGATGCGATACAAAACTGCCATTTCATGCACAAGTAGCAGGATTACATTTGCCAATTCACATTTATCTCACTCTACATTTTAAGTACCTAAAATTTACCCTTTAAAACTCAGATGATAACAAATATACAATGCCAGTTGTCGATGCTTTACTTATGGTTAACTGTTGTGGATGTTCAAACAATATTGATTTAAAAACTTCTGCAGATTTTCTTTTTCCTTTTTCCCAAGATGGAAATGTGAAAGACTAGAGGGCGTAGCCTTAAGGTGAGAGGGGCAAAGTTTAAAGATGTATACAGTAGGTCAAGTTTTTTTTAAAACAGATGTTTGGGCGCTGGTGAAGGCAGGTGTGATAGTGGCTTTTAAAAGGTTTTTGGACAGACACATGGATATGCAGGGAATGGAGGAGTATAGATCATGTGCAGGCAGAGGAGATTAGTTTATCATGTTCGGCACAGACATTGTGGGCCGAAGGGCCTGTTCATCTGCTGTACTGTCCTGGGTTCTACATATGTTCTAAGGAAGAGTTATTTTCTTGGTCAGCATAAAATAGAAAAATAAAAATCACATCATATGCCTAAGCAAGAAGAAGCTGCATTTGTAATTCTGGTTTAACAGTAGAGTCAGGGTGGCACGGTGGCGCAGTGGTAGAGTTGCTGCCTCGCAGCGCCAGAGACCCGGGTTCGATCCTGACTACGGGTGCTGTCTGTACAGAGTTTGTACGTTCTCCTCATGACCTGTGTGGGTTTTCTCCGGGTGTTCAGGATTCCTCTCACACTGCAAAGGACGTACAGATTTGTAGGTTAATTGACTTGGTCATTGTAAATTGTCCCAAGTGTGTGTAGGATAGTGTTAGTTTGCGGGGATCACTGCTCGGTGTGGACTCCAGTTTAAATTCCATGTGGAATATTTTGGAGGACCAAGAAGCTAAGAACCAAGGTGGGCCGAATGGCCTGTTTCTCGAAACTGAACTGAACTAGAATAATTGTCATAACCATCTTTAATTCAAAAGAACAATGAATAGATTAGAGAAAGCAAGATCAGGGGGAAACTATGGGCCATATGGGAGAGATTCTGTCCTCCAATGTGATAGTGAATGGAAATCAAAGCAACTGTGCAAATGAGACAATGGCTTGAATTATTTTTTTGTCTTTGTGTTGGCAAAGAAGAAATGTCACAGTACTCTGAATAAACCCAAATCTGGCATTGAGTATGAAGCTCCCGCAATGTAATCCGATTCCTTCACCCTTGGAACAAAACCCTATCCACCCCACGCTGTGGGAAATGTGAGGACGTTCCGGATGTGGGGACCATTTATCCTTTTTAACCAGAACTTGCTTAACGAATAGGTAGTTATTTTGACCTGTGAATAAGCAGGGATGTTCCATCTGCTATGCCTTAAAAAGGCTTGCCCCACACATCACCAGTTAACTTTGCTTCTCTCACCTTAAATATATAGAATTCTTAGGGGATTGGGCAAGCTTGATGCAGGAAAAACATTCCCGATGTTGGGGGAGTCCAGAACCAGGGGTTCAAGAATAAGGGGTCGGCCCTTTAGGACTGAGATGAGGAAAAACTTCTTCACCCAGAGAGTGTGAATCTGTGGAATTCTCTGCCACAGAAGGCAATGGAGACCAATTCACTAGATGTTTTCAAGAGTGAGTTAAGGGGCTGTCCCACTGCGGCGACCTAATCTGCGAGTTTAGAAGAGTTTTCCCTCAACTCAAACTCGCAGCATGGTCGACACGTGGTCCTAGGAGGTCCTATGAGGTCACTGGAACTCTCCTTCATGCTCGAGGGCATTTCCCGCATACTCGCGGCCTCAGTTTGGTCGAGGAATATTTTTCAGCATGTTGATACATTTTCCGTGAGTAAAAATTGGTCGGCGTGGTTCTTTTGAACTCGTAGTGCAGTGGAGGGGGTCGCTATGTAGTTACAGGTAGTCAAGGGCAGCCGTAGGCAATCTCCTTCGCTGACCGGGCATTTCGATTTGCTCATTGGAGTTTTCAGGACCAAGGAAAACCGACCGGTAGGTAAAATGCCCGCTAAACTTTATTAAACATCCTCTGACTCCACTCCTTCTCCCCCCCTTCTCTTCCATTCTCTCCCCATTCTCTCCCCTTTTCTCCCCTTCTCTCCACTTCTATCTTCTTCTCTCCCCTTCTCCTCTCCCCTTCTCTCCCCCCCCTCTCTCCCCTTCTCTTCTTCTCCCACCCCTCAGCGCTCTCTAAAGGACTTACCGTAACTGTGCAGCCGCCTTTTACCTTCCTCTTCATCGCGGGTGTGAATGTTTACCTCCCCCACTTTCCAATGGCCCCCGCCTTTGCGATGTGTGTGTGCGGTTGGTTGATCCAGCTCGCCGTTTCATCGCTGACGGTCGAGCCAGCTCGAGGTTTTTCAGGCCGAGTGCCCTCGAGCTTGAAGGGCGAAGACAGTTGCTGAAAGGTCGCGTCAGTGGGACAGGACCTTTAGATTTAGCTCTTAGGGCTAACAGAATCAAGGGATATGGGGAAAATGCAGGAATGGGGCACTGATTTTGGATGATCAGCCATGATCATATTGAATGGCGGTGCTGTCTCGATGGGCCGAATGGCCTATTCCTGCACCTATTTTCTATGTTAAAGCTGTCCCTCCACTTCATTTCCACTGCATTTCCACTGTCTACCATATCTATGTCTCTCATCATGTTATATACTTCGACCAGATCTCCCCTCAACCTGTATCCCATGCTGTAACTCCAAGACTAAAAACTTACGACGTTCCGGAGAAAACTTTCCAACCTCCTTTATAGCTAATATCCCGTAATCCAAGCAGCATTCTGGCAAACCTCTTCTGCCCCCTCTCCAAAACCTCCACATCCGTTCTGTAATGCAGAATTATTTATATGTCTCTCCGGATATTCTCATTATCTATTGTAGGGTTTATTTTAAATATTTGTGTATCGGAAAGACTTGCATTTCTATGGCGCCTTTCACAAACTCAGGTTGTTGCAAATGTTTCATGCGGTACAATTTTTCACTGCATCAAGACCTTGCAGGTAACTTCAAGTAACCCTTGCTTTCTCTCTCTCTCTCTATCCCTCCCCCTTCCCGGTTCCCCGACTAGTCTGACTGTCTCCGACTACATTTTATCTCTCCCTGCTTAATTGTTATTCTGTGATTAGCCATAATCACAATGAATGGCGGTGCAGGCTCGAAGGGCCAAATGGCCCTCCTGCACCTATTTTCTATGTTTCTATTATATTGTCTATTCTACATTTTCCTTTATCCCCTTTGTCCTATTTTCATACCTTACACGTCCTTTTCTATGTATCTCACTCTCCCCTGACATCAGTCTGAAGAAAGGTCTCGACCCGAAACGTCACCCATTCCTTCGCTCCAGAGATGCTGCCTGTCCCGCTGAGTTACTCCAGCATTTTGTGTCTATCTTCACTTTGAGTCTATCTTCAGTTTGGTGATTCTTCTGCACATCCCAGGAATGCTCTGTGTCTCTTTTGATACCAACTACATTTTATAGCTTTGCATTCTGAAACGATTTGATCTAATTTCCTTCTTTATTCAATAAGAACTCCACACATTTTCTTCTAATTGAAGTTTCATCTGACATATTGTTCTGCTTGTCAGATTCCATATCTATTATCATTCATATCACTGGTGTTGTACAAATTGTTTATTGACGAGCAAACTGTGCCGGTCACTGTAATGTCTTTGAATATCCAGCAAATTGTTTTACCTACCCAGAGGATGGGAATTAAGAACCTAAGGCTTCAGAATCATAAACTCATAAGTTCTAGGAGCAGATTAAGGCCATTCGGCCCATCAGCTCTACTCCGCCACACAATCATGGCTGATCTATCTTTCCCTCTCAACTCCATTCTCCTGCCTTCTCCCCGTAACCCCTGACACCCATACTCATCAAGAATCAAGACATAAGTCTAAGGTGAGAGAAGAAAGATTTCATCGGAACCCAAGGGGCAACCTTTTCATTCAGCGAATGGTGACTATATTGAATAAGGTGCCAGAGGAGGTAGTTGATGCAGGTCCAATAACAGCATTTAAATGACAGGTACATGGATAGGAAAGATTTAGAAGGATGTGGTCCAAAGGCAGGCAGTGTAGTTTAGTGTAAATTTGTTAATGTTTGTGTAAATTGTGTTGGTGTGTGTCTTGGTTCTTTTCTTGTTGTATGACTGCAGAAACCAAATTTTGTTTGAACTTCATTTGAGCTTCAAATGACAAATAAACTGTATTGTATTGTATTAGTTTAGGTATGATGCAGTGTGGATACAGGCCCATCAGCTCACCGAGCCCACAACTAACACTATCCTTCACACACTAGGGATAAGTTCCAATCTTTACCGAGGCCAATAACCTACAATCAAACCTGCACGTCTTTGGAGTGTAGGAGGAAACCGGACCCGCCAGGGAAAACCCACGTGGTCACGGGGAGAACGTACAAACTCCATACAGACAGCACCCGTAGTCGGGATTGGACCGGGGTCTCTGGTGCTGTGAGGCAGCAACTCTACTGCTGCGCCACCGTGCCACCCTTGTGTAGATTGAGTGAGTTGCACAAATTGGGCTGAAGGGCCTGTTTCCATTCTGTACATCTCTGTGACTATTTCAGTCTGTAGTATCTACATCAGTCTATTTCAGTCTGTCGTCCAGAACCAGGGGTCACAATTTAAGGATAAGGGGTCAGCCATTTAGGACTAAGTTGAGGAAAAACGTTTTCAGCCAGAAAGTTGTGAATCAGTGGAATTCTCTGCCACAGAAGGCAGTGGGGGCCACTTCACTGGATGTTTTCAAGAGAGAGATAGATTTAGCTCTTTAGGGCTTATGGAATCAAGGGATATGGGGAGAAAGCAGGAACGGCGTACTGATTTTGGATGATCATATTGAATGGTGGTGCTGGGTTGAAGGGCCGAATGGCCTACTCCTGTACTTATTTTCTATGTTTCTATAAACACAAAGCAAGGAAGCTCAGATTCACTTGTGTGGAGTTAACATTGGATTCTAACCCCCATTAAGTTACTTTTCCAACAGTATCAAAGCTACAGTACAGATTGTGGAGACAGGCAGAGGAAGTTAATTTAAATTCATCCACTAAACTAACTACATAACACGATTAATTCTGATGCCCTTGAAGAAGCTAATCTTATCAATAGGCAGATGGAAATGTTTAATTTACTATGGGGTGTAAAATCTATTGCAAAAACTTAGAATCCCCTTATCTAATAGTTACATTTAATTCTAATTATTTTACTTCTTGCCTTCGGAGGGAACGAGCTGAATATATCTGGGAGCAGAAATGCCGGAAAGCTGAAATAAAAATAGAAAATGCTGGAAGATAGCCAGATTAAGGAGCATCTTTAGAGTTATGGAGTTACAGTATATACTCATGCAGTACGCCAACCAACATGCCCCATCTACACTAGTCCCACCTGCCCATGTTTGGCACATATCCCTCCAAACCTGTCCTATCCATGTACCTGTCCAAGTGTCTTATCGATGTTGTCCTTGCCTATAATGCATCAAAGCAATCAATTGGGAAGGGATTAGCAAACCAAAGCCTAACATCTACTTTAAAAAAGCATTCTCGTTGTCAATTCCTCTTTTCAAAGTAAATAACTATATTTGTTCTAATCTCTACTTCTGCCAGGCACGGCCGTACCTAGGCACAGATCTTGCATGTTCTTCATGACCTCCTTACAGCTCACTTCTCCTAGACGTGCATGATCAAAAACATGGACAGTTTTCATCTCAATCATTATTATAAATTATGGTCAGAGAGAGCCCAATACTGATCCCGATGGTATTCCATGAGCAACAATTTGTCAACGTGAAAATGTACTGTATCTTCCAACATTCTGTTCTGTATTCTCAAACAGTATTATTTCTAATGCCAGAATATCACTCCAAATCCCATGGCCATTATTTTATGTGACAGTTTTTTTGTATGTTGTCTTATAAAACCGCCACTGAATCCATCTACACTTCACGCTGCCTCGGAAGAGCAGCCAACATAATCAAAGACTTGTCCCACCTCGGTCATTCTTTCTTCTCCCCGCTCCCGTCCGGCAGACGGTACAGAAGCTTGAAAGCGCGCACCACCAGACTCAGGAACAGCTTCTTCCCCTCTGTTATCAGGCTTCTGAACGGTCCTTCCATAAGCTAGAGTACTGTCCGATTCACCTCTACCCCATTGCGGACATTGGACTTTGTCTCTGGAACTGATGCGCTACAATGCTGAGAACTATATTCTGCACTTTGTATCTCCCCCTTTGCTCTACCTATTGGACTGGAGTTTGACTTCATTGTATTTATGTATAGCATTTAACTGATCTGGTCAGATAGCATACATAACAAAGCTTTTCACTGTACCTCGGTACACATGACAATAATAAACCCAAACCTAAGAAATGCTTTTGAAAATATAGGCAATATTTCCTACGGTGTGTAGAAGGTTCTCCACCCAAAACGTCACCCATTCTTTCACTCCAGGGATGCTGCCTGTCCCCGCTGAGTTACTCCAGCATTTTGTGTCCATCTTGGGTGTAAACCAGCATCTGCAGTTCCTTCCTGCACATCTTTCCTATGGTTTCTCTTTCTCCTAGCCTGGTGTTTATTCACAGTGGTGTTGATGGTTCACCATATTGCCCGTCTATGTGTATTACATCCTACAGTGCACTGTTATCCATTGCTGCCATGTTAATCACTCACATTGAAACAGATGCCCGGCTCATTTAAACATGGACGTGGCGTTTCCACCCTCCATCTGTTCTAGCCTGTTTCATAATCTAGGGCCATCAGCATCATTCATGTGCTGTGTCTGCAGCGATGTTCCATCAAGGCAGTGATGCAGGAAGGCTGGGGGCGCAGCCTGCCCAATTTCACCCTCCCTCTGCCTTGTCCAGAGGGATGATTGACTCTGCATCTCTCTTTATCATTGGGCTCTCCATGCCCCATCATTTCTGCTCCGTTTATCGTGCCTACCTCAGTGAAAACTGATACAAAATAGTTGTTGTGTAAGAAGGAACTGCAGATGTTGGTTTAAACTGAAGATAGACACAAAACGCGGGAGTACCTAACCAGTCTGAAGAAGGGTCTCGACCCAAAACGTCAACCATTCCTCTCTCCACAGATGCTGCCCGACCCGCTGAGTTACACCAGCAATTTGTGTCTATCTTTGGTGTAAACCAGCATCTGCAGTTGCTTCCTACACACTAACATCTCCCGTCATGGTAGAAGTAGATCCCGTTTTATTTTTACGTATTTTTTAATGAAATGGGTTTTGTAACACTGATTTATATGTTTACTCCCCAATCCATCTCCCTCATCTTTAAATGTAGTTAGATAGTTTAGTGTAGTTTATTGTCACGTGTACCGAGGTACAGTGAAAGCTTTGTTGCGTGCTAACCAGTCAACGGAAAGACAATGCATGATTACAATCGAGCCATTTGTGGTGTACAGATACATGTATGCATAGATACATTTTTACCATTAACAAATGCTTTCTGAAACTCTCCGTCCATAAGTTTATTGCTGTGGTATTTACCAAAGACAAGTTTTGCACAGTGAAATATATTTAGTGATATATATATTAATACATATATATGTATATTATATATATGGGTGGCATGGTGGCGCAGCAGTAGAGTTGCTGCCTTACAGCGCTTGCAGTGCCAGAGAACCAGGTTCGATCCCGACTGCGGGTGCTGTCTGTACGTTCTCCCCGTGACCTGCGTGGGTTTTCCTCTGAGGTCTTCAGTTACCTCCCCCACTCCAAAGACGTACAGGTTTGTGGGTTAATTGGCTTGGTGTAATTGTAAATTGTCCTTATTGTGTGTAGGATAGTGTTAGTGTGCGGGGATTGCTGGTCGGCACGGACTCGATGGGCTGAAGGGCCTGCATTTGCATTGTATCTCGAAAACTAAAACTAAGCTAAACTATACATGCACAGAAATGCACCTTTCATTGGAGAGTTGACTATTTTTCTAATCGATGATAATAACATACTTGACACTAGCCTGCAACTATCCCTGAAAATCCATTTACCTGGAAATAATTTGTGTATCTGCAAACTTTATTAATTTAACCATAAAACCACTGAATATAATTGCAAACTTGTCCAATAACTTATTTCTGTACATTTTGTAATTAATCTGACAATTTCAAGCTGTGCTTGGTAAAAGATTACAAAGCAGCTGACAATTTGTACAGGGACAGTATGCTGGTTATGATTAAGTAAGAGCAGTTGCTCTGAATAAAAGGAAGCTTTAGAATTAAGTGGCAACCGATTAGCACATAGTGATCACAAAGAATTATAAACCTTTCATTCACCCACTCTGCACAAAGATAGGGGGTCTCTCTCCCCGGAGCCACTGACACGGCCTCATTAACATTCAGAGGGTAGACACAAAGTGCTGGTGTAACTCAGCGGAACAGGCAGCATCTCTGGAGAGAAAGAATGGGTGACGTTTCTGGTCGAGACCCTTCTTCAGACTTTGGTTTTGACCCATTTCTTCTCTCCAGAGATGCTGCTTGTCCCACTGAGTTACTCCAGCCCTGCAGTTCCTTCCTACACATTAACATTCAAACAGGCAGGGGTCTTTTTTTATTTAGGAACAATTTTTCAATAACTACCTATCAAAATGCATCCACCATTGTACATGTTGTTCTGAGCCAACATCTTTACAGTGAGTATATTTTAAGAACGATTTGTCTTTCTGTTTCCACTACTCTGGGTAGTATATTGTACACATTTACACTCTGGTGATCATTATTTAAGCTTGAAAGCCTTTATCGAGGAGCTTTGCTGTTTGAGGACAGTGCGTGTGTGTGTGAAAGCTGATTAGAACATTTATAGCAGTTGGTTCTTTGAAGAATATACTTTTTATTAACTGTATCAGGCTAAACCTATCTCCTTCAGTCTGCCTTGCCAGGACTCCTCAGTGAATTAAAATGTAATGTATGTAGATTTTGTGTGGAGGCAATTAACCTTTACAATTGTTTATCACGCGCCTGTTTGAGTAATATTGCAGAGCCCAGTAATTAATTACCATCTGAAGGCTTGATACAATGAACACAATCTGATTTTATGCTTGGATGCATTCATCATCCCAACATCTGCGGACTGACCAAGCATCTCCCTGCCTTTACAAGAGAGTTATTTTCCATACAGCTGTGTGAAGGCGGAGGGAAACGGCTATGTTATAAAAAGACTCGATCAGAATCAGCCGTCAGTTTAAACAGGAACATGGTTGTGTGACATGAATTAAGAGTATGATTTGTGCAAAAGTTCATAATTCACCACCCTTGATTTTACATTTTACATCGATCCGAAACGTCACCCATTTCTTCTCTCCAGAGATGCTGCCTGACCCGCTGAGTTACTCCAGCACTCTGTGAAACGTCACCTATCCATGTTCTCCACAGATGCTGCCTGACCCGCTGAGTTACTCCAGCACTCTGTGAAATGTCACCTATCCATGTTCTCCACAGATGCTGCCTGACCCGCTGAGTTGGGAAAGGGGAAGTACAACGGGATCTGGGGGTCCTTGTACCTCAGTCTATGAAAGTAAGCATGCAGGTACAGCAGGCAGTGAACAAAGCAAATGGCATGTTGGCCTTCATAACAAGAGGAATCGATTATAGGAGCAAAGAGGTCCTTCTGCAGTTGTACAGAGCCCTAGTGAGACCACACCTGGACTATTGTGTGCAGTTTTTTTTCTCCTAATTTGAGGAAGGACATTCGTGCTATTGAGGGAGTGCAGCGTAGGTTTACAAACTCAATTCCCGGGATGGCGGGACTGTCATATGCTGAGAGAATGGAGCAGCTGGGCTTGTACACTCTGGAGTTTAGAAGGATGAGAGGGGATCTCATTGAAACATATAAGATTGTTAAGGGCTTGGACACGCTAGATGCAGAAAACATGTTCCCGATGTTGGGGGAATCCAGAGCCAGGGGCCACAGTTTAAGAATAGGGAGTAAGCCATTTAGAACGGAGACGAGGAAACACTTTTGCTCACAGAGTGTGGTGAGTCTGTGGAATTCTCTGCCTCAGAGGGCGGTGGAGGCAGGTTCTCCAGATGCTTTCAAGAGAGAGCTAGATAGGGCTCTTAAAAATAGCAGAGTCGGGATATTGGGAGAAGGCAGGAAAGGGGTACTGATTGGGGATGATCAGCCATGATCACATTGAATGGCGGTGCTGGCACGAAGGGCTTAATGGCCTACTCCTGCACCTATTGTTTATTGTCTATTGTCTATTGAGTTACTCCAGCACTCTGTGAAATGTCACCTATCCATGTTCTCCACAGATAGACATAGAAACATAGAAAAAATAGGTGCCGGAGTAGGCCATTCGACCCTTCGAGCCTGCACCGCCATTCAATATGATCATGGCTGATCATCCAACTCAGTATCCCGTACCTGCTTTCTCTCCATACCCCCTGATCCCTTTAGCCACAAGAGCCACATCCAACTCCCTCTTGAATATAGCCAATGAACTGGCCTCAACGACCTTCTGTGGAGGAGAATTCCAGAGACTCACCACTCTCTGTGTAAAGAATATTTTCCTCATCTCGGTCCTAAAGGAATTCCCCCTTATCCTTAGACTGTGACCCCTTGTTCTGGACTCCCCCAACATCGGGAACAATCTTCCTGCATCTAGCTTGTCCAACCCCTTAAGAATTTTGTACGTTTCTAAAAGATCCCCCCTTAATCTTCTAAATTCCAGTGAGTACAAGCCGAGTCTATCCAGTCTTTCTTCATATGAAAGTCCCGACATCCCAGGAATCAGTCTGGTGAACCTTCTCTGTACCCCCTCTATGGCAAGGATGTCTTTCCTCAGATTTGGAGACCAAAACTGTACGCAATAGTCCAGGTGTGGTCACACCAAAACCCTGTACAACTGCAGTTGAACCTCCCTGCTCCTATACTCAAATCCTTTCGCTATGAATGCTAACATACCATTTGCTTTCTTCACTGCCTGCTGCACCTGCATGCCTACTTTCAATGACTGGTGTGCCATGACACCCAGGTCTCGTTGCATCTCCCCTTTTCCTAATCTGCCACCATTCAAATAATAGTCTACCCTCATGTTTTTGCCACCAAAGTGGATAACCTCACATTTATCCACATTATATTGCATCTGCCATGCATCTGCCCATTCACTCAGCCTATCCAAATCACCCTGCAGCCTCCTAGCATCCTCCTCACACCTAACTATACCCCCCAGCTTGGTGTCATCTGCAGATTTGGAGATGTTGCGTTCAATTCCCTTGTCCAAATCATTAATGTATATTGTAATTATACATTATGTATCATTGTATATTGTATATACATAATGTATATTGTATAGATGCTGCCCGACCCGCTGAGTTACTCCAGCACTCTGTGAAACGTCACCTATCCATGTTCTCCACAGATGCTGCTTGACCCGCTGAGTTACTCCAGTACTTTGTGAAACGTCACCTATCCATGTTCTCCACAGATGCGGCCTGACCCGCTGAGTTACTCCAGCACTCTGTGAAACGTCACCTATCCATGTTCTCCACAGATGCTACCTGACCCGCTGAGTTATTCCAGCACTCTGTGAAACGTCACCTATCCATGTTCTCCAGAGATGCTACCTGACCCGCTGAGTTACTCCAGCACTCTGTGTCGGCTCTCATTTACATTTTTAATGTTTTCAGATCGAGTGTGTGGATCCTTTAAACTTCTTGACCATATAAATACTACATGGAGCTGAACCCAACCCAAGTCTACATTCAACTTATAGACTTTAGAAATCCTGCTTGGAAACAGGCCCTTTGGCCCTCGCTGACCAGCGATCACCCCATACACTAGCACTATGCTACACATCAGGGACAATTTTTACAAAAGCCAATTAACCTACAAACCTGTACATCTGTGGAGTGTGGGGGGAAGCCGGAGCACCTGGAGAAAACCCACGCGGTCACAGGGAGAACGTACAAACTCCTTACAGACAGCAATGGTAGTTAGGATGGAACCCGGCTCTCTGGCGCTGTGAGGCAGCAACTCTACCGCTGCACCACCGTGCCACCCCAACTTCTGAAGCCATTTATCAGGTTTACTTTCAGTAAAGTAAAATCTATAGAACTTGAGCAAAGTTTGCAATAATTTCCTTCTGTCTCTGGTGTCTCTGACAGTTCCCCAGATACCAATAGCCTTGATGTTAACTCACAGACCACACATTGAAGCATCTAACACCAAATTCTTCTGCACTCCTCACCCAATCAATCTTGATATAATAGCCACGTAAGCAATATTTTGAATTCACAAAGGGACAATACTTTCAAAAAAGGCCAAGCCATCAGGAAGATCTGTGTTCCATGTTGATGAAAGATTTGCCACCACTTCTAGGATGAGAAGATCTTGCTCGCAAGCATGATTAGAAATAATTGCTTTGAACAATTTTGCCCAGTGCTCCCTGCACTAGTATGGAAATAGTTAACTGGACAACACAGTGGTTGCCAACATGTCCTGCATCAGTGGAAGAGCTGCTGTCTCACGGAGAGCCAGCCTCGATCCTGGCCTTGGGTACTAACTGTGTGGAGTTTGCACGTTCTCCCTGTGACCTTGTGGATTTCAAGAGTGCTCTGGAATCCTGCTGCATGCCAGAGAGGTGCGGGTCTGCAGGTTAATTGGCCCTCTGTAAATTGCCCCGGGTGTGTAGGTGAGGGGTGGGTTCTGGAGCGTGCTGTGGAGAATATTCAGGGAATCAAATTGGATCAGCTTAGTGTAAATAGTGCCTGATGGTCGGCATGGACTCAGTGGGCCAAAGGGCCTGTTTCCGAGCCGTTTCTCTGACTCAGACTCTGATGTATATTATGATTTGTGGCCTAGTGCCAGAGACCCGGTTTTGATCCTGACTACGGGTGCTGTCTTTATGGAGTTCTCCCTGTGACTGCGTGAGTTTTCTCCGAGATCTTCGGTTTTCTCCCGCACTCCAAAACGTACAGGTTTGTAGGTTAATTGGCTTGGGATAATTGTTTAAATGTTTTTTAAAATTGTCCCAAGTGTGTGTAGGGTAGTGTTACTGTGCGGGGTGCTCGCTGGTCGGCGTGGACTCAGTGGCTGAAGGGCCTGTTTCCGTGCTGTATCTCTCAACTAAAAAGACTTAAGCTGGTCCGGGCAAGTGAAGTTGTCATTTGAGGTGATGGACATGAGGGAGGAGTTGAGCTGGAGACGGTTCTAGAGATGGTGAGGATTAAATGTTGGTTAAAGCAAAGGCTCAGAATGAGAGGGCCACACACTGGGGACTAGAACTGCTTGTCACCTCTCGCTGGTGTGAAAGGAATCTGTCTGAGATACGGGTGTAGGAAGGAACTATAAATGCTGGTTTAAACCATAGACATACACAAAAAGCTGGAGTAACTCAGCGGGACAGGCAGCATCTCTGGAGAGAAGGAATGGGTGACGTTTCAGGTCGAGACCCTTCTTCACACTGAAGAAACGCCACCCACTTCTTCTCCCCAAAGATGCTGTCTGTCCCGCTGAGTTACTCCAGCTTTTTGTGTCTATCATCTGTCTGAGATAGGATGTGGCCTCTAGTGGTTTGGATGAATTTGCAGTACTTGCAGTTTTGGAGATCAAACTATCAAGAACTTATACTTTGAAAAAGACACAAAATGCTGGAGTAACAGAAGTCTGAAGAAAGGTCCCAACCTGATACGTCACCTATCCATGTTCTCCACAGATGCTGCCTGACCCGCTGAGTTACTCCAGCACTCTGTGAAACGTCACCTATCCATGTTCTCCACAGATGCTGCCTGACCCGCTGAGTTACTCCAGTACTTTGTGACCTTTTTTGTAATCCAGCATCTGCAGTTCCTTATGTACCCAATACCTATTTTGCTTCTCCTGGCCACTGACTCCTTCATCTGACCTGAATTTGCACTGAGACTGAGTGAGATGTTCACAGCCTCGATGCTCAGTGTAAGCTGGGCTGTATTTGGAAGCCCACATCAAGACTGCTGCTTTCTGAGCCAACTCACTGATTCTGTCTCTGCCAGTCTGTTATTCAAAGCTTAATATATGTCCTTCGCAGTCTTGGACCAGGCCATTCAGTGCCCCAACCAAAACAAAATGTTCACAAACCCTCTGTTCTTCCCCTCTGTTATCAGGCTTCTGAACGGTCCTTCCATAAGCTAGGCTATTGTCCGATTCACCTCTACCCCATTGCGGACATTGGACTTTGTCTCTGGAACTGATGCACTACAATGCTCAGAACTATATTCTGCACTCTTTATAGAGTCATAGAGTGATACAACATGGAAACATACCCTTCGGCCCAACTTATCGCACATGTCGCAGCTGCACTCGTCCCACCTGCCCGCGTTTGGTCCATATCCCTCCAAACATGTACCTGTCTAACTGTTTCTTAAACACTGGGATAGTCCCAGCCTCAACTACCTCCTCTAGCAGTTTGTTCCGTACACCCACCACCCTCTGTGTGAAAAAGTTTCCCTTCAGATTCCTATGAAATCTTTTCCTCTTCACCTTAAACCCATGTCCTCTGGTCCTCGATTCCCCTACTCTGGGCAAGAGACTCTGCGCATCTGTATATCTTCCCGTTTCCTCTACCTATTGTACCTGAGTTTGACGATTGTATTTATATACAGTATTATCAGATCTGTTTGGCCACATGCAAAACAGAGCTTTTCACTGTACCTCGCTACACGTGACAGTAATAAACGTTAATGTCATCGTTAATAGAATGACATTCATATTTTGCTTATAACTCAATGTTCAACAATAGAGTTTTCTTCATTAAAATTATTTTTCTCTACGGCATGCAACGGTTTACAATTTTGTCTTAAGATTACTGCAAATAAATACTTGTACAATATAAACAGATGGACTTTCTGAAGCAGGACCTCGACCTAAAACATCACCCATCCCTTCTCTCCAGAGATGCTGCCTGTCCCGCTGAGTTACTCCAGCATTTTGTGTCTATCTTTGGTTTAAACCAGCATCTGCAGTTCCTTCCTGTACAATATGGACAGTTCTTTATACTTTGTGGGCCATTTTATTATAGAATATTTTCTTCAAACATTGTCCAGTGAGTAAGATTCCTTGCATCACGCCACTTTTAGATAAATCTCTGCACAGTTCATGTGCCTTCCCCCACTACTGATTATTGCCCATGGCAATGATTGCCATAGTAACAATATATGTGCAAATTGACTGTTTTTATTCGTATTGCCCAGAAATAGAATGGTTCCTAAACAGCAGGGATAAATAGCAGAGATAGATATTTGATTAGTGCGGTTGTTAGAGGTTATGGGGAGAAGGCAGGAGAATGGGGTTAGGAGGGAGAGATAGATCAGCCTTGGTCTATAAGGGGGGTGGGGTGTCAAATGGGATAGTCAAGGATGGAGTTAAAGGGAAAGAGAGTAAAGGGATGGTTAATGACCCCAGGATTAACGGGAAAGGAAGATCACAAATGGATAGGGGAGTATGGCCAGGTGTAATAGGGATTGATGTGAAAGGTAAGATGCGTAAGGAATTAAAAGTATTGTATATGAATGCGTGAAGTATAAGAAATAAAGTAGATGAGCTTGAGGCTCAGTTAGAGGTTGGTAGATATGACATTGTGGGGACTACTGAGACGTGGCTGCAGGAGGATCGGGCCTGGGAACTTAATATTCAGGGTTATCCATCCTATAGAAAGGACAGGCAGGTGGGCAGAGGAGGGGGGTAGCTCTGCTGGTGAGGGATGGAATTCAGTCCCTTGTGAGGGAAGACATAGGGACTGATGAGGTAGAGTCACTGTGGATTGAGTTGAGGAATTGCAAAGGCAAGAAGACACTAATTGGTGTTATCTACAGACCCCCAAATAGTAGCCCGGATGTAGGGTGTAAGTTGCAGCAGGGGTTAAAACTGGCATGTAACAAAGGTAATGCCACTGTGGTGATGGGGGATTTCAATATTCAGGTAGACTGGAAAAATCAGGTTGGTTCAGGACCCCAAGAAAGAGAGTTTGTAGACTGCCTCCGAGATGGATTCTTAGAGCATCTTGTAATGGAGCCGACCAGAGAAAAGGCAATTCTGGATTTAGTGTTGTCCAATGAACCAGATTTGATAAGAGAACTCGAGGTAAAGGAACCGCTTGGAGGTAGTGATCATAATATGGTTAGTTTTAATCTGCAATTTGAGAAGGAGAATGTTAAATCGGAAGTGTCAGTGATGCAGTTGAACAAAGGGGACTATGAAGGCATGAGAGGGGAGCTGGCCAAGGTCGACTGGAAAGGGATCCTAGCTGGAATGACGGTGGAACAGCAATGGCAGGAATTTCTGGGCATAATCCGGAAGACGCAGGATCATTTCATTCCAAAAAGGAAGAAAGATTCTAAGGGGAGTAGGAGGTAACCGTGGCTGACAAGAGAAGTTAGGGATAGAATAAAACTAAAAGAAAAGATGTATAACCCAGCAAAGAGTAGCCGGAAGCCAGAGGATTGGGTAACTTTCATAGGACAACAGAAGGAAACAAAACGGGCAATACGGGCTGAAAAGATGAAGTACGAGGGGAAGCTGGCCAGGAATATAAAGAAGGACAGTAAAAGCTTCTTTAGATATGTTAAGGGAAAAAGAATAGCAAAGTCAAATGTGGGTCCCTTGAAGGCAGACACGGGTGAAATTATTATGGGGAACATGGAAATGGCAGAAGAGTTGAATAGGTACTTCGGATCTGTCTTCACTAAGGAGAACACAAACAATCTCCCAGATGTACTGGAGGACAGAGGATCTAAGGGGGTAGAGGAACTGAAAGAAATGTTCATTAGGCGGGAAATAGTATTGGGTAGGCTAATGAGACTGAAGGATGATAAATCCCCTGGGCCTGATGGTCTGCATCCCAGGGTCCTCAGGGAGGTGGCTCTAGAAATAGTGGACGCATTGGTGATAATTTTCCAATGTTCAATAGATTCAGGATCAGTTCCTGTGGATTGGAGGATAGCTAATGTTATCCCACTTTTCAAGAAAGGAGCGAGAGAGAAAAGGGGGAATTACAGACCAGTTAGCCTGACTTCGGTGGTGGGAAAGATGCTGGAGTCAATTATTAAAGAGGTAATAATGGGGCATTTGGATAGCAGTAAAAGGATTAGTCCAAGTCAGCATGGATTTATGAAAGGGAAATCATGCTTGACTAATCTTCTGGAATTTTGTGAGGATGTGACAAGTAAAATGGATGAAGCGGTGCCAGTGGATGTAGTGTATCTAGACTTTCAGAAAGCCTTTGATAAGGTCCCGCACGGGAGACTGGTGACTAAAATTAGAGCACATGGTATTGGGGGTAGGGTGTTGACATGGATAGAAAATTGGTTGGCAGACCGGAAGCAAAGAGTAGGAGTGAACGGGACCTTTTCAGCATGGCAGGCAGTGGAGTGGTGTTGGGGCCGCAACTGTTTACCATATATATGAATGATTTGGAAGAGGGAATTAGGAGCAACACTAGCAAGTTTGCGGATGACACAAAGTTGGGTGGCAGTGTGAAATGTGAAGAGGATGTTAGGAGGTTGCAGGGTGATCTGGACAGGTTGAGTAGGTGGGCAGATGCGTGGCAGATGCATTATAAGATAGATAAATGTGAGGTTATCCACTTTGGTGGCAAAAACAAGGGGGCAGATTATTATCTCAATGGGGTTAGGTTAGGTAAGGGGAATGGTACAGCGAGACCTGGGTGTCCTTGTACACCGGTCACTGAAAGTTGGTGTGCAGGTACAGCAGGCAGTGAAGAAAACTAATGGAATGCTGGCCTTCATAACAAGAGGATTTCAGAATAAGAGTAAGGAGGTTCTTCTGCAGTTGTATAGGGCTCTGGTGAGACCACATCTGGAGTATTGTGTACAGTTCTGGTCTCCTAGTTTGAGGAAGGACATCCTTGTGATTGAGGCAGTGCAGCATAGGCTCACGAGATTGATCCCTGGGATGGCGGGACTGTCATATGAGGAAAGATTGAAAAGACTAGGCTTGTATTCACTGGAGTTTAGAAGGATGAGGGGGGATCTTATAGAAAGATATAACAATTATAAAAGGACTGGACAAGCTAGATGCACGAACAATGTTCCCAATGTTGGGCGAGTCCAGAACCAGGGGTCACAGTTTTAGAATAAAGGGGAGGTCATTTAAGACTGTGGTGAGAAAAAACTTTTTCACCCAGAACGTTTTTCATCCAGAAATTTATGGAATTCCCTGCCACAGAGGGCAGTGGAGGCCAAATCACTGGATGGATTTAAGAGAGAGTTAGATGGAGCTCCAGGGGCTAGTGGAGTCAAGGGATATGGGGAGAAGGCAGGCACGGGTTATTGATAGGGTACAATCAGCCATGATCACAATGAATGGCAGTGCTGGCTCGAAGGGCCGAATGGCCTCCTCCTGCATCTATTTCCTATGATTGAATGGTGGAGTAGACTTGATGGGTCGAATGGCTTAATTCTGCTCCTATAACTTATGACCTTATGATAGTGGCCATGGCTTCTGTTATATTGTAGATAGACACAAAATGTTGGAATAACTCAGCGGGACAGGCAGCATCTCTGGAGAAAAGGAATAAGTGACGTTTCAGGTCGAGACTTGATGGGCCGAATGGCCTAATTCTACTCCTATTATTTATGACATTATGACTTATGATAAACGTGTGGTGTTAACGTGTGCCTCTTTATCCTGCTGTTAGACTGCTGGCGAGTTATAGATCCATAGACCTGCAGATCCACACACCCACACACCCACACACCCACAGAGCCAGAGAATCATAGAGCCATCCAGTGTGGAAACTGGCCCTTCGGCCCAACTTGCCAATGCCGTCCAAGATATCCCATCTACACCAGTCTCATCTGCCTGTTGAATCGATTTGAATTGAATACATTATTGTCACAGGTGACAAGTCACCGTGAAGTTCTTTGCTGGCGTAGCCAAGGTATGCAAATAGCCGCCCATAAAGGGGGCTGACAAAGTTTCAAATCCCCCCCGCGCCAGTTCACCCTTTGTTCTCCCCCCTGATCCCCCACGCTGGGTCCACATGCATCTAAAACTATCCTGTCCATGTATGTGTCTAAATGTTTCTTAAACGTTAGGATAGTCCCAGCCTCTACTGCCTCCTCCAGCATGTTCCATGCACCCACCACCCACCTCCTAATAAACGTTGACTCACAGATTCCTATTAAATCTTTTCTGTTTCACATTCAATATTTACAGCATCATCTTTCATCTTGTACCATTGTGTGTGCTTTTGTTTTTAGTTTATGATCTTTCTTAACAATTTAAAATAAACTGTGTTTATTTTTATAGCATTTTTATATGATTGGCGCGGTGGCACAGCGGTAGAGTTGCAAGCTTACAGCGCCAGAGACACGGGTTTTATCCTGACTATGGGTGCTGTCTGCATGGAGTTTGTACATTCTCAATGTGACAGCGTGGTTTTTCTCTGGGTGCTCCAGTTTCCTCCCACACTCCAATGGCGTACAGGTTTGTAGGTTAATTGGCATCGGTAAAATTGTAAATTGTCCCTAGTGTGTGTACGATAGTGCTTGTGCGCGGACACGGTGGGCCGTAAGGGCCTGCTTCAATACCGTATCTCTAGTCTAAAGGCTAAAGACCGATGTTCAAATGAATAGTGTAAGGCTTGGATAGTAGATGTGGAGGGGATATTTCCCTCCTGGCAGAGTCTAGGACCAGAGAGCACAACCTCACAATATATTGATGTACCTTTACAAAGGAGATGAGGAGGAATTTCTTTAGTCAGAGGGTGGTGAATCTGTGGAATTCATTGCCACAGAAGGCTGTAGAGGCCAAGTCATCAGGTATTTTTAAAGCAGAGATACACAGATTCTTAATTAGACAATAGACAATAGGTGCAGGAGTAGGCCATTTGGCCCTTCGAGCCAGCGGCGCCATTCAATGTGATACTGGTTGATCATCCCCAATCAGTACCCCGTTCCTGCCTTCTCCCCATATCCTCTAACTCTGGTATTTTTAAGAGACGGAGTGTCAGGGGTCATGGGGAGAAGACAGGAGAATTGGATTAGGAGGGAGAGATAGATCAGCCATGATTGAATGGCGGAGTAGACTTGATGCTCCGAATGGGCTAGTTCTGCTCCTAGAACTTATGAACATGACCTCTGCTGGCTGTGATATATGTAAATGATTTGGACATAAATGTAGACAGGTTGGCTAGCAAGTTTGCAGACGACACCAAGATAGGTGGATAGACACAAAAAGCTGGAGAAACTCTGCGGGACAGGCAGCATCTCTGGCGTGAAGGAATGGGTGGTGTTTTGGGTCGAGGCCCTTCTTCAGACTCCACCAAGATAGTTGGGGTTGTGCATGGTTGAGGAGCCTGAGTGAGTGGAAGCAGGTTACTGGTCAGTTGCTGGGGTGGGCAGGGAAAATGCTTTAGTTTAATTTAGAGATACTGAGCGGAAACAGGCCCTTCGGCCCACCGAGTCTGCACCAACCAGTGATCCCCACATACTGTATTAACACTACACACACGAGGGATAATTTTACATTTATACATTTTTACCGGAGCCAAACTTGAACGTCTTTGGAGTGTGGAAGGAAACAGAAGATCTTGGAGAAAACCCACGCAGGTCACGGGGAGAACGTACAAACTCCGTACAGACAGCACCCGTAGTCAGGATCGTACCTGGGTCTCTGGCTCTGTAAGGCAGCAACCCTACCGCTGGTCCTAGACTCTCCAACTCGTGGAAATCCTCTCCGCATCCTCGAGTTTGAAAGCTGCTGAGATCCTCGTATGCAGTTAGAACCTTTGTGACAATTGGAGAAATGTATTACTGCCCTCCAGTCTGCAAACACATCGTCAGGTAAATGCCTGATATAAACTGAAGTGTTTTAGCTTGGTAAAACCACCTTAATATCAATCAGATTTTGTGAGCATTATTAGGTCTACTCAAGCAACTCTTGCCTGATGACCCCCAAGCAATGACTTGATGGGAGAGGCATTGCAATTAATCTGGCGACGTTTCTCCATTCACTTTATAATTTGTACATTTCTCAGCGGGATCCAGGGCAGTTGCCGCTTATAGCTGTGCAGGTGATTTGTGTTGTCAGCAATGTGTATGGACCTCAGCTTGTGTGAACCCACTAACTGCAGCAGCTCGTTGAGATCCATCAGGGTCAGGCCGGGACAGACACACCAAGACAGGTTCCCAGAGGTAACACTAATAATGTACGTTTGCCCCATGAAGGTAGATGACATTACTTTGAAAGAATAATGCCTTCATTTTCACACATTAAGGTAATCCAGGCCTCTTTTGCCTTTGGGGGAAAATATCAGCAGAATGTATTAGTGGTTGAGTTTACAGCTTTGTAAACACACACAATCTATCCCAGCCTTCCAAAAAACCTCTTAGCTGCAATAATGTTTCAGGAAATTATGCGGCATTTTATGTTATCAAATTCTCCTGTTCCATGGTGCAGTATTTTGCAATTGGAGAGTTGCTGCCTCACAGCGCCAGTGACCCGGGTTCAATCCTGACCTCGGGTGTTGTCTGTGTGGAGTTTGCATGTTGTCCCTGTGACCACATGGTTTTCCTCCGGGTGCTCCAGTTTACTCCCACATCCCAAAAACGTGCATGTTTGTTGGTTAATTGTCCCTCTGGAAATTGTTCCTAGTGTGTAGGGAGTGGATGAGAAAGTGGGTTAACATGGAACTAGTGTAAACGGGTGATCGGTGGTCGGCATGGACTCGATGGGACGAAGGGGAGTCCATGCTGTGTCTTTAATCAATCAATAAGGTAATCAATTAATAATCAATCAAAAAGGTAAACATGGTTTTACATTAAGCCAGTAGTGTCATTTTCATAATCCAGTTTTTCTGACACCCCCTTAGACCCTCTTCGCATAACATGCTAGCCTCAGATCTGAAGAAAGGTCCCGACCCAATACATCACCCATTCCTTCTCCACAGATGCTGCCTGACCTGCTGAGTTACTCCAGCACTCTGTGAAACGTCACCTATCCGTGTTCTCCACAGATGCTGCCAGACCCGCTGAGTTACTCCAGCACTCTGTGAAACGTCACCTATCCGTGTTCTCCACAGATGCTGCCAGACCCGCTGAGTTACTCCAGCACTCTGTGAAACGTCACCTATCCATGTTCTCCACAGATGCTGCCAGACCCGCTGAGTTACTCCAGCACTCTGTGAAACGTCACCTATCCGTGTTCTCCACAGATGCTGCCAGACCCGCTGAGTTACTCCAGCACTCTGTGAAACGTCACCTATCCATGTTCTCCACAGATGCTGCCAGACCCGCTGAGTTACTCCAGCACTCTGTGAAACGTCACCTATCCGTGTTCTGTAGCTGTTAACAATTATTTATTAATCAATTGAAATGGAACACATATTTGTTTATCACTGTATATAATATTGGTAATTTGGACTATCCTTGATCGGACTTTGCTGGCTTTACCTTGCACTAAATGTTATTCCCTTATGGTGTGTCTGTACCCTGTAAATGGATCGATTGTAATGATGTATTGTCTTTCCGCTGACTGGTCAGCACACTTCAACAAAAGCTTTTCACTGTACCTCGGTACACATGAGAATAAACTAAACGGTAACCTGTGGAGACAAGGAATAGGCATGTTTCGGGTCGGGGGGGGGGGGGGGGGGGGAGAGGCAGAGACAGTAGCCTGCTGTCTCTGTCTCTTCCTTTCCTTTTCCTGCGTCTCCCCAACATCAGTCTGAAGAAGGGTCTCGACCCAAAACGTCGCTTATTCCTTTTCTCCATAGATGCTGCCTCACCCGCTGAGTTTGTGTCTACCTTTGATTTTTCCAGCATCTGCAGTTCTTTCTTAAACAAACTGTAACCTGTAATCGGATGAAAATAACATTGGAAGAAATTGCATGAACTTGAATATTTACCTTGCTGCTTTCTATCTCTCCCACTGACTAGCATTTCCGTGAACATCTCGACACGCTGAACGCCAAAGGAATCGGGATGCTGGGCTTTGCTCTGGCAGAGGCTTTCATCCTTCTGAACCAGGTAACGGCCAGAACTGACCACTGTTCCCAGTGTCCACACTGTGTGAAACTCTATACTGCCACTGAAATCCCAGGTGGGGAATGGGGAATAAATGGATGTTTATTGTTCATGTTCATAAATGATAGTAGCAGAATTAGGCCATTCGGCCCATCAAGTCTACTCCGCCATTCAGTCATGGCTGGTTAGATTTAGTTGTTAGGGATAAAGGAATCAATGGATGTGGAAAAAGCAGGAACGGGGTACTGATTATAGATGATCAGCCATGATGACATTGAATGGTGGTGCTGACTCGAAGGGCTGAATGGCCTACTCCTGCACCTATTGTTCTATGTTGCTGTTTCTACCTCTCCCTCCTAACCCCATTCTCATGCCTTCTCCCCACAACCCATGACACCTGTACTAATCAGGAATCTATCTATCGCTGCCTTTGAAATATCCATTGATTTGGGCTCCACAGTCTACTGTGGCGAAGAATTCCACAGATTCACCACCATCTGACTAAAGAAACTCCTCCTCATCTCCTTCCTAAAGAAGAATGGGGTTAGGAGAGGGAGATAGTTCAGCCATGATTGAATGGCGGAGTAGACTTGATGGGCCGAATGACCTAATTCTGCTTCTTTCACTTATGAACTTAAACTTTCTGCTGACTGGATAGCACGTAACAAAAGCTTTTCATTGTACCTCGGTCCACGTGACAGTAAACTCAACTGGTAAAGGTCCAGCCTGGTGAATTATGCAGGGCAGGGGTCAGATGTTTAGGCTAAAGACATGGCTGCAGCAAGTTGCTGCTCTGCTTTCTTAAAGCACACCAACGCTTCCACTTCCCCAGAATGGTTAGGAAGTTTGGCATGTCCCCAACAACTCTCACCAACTTCTACAGATGCGCCATAGGAAACATTTTATCAGGAAACATCACAGCTTGGTTTGGGAACAGCTCCATCCAAGACCGCAAGAAATTGCTGCGAATTGTGGACGCAGCCCAGACCATGATGCAAACCAACCTCCCTTCCATTGACTCCATCTACATCTCACGCTGCCTCGACAAGGCCAGTAGCATAATCACCCTGGCCACTCCCTCTTCTCCCCTCTCCCATTGGGCAAAAGGCGCAGAAGTGTGAAAACGCACAGCTCCAGATTCAGGGATAGTTTCTTCCTGGCTGTTATCAGGCAACTGAAGCATCCTACCACAACCAGAGAGTAGTCCTGAACTACTATCTACCTCTTTGGTGATCCTCGGACTATCTTTGATCGAACGTTGCTGGCTTTACCTTGCACTAAACGTTATTCCCTTATCCTGTATCTGTACACTGTAAACGGCTCGATTGTAATCGCATTGTCTTTCGGCTGACTGATTAGCACGCAACAAAAGCTTTTCACTGTACCTCGGTACACGTGACAATAAACTCAACTGATAAACTGTTGTCTGCACAGCACAGCAGGGCACGTGCCGGCGCAAGCTGCTGATGGGTGGGTGCAGCATAACAACAACCAATAATGCACTGTCAATGTATTCACCTCCATCGCTGCCGACTACTTTGCTGTTCACCTGATCACAAAGAACTGTTTGATTACCATTGATCTGTTTAATGACAATAATGCATCATTTGAACCAATCAATCCTCATCATGAACGCTCTTTTCTCTCGATCTTTACAACATTCTCAACTATTATTCATTACAGTGTAGCTCAACATTAATTGCAGCATCTTGAGAACATTCAGCCTGATATCACCTATTTTGCATTACCACTTTAGTTTAGCTTAGAGATACAGCGTGGAAACAGCCCCTTCGGTCCACTGAGTCCGCACTGATCAGCGATCCCCGCACACTAACACTATCCTACGCACACGAGGGACAATTTTACACATACACCAAGCCAATTAACCTACAAACCTGTACGTCTTTGGAGTGTGGGAGGAAACTGAAGATCTCGGAGGAAAAACACGCGGTCACGGGAAGAACGTACATCTCCGTGCAGGCAGCACCCGTAGTCAGGATGGAACCCGAGTCTCTGGCGCTGTGAGGCCGCAACTCTGCCACCGTGGCCACCAATTAAAACAAATTTCAAATTAGCGATTCATAGAGTCATACAGCACGGAGACAGGCCCTTCGACCCAACATGTCCATGCCAACCAAGATGCCCCCTCTAAGCTAGTCCCTTGCATTTGGCCCATAACCCACTAATAGCTCCCTGCCCATATCCCTGTCAAAGTTTAGAGATTCAGCATGGACAGCGGTCCTTCGGCCCATTCAGTCCATGCTGACCATCCATCACCCATTCACACGTGTTTGTCTAATTTATCCCACTTTCCCACAAATATCCCACAAGCATCTTTTAAATACTGTTTTGGTCCCTGCCTCAACTACCTCATGTGGCAGCTCGTTCCATATACCAATCACCCTCTGCGTGAAACCATTTGCCCCCAGCTTAAACCTATGTCCCCTGATTCCTGATTCCCCTACCCTAGGTAAAAGACTCTGTGCATTCACCCTGTCTCGTCCCCTCGTGATCTTTTGCATCTTTACCCCTCAGCCTCCTGTACTCCAACAATCTTCATCTGCTACTGTGCGGCATGGTGGCGCAGCAGTAGAGTTGCTGCCTCACAGCGCCAGAGACCCGGGTTCCATCCCGACTACTGGTGCTCTCTGTACGGAGTTTGTACGTTCTCCCCGTGACCTGCGTGGGTTTTCTCCGAGATCTTCTGTTTCCTTCCACACTCCAAAGACGTTCAAGTTTGTAGGTTAAATGGCTCCGGTAAAAATGTATAAATGTAAAATTATCCCTCGTGTGTGTAGTGTTAATACAGTATGTGGGGATCACTGGTTGGTGCAGACTCGGTGGGCCGAAGGGCCTGTTTCCGTTCTGTATCTCTAAATTAAACTAAAGCATTTTCCCTGCCCACCCCAGCAACTGACCAGTAACCTGCTTCCACTCACTCAGGCTCCTCAACCATGCACAACCCCAACTATCTTGGTGGAGTCTGAAGAAGGGCCTCGACCCAAAACACCACCCATTCCTTCACTCCAGAGATGCTGCCTGTCCCGCTGAGTTTCTCCAGCTTTTCGTGTCTATCCACCTATCTTGGTGTCGGCTGCAAACTTGCCAGCCAACCTGTCTACATTTATGTCCAAATCACTTACATATATCACAAACAGCAGATGTCATAAGTTCTAGGAGCAGAATTAGCCCAGTCGGCCCATCAAGTCTACTCCGCCATTCAATCGTGGCTGATCCATCTCTTCCTCCTAATCCCATTCTCCTGCCTTCTCCCCATAACCCCTGAAACGTAAAAAATGTCAATTTTCCACTGAATTCCACCGATTCACTACCCTCTGACTAAAGAAATTCCTTCTCATATATTTCTGAAGGTATGTCCTTTCATTCTGAAGCTGTGACCTCTAGTCCTAGACTCTCCTACTAGTGGAAATATCCTGTCTACATCCACTCTATCCAAGCCTTTCACTATTCGGTACATTTCAATGAGGTGTCCCCTCACCCTTGTCCAGTTGCAGCATTGATTTGTGTGGAACTCGCGCCAGAATCACGCCCACCCACCACTGCTGCCTCTGTCCTCTAGTGGTGAGAGAGTTCTGAATCCAATTGACCAAAGCACCATGGAATCTCTGCATCAGTCGAATCCCAGGTGTTGCCCCATGTGGACAACCTCCACTGTTCTTCCCTCCTGCCCCTGTCCTAGAGAAAGAGTTAGTTTCTGCAATGTATCTGTTTTCCACAGAGAGGGTAATGGGTTTTGGGACAGGCTGCCAGAGGAAGTGACAGTAGCAACAGTTAAAATACATTTGGACGAGGTACTTAGATAGGAAAGGCTTGGCAGGAATAGACACAAAGTGCTGGAATAACATAGAGGGTCAAGCACCACCTCCGGACAAAAATGATGGGTGACATTTCGGGTCGGAACTCTTCTTCAGACTCGGCCCCATCCATTTAGGAGATTGAGAGGGGATCTTATAGAAACTTACAAAATTCGTAAGGGTTGGACAGGCTAGATGCAGGAAGATTGTTCCCGATGTTGGGGAGGTCCAGGACAAGGGGTCACAGCTTAAGGATAAAGGGGAAATCCTTTAGGACTGAGATGAGAAGGACTTTTTTCACACAGAGAGTGGTGGGTCTCTGGAACTCTCGGCCACAGAGGGTAGTTGAGGCCAGTTCATTGGCTATATTTAAGAGGGAGTTAGATGTGGCCCTTGTGGCTAAGGGGATCAGAGGGTATGGAGAGAAGGCAGGTACGGGATACTGAGTTGGATGATCAGCCATGATCATATTGAATGGCGGTGCAGGCTCGAAGAGCCGAATGGCCTACTCCTGCACCTAATTTCTATGTTTCTATTTCTCCAGAGATGCTGCCTGGCCCGCTGAGGTACTCAAGAACTTTGTGTATATTTTCGGTATAAACCAGCATCTGCAGTTCCTTTCGACACAAGGCTTAGCGGGATATGGGATGATGGAATTAGCTTAGATGGGGCATTTTGGCCAGCATGGGTGAGTTGGGCCAAAGGGCCTGATTCTGTACAGCATGACTCTATGACTCTACCTAGCCTTTTTGGAAAAATATCGTACTCTGTGCAACAGGATTATCAAATTTTGAAATTAAAAATATGTTCATGTGAGGAGAGGTAAATAGTATTACTATGAAAGATTTATGGAGTTAAAGAACCATACAACACGGAAACAGGCCCTTCGGCCCAACTTGCCCATGCCGATCAACATGCACCATCTACGCAAGTCCCACCTGCCCACATTTGGGCCATATCTCTCTATACTTGTTTAAATATTGTTTAGTAATGTATATGGATACATTTTTATTTAGGTCTCTTTACCTTAATGAAAGATGTTAAAGAATAATTCTGACAACTGTCTTTTAAGGGACCATATAATTTATCATTCCTTGTGTAGGAAGGAGCTGCAGATGCTGGTTTAAACCGAAGATAGACACAAAAAAGCTGGAGTAACTCAGCGGGACAGGCAGCATCTCTGGAGAGAAGGAATAAGGTCATAAGTGATAGGAGCAGAATTAGGCCACTCAGCCCATCTAATAGGTATTGGGTCGAGACCTATCTTCAGATTGAAGAAGGGTTTAACCTGACTGACTGAAGAAGCTTCTCGACCCAAAACGCCACCTATTCCACTCTCCAGAGATGCTGGCTGACCCGCTGAGTTACTCCAGCATTCTGTGTCTATTATCATGAATTGAATAGGTCCCAGAGTCTGGAATGGGAATTCCGAGGAGTTTCTTCCTCTGTCGACTGTAGCCAAGGAAGACTGAGCAATGAGACAGAGCAGAGAAGGTTTGGTGTGCAGTTCCGGGAGTTATGTAACTTATATTTGATGCTATGTCAGATGAGTTTGGTAACCAGCCTGTACTGTTATCCCTCAAGAACATCTTTAACCTTGTTGGTACATGTTAAATAACTTTGAGAAGCAGTGCTTGTCAACACCAATAGCAGATACACCCATTGTCCTTTTATTGTTCTGTCACATTGCATCCTGTGGAGAGAAGGGGAAGGCTATGGTAAATATTTAATGGAACATAAAATGCATTATATATGAAAGATACATCAAAACTTCAATGTCAGCACAATACAAAAAAAATCTGTTTTTCCTTTATTTTTGTGGCTTCAATAAGTGAATCTTGCACAAATCATAGCACAGTGGTTTGTTTGAAAGTAAAACCCCGAGTTGGCAGTTTGATAGGTTGCAACAATAGTGTTTAGTCAGGTAAACAAGTGTGATGTATCGCTCATTTCACTTCGGACATGAAGAAGAATCAGGAAGTTCCAAAGGTAAATCAGAGATCTTCTGTTGAGGAACGCATGGAAAATCCATGAATTATTCCATAAATGACAGGAGATTATGCAAGCTGTCATTTTGCTCCAGCCTGTAACAACTGCAATTATCTTTTTGCAAATGAATTCAATCTCGCCAATGATTAAACCTTTTTTTAATTTTTTTATAGTAAATTAAATCAAATTTGTTGACATTTGAATGACTAGCAACCATAATAAAGACTGTAAATGTCAGAATGCATTGAAATTGCCATGGCAAATGATTAATCATTATAAGTTAATTGTAGTTCATCACAAAATGCTTGTCGCTGACATTTATAATGTAAACAGCTTCCGTAACCACTGTGCTAATTAATGTAAGGAGCATTCTAAGTAGGTATTCAGAGATCACATAATGCATGATAATTCTGTGAGATCTTGTGAAGAACATTTTCAATATCAGGTTAAATGAATTGTGCCGTTATTTGAAGGAGCTCCCCAAAGCTCCAGGGGTTGCTCCACATGTCAATGGAATCGCCGTGAGGTTATATGTAACTTCATCTTCATTTGCACGTGTTAAAATCCCACATCTAATACAGACATGCTCTGTTACTGCCACCTGGAGGAACTCAGCACAAACTCCACAGAACACAAACCAACCTTAGTGTCATAGAGTCACAGAGTGATACAGCGTGGAAACAGGTCCTTCAGCCCAACTAGCCCACATCGGCCAACATGTCCCAGCTACACTAGTCCCACCTGCCTGCATTTGGTCCATATCCCTCCAAACCTGTCCTATCCTGTCTAACTGTTTCTTAAATGTTGCGATAGTCCCAGCCTCAACTACCTCCTCTGGCAGCTTGTCCCATACACCCACCACCCTTTGTGTGAAAAGGTTACCCCACAGTCTCAAATTAAATCTTTTCCCCTTCACCTTAAACCTACTGTATGTCCTCTGGTCCTCGATTCACCTACCCTGGGCAAGAGACTCTGTGCATCTAAGAGACTCTGTGCATAGATAGACACACAATGCTGGAGTAACTCAGCGGGACAGGCAGCATCTCAGGGGAAAAGGGATAGATAACGTTTCGGGTCGGGTCTGAAGAAGGGTCTCGACCCGAAACGTCACCCGTTCCTTTCCAGTGATTCGGTGTAAACCAGCATCTGCAGTTCCTTCCTGCACCAAACCCTAAACCTACATCTGAGTGTGCCAGTCGACATTGAAGCACGTTTGGGTAAATGAGTGACACATTGGTCTTGTATCAATCAACGTTGAAGCCAGTGGAAGGAGCATGAGTTACTGTAATATTCAGTGTGTTACCACTTTCCACAAAAGCCCATATTGCCACAACCATTCCAATATTGCACATATCTGCCCAGAAATAGGCATACAAGGAACTGCAGATGCTGATTTACCAAAAAAAGACACAAAGTGCTGGAGTAGCTCGGTGGATCAGGCAGCGCCTCTGGTGGACATGGATAGGCGACTTTTAGACTGAAGAAGAGGTCTGACACGAAACGTCACCTATCCATGTTCTCCACAGATGCTGCCTGACCCGCTGAGTTACTCCAGCACTCTGTGAAACGTCACCTATCCATGTTCTCCACAGATGCTGCCTGACCCGCTGAGTTACTCCAGCACACACAATGTCCTTAGTTACTTCAGCATTTTGTGCCTTTTGTTGCCTAGAAATAGGGGTTGTCGAGCCATTTATCTTTCTGGACTAATTATGCCAAGTGGCAGTTTGCTCAGAGTTAATACAATACAATACCGTTTATTGTCATTTGAACCTCATTGACGTTCAAACAAAATTTGGTTTCTCACAAATTTGTGAGAATTTTGTGTCTATCTCATAGACACTTTGTGTCTATCTCACAGCAAATACTTCTGTGTGAAATTGCATCAATTACAAATTTGATCAGAACACCTGATCATTCTCCCAGCATCAGCCTGCACCTGCTGCATCTTTATTCAGGTAAAGCTCGTGTCTACCTCCTGCAGCATAAACATAAAGCTGTCAAGCAACTTCTTCATATCTTCTATCCATCCTCCATGTCAACCAGAGTATCGGACTTTCAGTGTCACCCCCAAAACACCCTGCAAAGAATATTTTTGCTAATGATTGCTGGATAAAACCATTTGCCACAATTGCAGATAGACACAAAGTGCTGGAGTAACTGAGGAAGGGTCCTGCCCTGAAACATCAACCATCCTTTTTGTCCAGAGATGCTGCTCGACCCACTGAGTCACTCCAGCACTTTGTGTTAATCTTTGGTATAAACCAGCATCTTCAGTTCTTGCCACAACTGCAGGTGGTGGTTTACCAAATAAAAATGCAATGTGCTGGAGTAACTCAGCGGGTCAGGCAGCATCTGTGGAAAACATGGATAGGTGACGTTTCACAGAATGCTGGAGTAACTCAGCGGGTCAGGCAGCATCTGTGGAGAACATGGATAGGTGACGTTTCACAGAGTGCTGGAGTAACTCAGCGGGTCAGGCACCATCTGCGGAGAACATGGATAGGTGATGTGCTGGGACAGGACCCGTCCTCAGACTAAATTATGAGAAGTTGATGAGCAGGTTTAGCTGGAGGGACCTGTGGTGTATGGAGCCGGGTCATGTCAGTTCCCATATAAGTGCTATTTGTGATGTGCTGCCATCACTACAGAACCTCAAACAATGGGTAGGTGGGGATCCGGCGTGTCCCTTGTGATCAGAGGTGGCAACGTTAAGGCATATTTTGTCAGGATGTAGGACTAGTCATTCTCTGGGTCGGTATACTTCGCGGCATAACCAGGTCTTGAAGTGCGTAGCTGCAGCAAACGAGAGGAGGAGAGCACATGGGAATTCAATAGTCAGGCCAGTTACGGGGAGCCAATGATGGGGGTAGATTTAGGAGGAAAGCTTGTTGTTCAGCAGCAAATAATGACTTCTAGTTTGAGGCCCGATGTAGTGTTATGGTCAGGTAGTCAGCGGACAGAGTATTTTATAAAACTGACTGTGCCTTGGGAGAACTTAGTGGATGAGGCTTATGAAAGGAAAAAGCTTAGATGTGTAGAGTTGGCAGCAGCAGTTGAGCAGCGATAATGGACAACAGGAGTACGGCCGGTAGAGGTGGGTTGTGGAGGTTTCATAGCGAGGCGGTAGGTGGATTTGGTGAAGAAGAAATAATGTCAGTTGGGGACAGAAAGGAAACGTTTGACATGCAGTACGTGTATTTCTTTGTAATTGTCGTCTGTGCGAGTGTATCCTGGTCTTATGCAAGGGTGAGATTTGTGATGTTACAAGCTTCATGATGGGCTAGGATTAGTGGAAGAAAGGATGCAGGAGTTTGGCATTCGTTAGAGCGAGCTATTGGCTGCAGCTTCCTTTATTTAGTGGATACTGGCAGCATAGATGGTGAGATTGTTCTAGGATGGCAGAGCCAACTGTCGATCCTTCCTGAGGTGTCGTGGGCCTAACTCAATGAAACACCAATGAAGGGAGGTGCCCACTTGACAACCCCAGTGATACACTGGCATCTACAGGATTAGGTTTTTTTTAAAGATAATTAATGTGTAGGTAGCTGTTTTCTTTTCTGCATATCGAGTCATTTATTGTAAGTTGGTGTATTTAGTTAGATAATAGTTTAGTTTATAGACAATAGACAATAGGTGTAGTAGTAGGCCATTCAGCCCTTCGAACTAACACCGGCATTCACTGTGATCATGGTTGATCATCCACAATCAGTACCCCGTTCCTGCCTTCTCCCCATATCCCCTGACTCTGCTATCTTTAAGAGCTCTATCTAATTCTCTCTTGAAAGCATCCAGAGAATTGGCCTCCACTGCCTTCTGAGGCAGAGAATTGCACAGATTCACAACTGTCTGGGTGAAAAAAAATGTCCTCATCTCTTCTAAATGGCCTACCCCTTATTGTTAAACTGTGGCCCCTGGTTCTGGACTCCCCCAACATTGGGAACATGTTTCCTGACTAACATGTCCAAACCCTTAATAATCTTGTATGTTTCAATAAGAACTTCTCTCATCCTTCTAAATTCCAGTGTATACAAGCCCAGTCGGTCCATTCTCTCAGCATATGACAGTCTGGCCATCCTGGGAATTAACCTGGTGAACCCACGCTGCACTCCCTCAATAGCAAGAATGTCCTTCCTCAAATTTGGAGACCAAAACTGCACACAATACTCCAGGTGTGATCTCACGAGGGCCCTGTACAACTGCAGAAGGACCTCTTTGCTCCTATACTCAACTCCTCTTGTTATGAAGGCCAACATGCCATTTGCTTTCTTCACTGCCTGCTGTACCTGCATGCTTACTTTCAGTGACTGATGTACAAGGACCTCCAGATCTTGTTGTACTTCCTCTTTTCTGAATTTGACACCATTCAGATATTAATCTGCCTTCCTGTTCTTGCTACCAAAGTGGATAACTCACATTTATCCACATTAAACTGCATCTGCCCACTCACCCAACCTGTCCACTCACCCAACCTGTATCCTCATTACAGTTCACGCTTCCACCCAGCTTTGTGTCATCTGCAAATTTACTAATGTTCCTTTCTCTTCATCTACTAAATAACTATGTTTTTGTCTATGTTTTCTTAGTTGAACGCTTATTCAGGAGTTATAGCACAAGTACTTGGTGTTTTAATTGTAATTTTACTAGAAAACATGCTGTGCAGAATGTGATTTGCTTCAAACGTTCTTCTTCTTCTTGCATATGGCGTGCATAGCCTAAAGTTGTAGGACAACCCGCTTCAAGCTTTGAAGCAACCTTGTAAATCTAAGATACACTAATGGTATTTAAGAGGCTTTTGAATCGGCAACGTGCAGGGAATGGAGGGGTGGTGGAGAGACAGATGAGATTAGTATAACTTGGCCCTGTGTTTGGCATGGACATTGTGGGCCGAAGGGCCTGTTCCTGTGTTGTTCTATGTTGTATGTTGTAAATCTCCCTCTCATGTGGTTTCCTGTATGTTCTCCAGTTTAACGGCACAGGGCAAGGGAGCAGCTGTAGCCAGGCCATCATGCTTGTTACCGACGGAGCTGTGGACACGTATGACACGGTATTTGCAAAGTACAACTGGCCTGATCGAAAGGTAGGCTGCAAAACATGATGATAAATGTTAACCCTCCTTCCCCCAGACGCTCGGCTATTAAACACTACAACCTCAAACAAGCTCTGAACTACATAGACTACTATTGCACCATTACTGTTTGTATTTTTGTGTGTGCTCCTGTGTGCGTATGTATATATGATTCATATACAGGTGTATTTGTCATTATGTGTATACATACACTTTTCTCTCTCATTTATTACATTGTTTCCAGTGTACTGAGTCTGCACATTCTGCCGCGATTGTTCTACAATAAAACACTTGACGCCTTTAATTAATGGTCATCCAACTACTGACGTGTAGGAAGGAACTGCAGATGCTGGTTTACACTGAAGATACACACAAAGTGCTGGAGTAACTCAGCTGGACAGGCAGCATCTCCAGAGAGAAGGAACGGGTGATGTTTCAGGTCAAGACCCTTTATTCCCAGCTTCATGTTTTCACCCTACAAACAGCTAACAATGGCCGGTTTCCTTTATCATTGTTACTTTATTGCACATCTTTCATTCATTGTTCTTTATCTGTCCACAACAACATCTATATCTCTCATTTCCCTTATTCCTAACCAGTCTGAAGAAGGGTCTGGACCTGAAACATCACCCATTCCTTCTATCCAGAGATGCTGCCTGTCCCGATGAGTTACTCCAGCAGTTTATGTCTATTTAAAAAACAACGTTGTACTTGAAAGGTTAAATATGGCGTGTAAATCGTGGCGACCAGAGTGGTCTCCTGTCTTGTGCACGTATACATAATATGATTGTGCCTAATACACAGTAGGTTTGTCACTGAATGCAAAGAAAGAATTTCACTGTACTTGTGTTCACGTGCAAATGAAGGCCCATTGGACCATTCACATGTATCAATAAACCCAGACCCATCTCACTCCTGTGGACGCTAAAAAGTTTATAACATATTGAATGTATAGTATTTGATGATTATATATTTTCTGTGTGAGCACTGTGTTTACAGACGTGTTCTTCTTATCGAGTCCATGTGACAAGATTAGATGTTAAAGAAGGAACTGCAGATGCTGGAGAATTGAGGGTGCAGCAGCATCTAAGGAGGGTCTCGACCCGAAACGTTGCCTATCTCCTTCGCCCCTTAGATGCTGCTGCACCCGCTGAGTTTCTCCAGCTTTTTGTGTAACTGACAAGATTAGATATTGTTCAGCCAGAGCTGAGCACACTTGCCGGCATCTTCATTGTAGGCAGTGAGTCCGGCTGCTGGGCATTGGTTTTCCAGTCGAGGGCATTTCAGCAGGTGTCCCATTGTTTGTGGTTCAGTATCGCAGGTGTCATGGTTGCAGTTATATCCACATTTGTTGCGAGACACCTTGGCTCTGCCAACACCAGTTCTCATCGGTTGAGGCATTTCTATCTGGCCCAACTTGCGTCTGCACCAGGATGGAGTTGCTCATTCTCATGGTAGCTGAGTGAGATAGAGGGATATTCTATTGCCCCATACGGAGACTCGTGCTTGACTTGTTGTAATGCCAGCCTCAAAAGGAGTCACGCTGTTAACAACACTTTTCCAAGACTTTAGACTGAACAGGCTTGTTCAGCTGCTGCAAGCAAGGATGTCATTGTTGCATTGTCAGTACATATGACCATTAAACACTCTCTCTCAACTCTTGATTTCAAGGCACTATTCCAAAGCTGCCTCTAGGAACATTATTCACACTGACTGAGCCAATATTTTTTCCATAATTACCATTTCAAAAGCAGATAATTTGATTGCCGTCAGATGTGTGAGTTTGGTGTGTACAAATCAGCTTCCGTATTGTGTAGGAAGGAACTGTAGATGGTGGTTTAAACTGAAGATGGACAAAAAGAACTGGAGTAACAGTGGGACAGGCAGCATCTCTGGAGAGAAGGAATGGGTGACGTTTCGGGTTGAGACCCTTCTTCAGACGTCATCCATCGCAATATTTGTTCTTTATGATTGATCAGTGCAGGTGTCAGAGGTTATGGGGAGAAGGCAGGAGAATTGGGTTAGGAGGGAGAGATAGATCAGACATGATTGAATGGCAGTGTAGACTGGATGGGCCGATTGGCCTAATTCTGCTCCTATTCCTTTTGACCTTACGGTACATAAACATCTCTCTTCAGCATGACAAATCTTCTTGGGTTTGCTGGTAATTATGTTAGCATTGTGTAGGTGTTGCCTGATTTTGGGTCGGGTCGCTTCTTTAGAGGGGGGTGGGGAGAAAGTCAGATAGGAGAGGTCGGGATTGGACAAAGCCCGGCAAGTGATAGGTGGATACAGGTGAGGGGGGGGTTGATTTGATTGCAGAGTCGGGGGCGAGTGACCAAGGGTCTCAGAGCTTTCTGCAGAGAGAGGAGGAGAACTTCTTCAAAGTAGCAACATGGGTAGGTGACGTCTCGGTTTGGAATCCTTTGGAAGCCTGAAGAAGGGTACTGACCCTAAATGTCACCCATTCCTTCTCTCCAGAGATGCTGCCTGTCCCGCTGAGTTACTCCAGCATTCTGTGTCTATCTTCGGTATAAACCAGCATCTGCAGTTCCTTCAAAGCAGCGATACCCTGTGGAGGTTTTGCAGTCAGGCAGAGATGCAAGGCAGATGAATAGTAAGATTAAACGAGAACTTACCAGTTTGAAGTTTGATCTTTATTTTATGAGGTGTTACGATGAGGGATTACGTGAAGACCCCGCCAGCACGCATGCGCGACATTCTTCAAAGCAGTGGTGTGAAATCACAGAACAAACAGTCACAATGACTGACATAGTAAGAGAAAAAGAGAACTTTCATACCAGGTGATCTTTATAATAGAGGGTCGGGAGCGGAGGGCACGTAATCCCTCATCGTAACACCTCATAAAATAAAGATCAAACTTCAAACTGGTAAGTTCTCGTTTAATCTTACTATTTTACTTCGGAGTCACGTGAGTGACTACGTGAAGATTTCAAAGCTCTGTGATTTCATGCCCTGGAAGCTCCATGCTCACACACCGCTAAAGCTGGGATAAGAGGATGGACGTGATTCAGACAAGACACTGGCTGAAAAACAAAACAGGTATTTATTCATACCAAACACAATATTGTGTCCCATAAGGGTTATTTATCTGGCAGCACTTAAAATCCTCCCTGCATAATTGCCAGGGGAGGTCACGGGTTTGTTGTAAAAGCGGTGGAAGGTTTTCTCATTGTTCCAACCCGCTGTGGCCAGGATGTGATCCAGTGGTACCTCCATCCTTCTAGCCGCCGAGGTGGATGCTGCCCTGGTGGAGTGAGATTTATACACATTAGTATCCACCCCCGCCGCATCCAGTACCACCCTTAACCATCTGGAAATGGTTTGCACCGTGACCCTGTGATGAGGCTTCTTGTGACTGACAAGCAAAGCTGTTTCCGTGCCTCTTAGATCTTTAGTGACTGAAATGTATCGCAGAATCAATGTAACGATACAAAGACGGGTGTCCGCTGGGTAAGCCAGGAACTCCAAAGTATGTCCAGACACTCCGGGTCGATCTTGCTTCAATAGTCCCTGCACCTGGAATGTGATTTTCCCACTGGTAATTGCCATGGCATCCAGACTGAGTTTGTGCAGGGACTGGACCCGTTGCGCCGTGATCAGTGCCATTATCATGACCATTTTGTAGGTTAGTTTGGCCAAAGGGAGTCCCGTGTTCGGTGTCCATCCTCTCAGCATCGTCAATACCGTGCTGATGTCCCAGGTATGGCTATATCTGGGCCTGGGGGGATTGGAATTAAATATTCCCCTCATAAATTTGGATACTAGGGGATGTGACCCAATTCCCAATTGGTCACTCCCCTTGCCCAAGTAAGACGATAGGGCACTCCTGGCACAGTTAATGGCGCTGTAGCTTAGACCCTCATCGTAATGAAGGGTAGCCAGAAACTCCAGCACTTCCGTGATGGTGGCTGTTTCGTATGTTGTTTTGGTAGTCACGCAGAATCCTTCCCATTTCCTGATGTAGGTCAGGTACTGCTTCCTTGTGGACTCTCTGCAGGCTGCCGTGATGGTATCAATGGTCCTGTTGGAGAGTCCGAATCCATGAAGTGGCCGTTTTAAAATCTGCAAATTAACAATCCCATGCGGTCATGACATGGATGACATTCTCCTGTAACAGGATGAACAAGCAGGCTAGGTCTTTTATTCACCCTGATACAGGGTTCTGTGGCCATCTTCTGTACCAGAGGGAACCATGGTTGAGTAGGCCAGTCGGGCACTACCAAGATACCCGATGCGGAGTCTTGCTTGATTTTTTGCAAGACCCGACTGATGAGGCAGAAAGGGGGGAAAGCGTAGCAAAATAAATCCCCCCAGTGTAGCGAGAAAGCATCCATCGCTACTGCCCCCGGGTCTGGCTCCCAAGCAACATACGTTGGTAGTTGGTGATTTAGCCTGGACGCGAAAAGGTCGATATCTGGTGTCCCATAACGTTCTACAATATCTGCGAACACATTCCGATCCAACATCCATTCTATGTTGTCGTTGAATTTCCGTGACCTGGTGTCTGCCACTGTGTTTAATTTACCTGGAAGGTAAGTTGCGGAGATCCAAATTTCTCTTTGCAGACACCAGTGCCAGATATTGTTGGCCAATTCATCACACGATATCGACTTTACACCGCCCATGTGGTTAATATAGGCTACCACCGTGGTGTTGTCAATCTGTATTCTAACATGAACTTTGTGCATGTTAGTGCAGTATGCCTTAAGGCCGTGAAATGCTGCCAGCATTTCTGAATAGTTAATCCCTAAGTTTTTAAATAGGGTTAACTCTGGTGCACTCCATCTACCTCCACAGCTAGAGGTAGTGTTAGTAGCTCCCCACCCTTTGGCACTGGCATCCGTTTGTAAGGTGATCGAGGGATTGGTGATAGTAATGGGTTTGGAACAATTTTGGGCATTACCCATCCACCAATATAATTCGGCTTTTGCCTTTTCTGGAATTTTCATGGGCCTATCAAAATGGCCAGCATGATTTTTGAGCGCTGTAATTTTGGCTCTTTGTAAGTTTTGGTAATGTAAGGGCCCATATTGTGCTGCAGGAAATGCAGCTACTATCTTCCCAATCACCCTGGCCACCTGCCGAATGGATGGGACCTTAATGCCAATGAGGCTCCTGCAAGCCTCTATCAGGTCTTCCACCTTGCTTGGTGGTAACGTGACAGACATTTGCACTGAGTCAATAATGAACCCCAAATATTTCATGGTGGTAGAGGGTTCCAATATTGATTTATCTGGATGTATCGTAAACCCCAGTTTCTGAAAAAGATGTTTCGTGGCTGTGACTGCCAAGGTAGCCATTTCCAAATTCTCCCCCACTATGAGGATGTCATCAAGATAGGCCATAACAGTATGATTCTGTTTCCTTAAATAGGCCAAAGCTGGTTTCAATATCTTGGTAAACAATCTGGGTGCTGACGATAACCCATTAGGCAAAGCTTTATATTGCCATAATTGTCCCATCCAGATAAATTTTAAGTATTTCCTATGATCCTTGTGTATGGGTACTGAATAGTATGCATCTTTGAGGTCAACGCATGCCATGTAGTACCCATTGGCTATAAGCTGTATAGCAGTGTCGAAGGTGTCCATTTTAAAATGAATATACTGGACAGAAGTATTCAGGTCGGTCAAATCTATGATGATGCGGCAACCGCCATCTTTTTTGTTTTTAGTGAATATATTAGACACAAACTCCTGAGGTTCTTTAATGGCCTTCTCAATTACCCCTTTTTCTATCAACCTCTGTAGTTCAGCATGCCCTGCTGCCTTATCTCTATGAGAAAGGACGAATTTCCGACTAGGTGCATGCTGTACCGGGGTAGGGAGTTCGTGAATAAATTCAATTTTGTAGCCCTGAATACTCCTGAGTATATAAGGATCAGAGGTAAAAGTGAGCCAATTCTCGTGGAACATGTGCAACCTGCCCCCTATGCAAAGTGAATTTGGGCCAGTAGTGTTCCTGGCGATCCCAGACACCTCCATGGTTACTGCCGGTGTGGTGGTTTCTGGCCTTGCTTCCTCGGCTGGTTGTAGGTGTTCTGGGAGTGGCGCATCTTCCAAGGAGGCCGGCCTGGGCCTTGGCCTAAAAAAGACCGCTGAGCAGGTATGCCGGCCTTCGAGCTTTCACCACCGGCAGACCTGTTAGGGTAACTCTGCCCGGTGGGTGCGTAGGGGTGCGTTCTGTGTGGGTGATGAGGCTTAGTGTACCCAGGTACTTTAATAAGGCCCAAAGCCTTAGCCTCCTCGTCCAGATCTTTAACCTGTTTGGGGAGATCTTCCCCGAATAGCAGGCTTGGAGGCTGCGTCTTCCCAGGCTTACACAACCCCGCGAACTTGGGGTTAAGCGCCGGCTTTATAATGCTTTTCCTGAAATTATTTATTTCATACTGTGTGTTGCACAGTAAGGCCAAAGCATCTTGTAGTTCTTCCGGCATATCCACTCCCACTGCTGTTCTGGCTACTGCAGTAATCCCTGCGGTTAGGAGCTTCAGGATCTTCTGAAGTTTCATCTCCTGCCCTCTACTCGAGGGGCTCATGTTTCCCCATATCGAGTTGTTTACCGCGGGTACATTTAATGACTTGCAGTTTTCTGGCACCATATATTTGTCTGCTGTGGCATTGATGGCCTGTTCCTGAAGTTGGTTAGTGGCCATATAATCAATGCTGGCAGCCAGCTTGGGGTGGATGGGTAGGCCCTTCTGGTTGGGCATGGCATGTTTGCTCACCACATCCATATAATCTTCACACACCCCTGACGCTGCAGGCGCTTCAGCCAACTCCCCTTCTTCTGGGTCAGCCCAGTTCTGACCCTCAATGCTCCCCTGTATAGAAGGGGATACATTTGGCAGTCCTCTAAGGGAACTTGCCGTGGGCCTGCTAGGGGTCCCACTGTGATCCTGCCCCTGCTTTAGCAGGTCACGTTGGAGCAGCTGCTCCATCATCCGCTCAATGCGGTCAAGGCGACCTCCGTCGCTGCCAGCGAGCGGGGTGCCCTCGGGACCGGACTCCGCTGAGTCGGCCCCGGCCGACTTCCGGGTAGTTTTCCCCGACCGTGGCGTACCAACGGTCTCAAAGTCCGAAAAGTCGGGAGCTGCAGGTAGAACCTGTAGCTCTGGAGAGGCGGTTCTCCGTTGGCTGCTGTCCTTAGCCGCTGATTTGGCCGCCGCTCTCTTAGATTTTCTCCCTTCCATAATGGTCGACTCACTCCTTCGGTGAGACTTACCTGGCGTGAGCTTTTTAAAACTCACGCTGGAGGAGCCCCGCTCCTCCCGACCGTCGCTTCCGCATGCGTACGACGATATGTCGCGCATGCGTGCTGGCGGGGTCTTCACGTAGTCACTCACGTGACTCCGAAGTAAAATCAAAATTAAACGTGCTGGAGGAACTCGGCTATGTTCATTGAGGTTTTTGATAACTCTGTAACCATTTGAATTGCCCAGCTTGTATCAATATATTTACCCCACTGAATGCTTAAAAAAAATAATCAATGGGCAAGAATGATCTCTAAATTACAGTGAAATGGACCCTCAGCATAAGGATCCGTTCCTGGGCAGGGTGCAGCTTGCGACTGTGTTGTTATATGTGATTGAACCATTTCATTATGATAATACCACAAATGGGATATTTTCCATTGTCGTGCGTGGAATCAAATTGTCTTTTGTAGTCCGCATAATTGAAGCGTTGTCGAGCCCTGAACGTGGAGATGCTGAAAGAGTTTGTGAAGGTGGAACTAATTTCCTGCACTCCTTGTTACAATCTCAAACCATTGTTCTGCTGGTGGTAAAATAAATGCATTTGCACTCGCTTTGAAAGGGCAGCTTTAAGCTTTGTTTAAAGTGAAGACTACTTCATAAAGCAAACGCTGCAATCATTGTGTGCCCCGACATTCACAATCAATGGCAGCAGAGAGAAATAGGCAGTCAAACATCTTTACATCCATTCAGAAGACCACAGAGGTTGATTAGTTCTCGATCAAGTGCCAGACGTTATGGAGGGTGATTTAGTCATGTTCAGTAAACACAGTACCAGATTTTGGGATAAGAAAGAGATGGTCAATACTGGCAGAGGAAAGAAAGACAGGGTGCTGGAGTAACTCAGCAGGTCAGGCAGCATCTCTGGGAAACATGGATAGGTGACGTTTTGGGTTGGGACCCTTCTTCAGACCAGGGGTTTGGCTGCTGTTGTTTGCATTGCAGTTTGAAAGGCTGATGTGCTGTAGAAATCCTCCCCCAATCTGACACTGCAGCTTGAATGCTGGGTTTTGTACATTTTCTTGGTAAAAGCCGTTGTTTGTAAATTCAACGCTATGCTTTCTTGATCCAGCCATAATTAACAATTGAATATTTACATTCTTGCTTTAATTTGATGGCACCTCAAAATTGCATCAAATTGTGAACCACAATTTATTGTTGAGTTTAGAGAAACAGCGCGGAAACAGGACCTACGGCCCACTGAGTCGGCATCAACCAGCGATCACCCCGTACACTACCACAATCCTACACGCACTAGGGACAATTTACAATTTTTACTGAAGCCAATTAATCCACAAACCTGCACGTCTTTGGAGTGTGGGAGGAAACCAGACCACCCGGAGAAATCCCACGCAGGTCACAGGGAGAACGTGCTGTGGGATAGGGCGCTGTGAGGCAGCAGCTCTACTCGCTGCACCACCGTGCTGTCCTATTGTGATGTCAAACTGTTCCTGTAATTCCTGACCATTTGATCTGAGGAAGGGTCTCGACCCGAAACGTCTCCCATTCCTTCTCTCCAGAGATGCTGCCTGACCCGCTGAGTTCCTCCAGCACTTTGTGTGTATCTTTGATTCTGTCTACAGCCCAGTGATTGATTTCTCTCACTTCAGGTAGCCCCGGCACTCCCTCTCTCTCTCTCTATCCCTCCCCCACCCAAGTCACACCAGGTTCCCGTTCTCACCCAACAAACTGCTAACAAGGGCCTGTTTCCTTTATCATCGTTACTTTTTTGCATATCTTTCATTCATTGTTCTTTATCTCTCCACATCACCATCTATATCTCTTGTTTCCCTTATCCCTAACCAGTCTGAAGAAGCGTCTCGACCTGAAACGTTGCCCATTCCTTCTCTCCAGAGATGCTGCCTGACCCGCTGAGTTACTCCAGCATTTTGCGTCAACCCTCCTTGACATGTCCTCTACAAACAAAAGCTCCACTGATGCTGTGGAAACACATTAACATGCTCCATTAACACTAACACGCAAATTAATGCATAAATTAGTTGTAACGCTGAGTACAAACAGAATCTTTGATGCTGGGCTGGATGTGTGTGAGAGAGGACTTTTTTTCCCCCCCGGAGAGAGAAACAATTATTTCAAAAGCAAAGTCACTAATTAACCTATATTTAATTCGACATTGTTAATCACTTATCCTACACGGTGCATTGTGTAGAATCTACAGTCTCTGTAGGCTGAGTAGTTTTGCTTCTATGGGGGGGGATGGAAGTGGAAGCAAGGAGGACCATTAGGGCTGCACGGCGGTAGAGTTGCTGCCTCCCAGCACCAGAGACCCAGGTTCAATCCTGACTACAGATGCTGTCTGTACGGAGTTTGTATGTTCTCTCCATGACTTGCATGGGTTTTCTCCGGCTGCTCCAGTTTCCTCCCACACTCCAGACGTATAGGGTTGTAGGTTAATTGGCTTCTGTAAGATTGTAAATTGACCCTAGTGTGTAGGATAGTGCTAGTGTGCGGAGTGATCGCTGGTCGGCACAGACTCAATGGACCGAAGGGCCTGTTTCCACACTGTATCTCTAAAGTAAAAGAAATGTGTAGGAAGGAACTGCAGATGCTGGTTTAAATCAAAGATAGATACAAAATGCTGGAGTAACTCAGCAGGACAGGCAGCATCTCTGGAGAGAAGGAGTGGGTGATGTTTCCGGTCGAGACCCTTCTTCAGATCCCTCTTCAACTACCTGCTATTCTCAACAGCATCATTCACAGGGAAGGTGTGTCTAGCTTCAGTGTAAATCTGAAGAAGGGTCTCAGCCCGAAACGTCTCCCATTCGTTCTCTCCAGAGTTGAAGTCATTGGGACTAGATGTGGAATATATTCTGCTTGCTCACGGGCGATTCGTGAAAGCACACTGCGGCACTGTCTTACAAAATAAAAAAAGTCTTTCACTTATACAATGCATGCAAGGTGTAATTTTTCAGATCATGTCTGTGGAGGGTTACTGGTGTGTTTTTATTCAGAAGAGCGTCCCGACCCGAAACGTCACCTCTCAATGTTCTCAAGAGTTGCTGCCTGATCCGTTGAGTCACTCCAGCACTCTGTGAAACGTCACCTATCCATGTTCTCCACAGATGCTGCCTGACCCGCTGAGTTACTCCAGCACTCTGTGAAACGTCACCTATCCATGTTCTCCACAGATGCTGCCTGACCCGCTGAGTTACTCCAGCACTCTGTGAAACGTCACCTATCCATGTTCTCCACAGATGCTGCCTGACCCGCTGAGTTACATCAGCTCTCTGTATCTTTGTCTGTGGAGGGAATGGATGGATGAGGGTTTGGGTCAAGAAACCTTTTTCAGACATATTTCCTGCTGCAAATATGCCCACAGCATAACCCACATGTTGCCTGTCACCTAGAGCTGAAGTTCTCCTGAGTGGAGAGAGTAAACCTGAGATAGACACAGAGTGCTGGAGTAACTCAGCGGGTCATGCAGCATCTGTGGAGAACATGGATAGGTGACGTTTCACAGAGTGCTGGAGTAACTCAGCGGGTCAGGCAGCATCTGTGGAGAACATGGATAGGTGACATTTCACAGAGTGCTGGAGTAACTCAGCGGGTCAGGCAGCATCTGTGGAGAACATGGATAGGTGACGTTTCACAGAGTGCTGGAGTAACTCAGCGGGTCAGGCAGCGTCTGTGGCGAACGTGGATAGGTGACGTTTCACAGAGTGCTGGAGTAACTCAGCGGGTCAGGCAGCGTCTGTGGAGAACATGGACAGGTGATGTTTTGGCTCGAGACCTTTCTTCAGACAGTAAACCTGATGTGTTTTGAGGTTTGCTGTGTAGAGTGATTGTGCCTGGGGTAATTCAGTGCTCACTCTCCCTGCTGAAGGACAAGGGCAGGAGATGCCGGTGAATACCACCAACAGGTCAATACCCTCCAAATTGACACGCCATCCTGACTTGGAAATGCATTGCCGTTCCTTCACCACCCAACGTCATGTTGAATGAAGCAGCATACAAGGCTCCTGCACCTCGCACCTTCTCATCCCTGGGCTGCCTCCTACATTCCCCTTCATTCCCAATCCTGTCTTTTAGTTTAGTTTGGGGATACAGTGTGGAAACAGGCCCTTCGGCCCACCTAGTCCACGCCAACCAGTGGTCACCCTGTACACTAACACTACGGGCATTTTACAGAAGCCAATTAACCTACAAACCTGCACATCTTTGGAATATGGGAGACAATGGACAATAGGTGCAGGAGTAGGCCATTTGGCCCTTCGAGCCAGCACCGCCATTCAATGTGATCATGGCTGATCATCCCCAATCAGTACCCCGTTCCTGCCTTCTCCCCATATCCCCTGACTCCACTATCTTTATGAGCCCTATCTAGCTCCCTCTTGAAAATATCCAGTAAACCAGCCTCCACCGCCCTCTGAGGCAAATAATTCCACAGACTCACCACTCTCTGTGTGAAAAAGTGTTTCCTCATCTCCGTTCTAAATGGCTTACCCCTTATTCTTAAGTCCAGTGGCCCCTGGTTCTGGACTCCCCCAACATCGGGAACATGTTTCCTGCCTCTAGCGTGTCCAAACCCTTCAAATTTTTATCTGTTTCAATAAGATCCCCTCTCATTCGTCATATGCCGCTCCATTCTCTCAGCATATGACAGTCCCGCCATTCCAGGAATTAACCTTGTGAACCTACGCTGCACCCCCTCAATAGCAAGAATGCCCTTCCTCAAATTTGGAGACCAAAACTGGACACATTACTCCAGGTGTGGTTTCACTAGGGCCCTGTACAACAGGGACCTCTTTGCTCCTATACTCAACTCCTCTTGTTATGAAGGAAACTGGAGCACCTGCACGGTTGCAGGGAGAATGTGCAAACTCCGAACAGATAGCACCCGAGGTCAGGATCGAACCCGCATCTCTGGCGCTGTGAGGCAACGGATCTACCCACTGCGCCACCTTGGTGGGTGCCTGGAACGCGCTGCCAGGCGTGGTGGTGGAGGCAGATATGATAGTGGTGTTTAAGAGGCTTTTAGACAGACACATGGATGTGCAGGGAATGGAGGGGTATGGATCACCTGCAGGCAGAGGAGACTAGTTTATCTTGACATTTAACTAGTTCAGCACGGACATTGTGGGACGAAGGGCCTGTTTCTGTGCTGTACTGCTGTGTGTTAATCACCCGTGTGTATTTGTGCAGCCCTCGTTCTTGCACCTCCAGCCCCAGTGGTAAACATTTAAGTTGACCCTTACAGTTTATTGGTATATTTTTGATTCCGTGGCATACATTGAACATGGGGTTTTCTCAGTTTATAATCAACCTGGTGAGATAAAAGGGTGATATCCTTCATTACTAATGTTTGTTTCATCGTGCAGTTCATGGACTTTATCAGTGCTCAGCTGTGATAATGGTCTCTGTGGCACTTTATCCCCTAATAAATCACACGGCCATTTCACAGCTCTTCCCCACGGTAATGATTCCTTCTGTTGCAATTTCCAGTTCAGACACACAAATAATGAGCAGAGCTGTCCCATCTGGCAGTGCGGTACGATGCAGTTCCCCCAGTCTCAGCTCTGCAGGGGAGCAGATTGTTCAGGCTTGACGAAGGTCAGCGTGCTGCCAGGGACAATGATCACTCTCGCTGCTCCACACTGACACCATCTAATGAAGTCCTTTATCAACTCTCATCATTGAAATTGCCTTTATTAGTTGCATTGTCACTTCCTTTCACTTTTCCCAACCTTTCCTGCCGTTCATTCCTTTGCACTTCCTCCCACAAGTTGGGTTGCAGTTGAGTTTATTGTCACATGTACCGAGGTACAATGAAAGGCTTTTGTTGCATGCTAACCAAGATACATTCATTCAACACAACATGCATTCTCTACTTTATATCATAGTTTTCAATGCCCATATAATCTCCCCTTCACAAAAAGAATCAGTACACTTGATGAAGTCTTTCATTTATGTTTTGTTTTTTAAAGAATTAATTCCCTTTAATTCTCAGTACATGGAAGCTGTTTTTGCTGATCTTAGATTGATTTCAAAATTATTTTTCATATAGATTATGTTGTATTATTTGGCCAAATGCATATATTAATTCTCAGTATGTGGAAACTGTCTTTGATAATATTATTTGATCATTTAATAATTTGATAACATGAGTTTAATTTCAGAATTATTTTTCATATAGATTATACAGTATTGTATGATTTAGACACATGCATAAGTATTCTCTTTCATTCTCAGTCCATATAACCTGTCTTTAATATTAGTTTGATTCCAGAATTATTTTTCATACAGATTATATTGTATTTAGACAAATGCATCGGTATTCTCTTTAATTCTCAGAATGCAGAGGCAATCTTTGATAATCTTTGATAGTCCTGACAGCTCAATCTGAAGAAGACTCGACCCGAAACGTCACCCGTTCCTTCTCTCCGAGCATTACTCCAGCATTTTGTGTCTATCTTTGATAATATTAGTTTGATTTCAGATTTTCATATAGATTATTCAGTATTGTATTATTCAGCCACATGCATCAGTATTCTCTTTAATTCTCAGGGCATAGAAGCTGTCTTTGATAATATTAGTTTGATTCCAGAATTATTTTTCAAGGAGGTTATTTGTGTTGTCCGGACAGTTACATATGCATTAGTTTACGAGATTGTATAATGGCTCTCCTGTCACACGCCAGTGACTGTTGTAATCACAAACGGCTCCACATGTACCCCAGGAATAGCTGCTGTGTTTCCCATGAAGCCACCTTGTCTCTCACTGAACGGTACATTGTGCAGGCAGCTCACTGTTCACCTTCGACCCGAGTCCGTACATCTCCCTGGTGAAAGGGATGGAGGGATGACAAAACAAGACCGCAGCTGTTCTGTTCATTTAGTTTAGTTTAGAGATGCAGCGCGGAAACAGGCCCTTCAGCCCACCGAGTCCGTGCCGACCAGCTATCCCCGCACATTAACACTATCCTCCACACACTAGGGACAATTTACACTTACACCAAGAAAATCAACCGACAAGAGTGATCGTCTTTGGGGTGTGGGAGGAAACCGGAGATCTCGGCGAAAACCCACGCAGGTCACGGGGAGAAGGTACAAACTCTGTGCGGACAGCACCCGTAGTCAGGACGGAACCCGGGTCTCTGGCGCTGTGAGGCAGCAACTCTACCGCTGTTTCACCATGCGGCCCTTCTTGGGAGATAAAAGCTAGGCAGCGTGGCAATAGGTGGTGGAAGCACTGCACAGAGCTTTCATCTCAACTGCCTCCATTCAAAAGATTCTTTCTTCCACTCCTTGACGCATCCTTGATTTTAGGCATCTTCCAGACGTTATGGAAGCAAAGATTTGTGTGACTGATGCATCAAAATAAGTTGAGAATTGCTAGAAGATAGACACAAAAAGCTGGAGAAAGTCAGGCAGCATGTCTGAAGAACATGGATAGGTGACGTTTCGGGTTGAGACCATTCTTTAGAAAATAGCAGGTGCTTGTCTGAAATTATAAAAGTTGAATTAGTCATACAGCACAGACCCTGGCCCAGCCTGCCCATGCAAACTCAATACTCGCATTTATTTCAAGAGGGCTTGTATACAAAATTAGGTATGTAATGCCGAGGCTCTATAAGGCGCTGGTCCGGCCACATGTGGAATATTGTGAGCAATTCTGGGCGCAATATCTGAAGAAGGATATGCTGGCTCTGGAGAGGGTCCAGAGGAGGTTTACAAGAATGATCCCAGGAATGAGTGAGTTAACCTATGATGAGCGTTTGTCAGCACTGGGCCTGTACTCGCTGGAGTTTAGAAGAATGGGAGCTCATTGAAACTTACAGAGTAGTTAAAGGCCTGGATAGAGTGGATGTGGAGAGAGTGTTACCATTAATGGGTGAGTCTAGGACCAGAGGTCACAGCCTCAGAATTAAAGGACGTTGTTTTAGGAAGGAGATGAGGAGAAATTTCTTTAGTCAGAGGGTGGTGAATCTGTGGAATTCATTGTCACAGAAGGCTGTGGAGGCCAAGTCAGTGGATATTTTTAAGGCAGAGATAGATTGATTCTTGATTAGTACGGGCGTCAGAGGTTATGGGGAGAAGGCAGGAGAATGGGGTTAGGAAGGAGAGACGTCAGCCATGGGTTTTCTCTGGGTGCCCTGATTTCCCCTCCACACTCCAAAGATTACAGGTTTATAGGTTAATTGGCGTGGTTTTAATGTAAACTGTCCCTCGTGTGTGTAGGATAGTGTTAGTGTGCGGGGATCACTGGTTGGTGCGGACCCTGTTTTCGCACTGTATCTCTAAAACTAAGTACAAGTACAAGAGTGTAGACGTGGTCGACCACACTGGAGTGATGGGCATTATGGATGATGGTGGGGTGGTGACACAGAGTGTTAACGGCATGTCCCACTTGGCTGTCAATTACGTGACAGGCCGGTAGTGACTGACGCGCAACGGTCGCACGCATCATCTTGCGTCCGCACAGCCGTCTGGCCCACCTGACGTCATTTGAAGATAGACACAAAATGCAGGAGCAACTCGGCGGGACCGGCAGCATCTCTGGAGGGAAGGAATGGATGATGTTTCGGGTCGAGACTTATTCTGTCTGAAGAAGGGTCTCGACCCGAAACGTCACCTATTGCTTCACTCCAGAGATGCCGGTCCCGCTGAGTTACTCCAGCATTATGTGTCTATCTCCAATTGTCTTGGCCCCACTCTGGGAGTAGGAGTGGGGGTGGATCCGGATCTGCAACGGCCGTGAGCCCCAGGCCGAACTCGGCGATCGTTTGCCTGCTTCTGCTGCTGTTGGAGGTGAGACATTGCGCCACGCCAGGGTCTTGGGCCTGTCCCACTTTGGCCGTCAGTTATGCGACAGGCCGGTGGTGCGCGAAGATTTCGTGCAGGACGAAGTCCACACTCCTCTTCGCCACTCCACATTTCTCCGCACCACTCCATGCGCCTGCCCACGTTACCCACGCGCTACCCACATGCTAGCATGTCACGTAAATAGCGCGCGAATGATGGCCAAGCGGGACGGCCCCTTTAGCTCTCCATGTGGGACAGGAGAGATGCTGATGGTATCTAAGGGTATGTTCATGAAGATAGCTTCATTGGAGTTACCAGTGATGTTGGAGTTACAACCAATTTGGAAACATTTATTTATTAACAGCCAAGACTGCTGTCATAGAATTATGGCCAGCACAGAAACAGGCCCTTCGGCCCAACTTGTCATGCCAACCACGATGCCCCATCTACACTAGTCCCGCCTTTACCCCTATTCCTCTAAATCTTTCCTCTCCTTGTACCTGTCCAAGTGTCTTTTAAATGTTGTGTAGTACCTGCCTCAACTACCTCCTCTGGCAGCTTATTACGTATAACCACCACCCTCTGTGTGAAAGATTTGCCCCTCAAATCCATATTCAGTCTTTCCCCTCACCTCACACCTATGTTCTGTGGCTCTTGATTCCCCTAACCTGGGTAAAAGACTATCTATCTATTCCCCTCATGATTTTATACACCTCTATCAACCCCCTGCATAGGTACAGAAATTAAGATTAAATGAACATTAAATAGTTTGAAGTAGCAAATGGGTAAAATATTTCATTTGTAGGGTGTGTCGGAAGGAACTGCAGATGCTGGTTTAAACTGAATATAGACATATAATGCCGGAGTAACTCAGCGGGACAGGCATCATCTTTGGAGAGAAGGAACGGGTGACGTTTCAGGTCGAGACTCTTCTTCGCTGACTACAATTAGTTCTTTTATTTCATTTCTCTGGTTGGACTAGTATGCTACTCTGACTAGTTTGACCTTAAAAAAAGACGGTTTTGTGCTTTGTATTTTGTAGATAAGTAAGGAAACAATTAGCCTATTGTCATTTCCCAGGGTCAGTATGTGTTTATGTATTCAAAGAAATCTAAACAGAAAGCTGAACATCTGTGTTCCCTGAAAGCATTTGCAGTGGCAACAGATGCAAACACATTTCTGGATGCCTTGCACGTTGTATCTGCCAATTGAAAAACCCAGGCAGCTGGAATATTTTGGGCATTTATTAATTTGGGGAAATTGTGATGTGAGCCAGGATGAAATGCTGCTGGATTCCACTCTGCATGACTGATCAGCCCTCCACCTTCTCCCAAGGGTGGCTTCATACGCTAATACCCTAAAGTATGCAGATTCTATTTATTGGCAATTTGGAACAGGTTAATGAAAGCATTTATATTTTTCCGCTTGTACCAAATTGATGATGAAGGTTAAAATGAGGCCTCTGGAGCTTTCCCTTTTGCTCATTTGCAGGTGTAACACAGATAATCGTTCACAATTAGTTACTGCCACACTATTTAGGGAACAGCTATTCCCCCGGGTTATAGAGTCCGACAGTCACACAGCACGGAAACTGGCCCTTCGGCCCAATGCACCCATGCCCACCAAGATGTACGATACGATGCAATACCATACAATAGAACTTTATTTATCCCAGGAGGGAAATTGATCAGCCAGCAGTCATAAAAACACAAGATGCACAAAACACAGAATACATGAAATTAAAGTGACGAGTGGAAAGGCTTGGGGATGTGCAAAGGGGGGGGGGGGAGGGGGGGAGAGTCAGTCTCAGTCTAGCCCACGACAGAAGGGGGAGGAGTTGTACAGTTTGATAGCCACAGGGAAGAAGGATCTCCTGTGGCGTTCTGTGCTGCATCTAAGCTCGTCCCATTTGTCTACGTTTGGCCCCTTTCCCTCTGCACCTTTTCTATCGATGTACCAGTCCAAATTAAAATGATGAGAGGAATAGATCGGGTAGATGCATAGAGTCTCTTGCCCAGGGTACGGGAATCGCGGAGCCAAGGACATAGGTTTAAGGTGAAGGGGAAAAGATTTAATAGGAATCTGAGGGGTAACGTTTGCACACAAAAGGGTGGTGGGTGTATGGAACAAGCTGCCACAGGAGGTAGTTGAGGCTGGGACTATCCCAACATTTAAGAAACAGTTAGACAGGTACATGGATAGGACAGGTTTGGAGGGATATGGACCAAGCACAGGCAGGCGCGACTAGTGTAGCTGGGACATGTTGGTCAGTGTGGGCAAGTTGGGCCGAAGGGCCTGTTTCTACACTGTATCACTCTATGACTCTAAATGCTGCTATAGTCCCAGCCTCAACCACTCGTTCCATACAACCACCACCCTCTGAGTGAAACATTTGCATTGTTTGACAAAGATCAGACTGCAGCGTGTGTTAAATAACATTTCCTTCTGAAACATGAAGTAGCAACACTTGGAGTAGGTTCATATGTGATAGGAGTAGAATTAAGCCATTCGGCTCATCAAGTCTACTCCGCCATTCAATCATGTCCGATCTATCTCTCCCTCCTAACCCCATTCTCCTGCCTTCTCCCCATAACCCCTGACACCTGCACCAATCAAGAATCTATCTATCTCTGCTTTAAAAATATCCTTGACTTGGCATCCACAGCCTTCTGTGGCAATGAATTCCACATTCAGCACCCTCTGACTAAAGAAATCCCCTTTTATCTCCTAACCTAAAGGAACGTCCTTTAATTCTGAGGCTATGACCTCTAGACCTAGTCTCTCCCACTAGTGGAAACATCCTCTCCACATCCACTCTATCCAAGCCTGTTCGATGGGCCGAATGGCTTAATTCTGCTCCCATGTTGTAGGAGCTAGACCTGAGGGTGTAGGTTGCTGGACTTGTAGGATGTGAGAGAAGCCAACACTTTCCACATGTACTCCTGGGCCCTGGGTTGAAGTGAGACTACATCGGCCTGCACAACCTGGCTCCTCGTTCCATGGTCCATACGTGATGTCACTGAGATCAATGCCTATCTGATGTCAGCAGACTCCCAATGCCTATCTGCCTGCTTACATTCATGATAGAGCCAGGTGTTGGAGACCTAATGGAAGAGGTCAAAGCTAGATGGTACCAATAGATTTCATCTCATGAAGCAGACTCACGAGGGTTACCTTCTCAACATGTTTCAGAAGCATCAGATCCCTATCCACACATACATTGCTGGCACAGACGCTGGAGGTGACTTTCTCACCCAGAGCAGACCTGGCTACAGGTCCTTACCCCAACGTTGCAACCCATAGATTTAGCTCTTAGGGCTAATGGAATCAAGGGATATAGGAAGAAAGCAGGAACGGGGCACTGATTTTGGATGATCAGCCATGATCATATTGAATGGTGGTACTGGCTGGAAGGGCCGAATGACCTACTGCACCTGGTGTCTATGTGTTTCTTGTGTTGGCACATTGAGCAGGCAGTGACTGCGCATGATCAGTTGCCCATACTCTGGGACAGCACCAAGGCAGTGAGTGTTTGCTTCTCCTTGGCAAGGTTAGCCCTCACTATCGTTCCTAATTGAAAGTCCATCTGTTGTCAACCTCAAGCTGGGGGATTGCATGACTAACCATCATCACCATCTTTGCTTCAGCTTCCTTACAGGCCATTTATAAACCAGACAAGATGCTGGCTGCATCTGCCGAGATGACTAATGGGGTGATAACGCAGCCAAATCTACTCCCACGAGAGGATGGGAGCACAATGATCACGTCATTGGGGCTGGTATTCGCAGGCCTGGCTCCTGGGTTTGGAGATGTGGCTTCCAGACCCACCAGAACTCCCGAGGAATTTCAATTTAGTTAATTAAATAAATCTGTGGGTGGTTGTCATGAAGAAATGAGCGAGCTGATGCAAAAAGCCAGACACAAGAGACTGCAGATGCTGGGATCTGGAGCAAAGCACAAAGTACTGGAGGAACTCACAGTGGCGTAGCGGTAGAGTTGCTTCCTTACAGTGCTTGCAGCGCTGGGGACCCGGGATCGATCCCGACTACGGGAGCTGTCTGTACAGAGTTTGTACGTTCGCCCGTGATCTGCGTGGGTTTTCTCCAAGATCTTCGGTTTCTTCACACATTTCAAAGACGTACGGGTTTGTAGGTTAATTGGCTTGGTATAAATATAAATTGTCCCTATTGTGTAGTAGGATAGTGTTAATGTGCGGGGATCGCTGATCGGCGCAGACCTAGTGGGCCGAAGGGCCTGTTTCCGTGCAGTATCTCTAAAGTCTAAACTCAGTGGGTCAGGCAGCATCTGTGCAGGGAGTGGATGCATGACGTTCTGGGTCAGGGTTTATGGGGAGAAGGCAGGAGAATGGGGTTAGGAGGGAGAGATAAATCAGCCATGATTGAATGGCGAAGTAGTATTGATGGGCCGAATTGCCTAATTCTGCTCCTATCGCTTAACATCTTATGAAACGTTGCGTGTCCATTCTCTCCACAGATGTACATTTGGTACTTGGTCAAATAATACGACTGTTCACGTCACTGGCACCATGCCCTTGACAGCTCAACTCCATTGATGACTATCCCTTTGTCTCCACAGATGCTGCTTGACCCACTGAGTTCCTGCAGCTGTTTGATTTTGTTCCAGATTTCTGCAGTCTCTCTTGTGGTTTTTATTCAACTGGACTGTCTGGTTTGAGTTGAGTTTATTGTCACGTGTACCGAGGTACAGTGAAAAACTTGTTGTGTGCTAACCAGTTGACGGAATGATAGTACATGATTACAATCGATCCGTCCACAGTGTACAGATACATGATATGGGAATAACGTTTAGTGCAAGGTTTCGGCTTGGTCAGTTCACTGTAAAACTATGAACGGTTCACTGCCAGAATTCCAATAGACGTGACTTTGGAAACAAGGTGTGCATCTGACCACTTACATCGATCGAGATGAGAACTGTCAAAGTCTGCCCACTTTTATATTCCTTCTTCCTGCTTCAGTATGCTCCTGTCAATCCATGCACTCCCGTCATGAACTCACCTTCTCATATTCTGTTCAAAAACAGACGTCTGAGAAGTGCTAACTTGCCAATTTCTATTTCTTTGTCAAACTCCAAATTCCCGGGACAATCAGCTCACTGAATTTAGGTCAACTCATCTCTAAAATATCTTCTGCTGCACCTTCATAAGAAACATAGAACATAGAAAGTAGGTGCAGGAAGTAGACCATTCGGCCCTTCGAGCCTGCACCGCCATTCAATATGATCATGGCTGATCATCCAACTCAGTATCCCGTACCTGCCTTCTCTCCATTCCCCCTGATCCCTTTAGCCACAAGGGCCACATCTAACTCCCTCTTAAATATAGCCAATGAACTGGCCTCAACTGGCAGAGAATTCCACAGATTCACCACTCTCTGTGTGAAAAATGTTTTTATAGAATTTTATAGAAGGGTTGTAGAAACATAGAAAGTAGAAATAAGGTCTTGTGATGGAAACAGAATTAGGCCATTCGGCCCATTATGTCTACTCTGCAATTCTTTCATGGCTGGTCTAACTCTCCCTCCCACCCCATTCTCCTGCCTTCTTCCCATAACCCCTGACACCTGTATTGGTTTGGAAAGGATGTGAAAGGCTATGGGGAGAAGGCAGGAGTGGGTTTGAGAGGGATAGGTGAGCCAGGATCGATGGGCCGAATGGGCGAGTTCTGCTCCTATGTCTTATGATCTTGTTTCTGTTACAGGGAATTATGAATTAATATATAGTCATATCTGCACAGACATTGTAGGCCAAAGGGCCTACTCCTGCATTGTACTGGTCTATCTCAAACTTAAGTCTGTGATCAATATTTAAACAAATAAAGTTGAAATTAATCTTCAGGAAATGAATGATAGTAAAAAGAGTTCCATGTTAACAATTATTTACCCTTAGTAATGATTTTGAGATAGAAAATGTCATGACTACATTATGGAAAGATTGAGAAAATGTCCATTGAATTTTTACACATCTATTGATATGGCGTAGTAGACTTGATGGACCGAATGGCCTAATTCTGCTCCTATCACATGACCAGTCAACATCCTATCAATATCCTCTATAAAAATGCCCATTGACTTGGCCTCCACTACCATCGATGGCAATGGATTCCACAGATTCACCACCCTCTAGCTAAAGAATGTCCTCCTCCTTCCTAAACGTCTAATCGAGCTTCTCTCTATCTTCTAGGTGCGTATATTTGCTTATTTGATCGGACGGGAAACTGTGTTTTCTGAAAATCTGAAATGGATGGCTTGTGCGAATAAAGGTGTGTACCTGACATTTGCATCAAAATTGTAAATAAATGATCTAACTTTGCTGAAGGCCAGATACGCAGCAATTGAAACGTTCTGTGATCAATATGATCCCCCGTGTCAGAGCTCTGCATACCCATAAGATTTATTTCCTGGATGAGATAGCGGAGATTTCTTATTTGAAAGGTTAACGCACGTTGCACGTGAAGACATGGACCCATAATTGTCCCCTGGTCGCCATGATAATGCTGATATTCTGTGGCGTTGAGGACACTGCGTACTATGGTCGTTCAGGTAATCGATATCTGCCCTTGCAGAATTCACAGGTTATCACCCAACATTTTCAGATACGGAATACATTTTTTCTCTCATGGAGGTTATGTGAAAAAAGTAAATACAGAAACATAATTTATATTATTTAAACTCAAATGTCACAGAAAATAGTGATAGGTTTTCTAGGAATGCCTTGCACCAGTAATATGGATGTCCCCCATACAATATTGCCTTCTGTTTCATGAAAATTCAATCCTATATAGTTGTGGTGCTAATTGTTTCATAATCAAACTATTTTCATAGTTCTATTGGCTTTATGAGTTTGAAGAGCATGGAGTTTTGTGAGCAAGGTTTGTTGAATCTTCCGAGAGATGGCATGGTTTGGCTAAGCTGCTGAACTAGATGCAAGTCACAGAGCCATATAGTCATAGACTCATAGTCAAAGAGTGAGGAAACAGGCCCTTCAGCCCAACTTGCCCACACCGGCCAACATGTCCCATCTACACTAGTCTCACTTGCCTGCAGTTGGCCCAATCCCCCTAAATCTGTCCTATCCATGTACCTGTCTAACTGTTTCTTAAACATTGGGATAGTCCCAGCCTCAACTACCTCCTCCGGCAGCTTGTACCATACACTCACCACCCTTTGTGTGAAAAAGTTACACCTCAGATTCCTATTACATCTTTTCCCCTTCACCTTAAACCGGCACGGTGGTGCAGCGGTAGAGTTGCTGCCTCACAGCACTAGAGACCCGCGTTTGATCCTGACTACGGGTGCTGTCTGTACGGAGTTTGTATGTTCTCCCCGTGACCGCATGGGGTTTTCTCCGGGATATTTGGCTTCCTCCCACACTCAAGATGTACAGGTTTGTAGGTTAATTGTAAAATTGTCCACAGTGTGTGTAGGATCGTGTTAGTGTGCGGGGATCGCAGGTCGGAGCAGACTCGGTGGGCCGAAGGAACTGTTTCAGCATTGTATCACTAAACTAAACCATGGCCTCTGGATATAAAAGGCTGATTGCCAAAGCGGTCTTCTTTCTTCTGTGCTTCATTTGAACAATAGATTAGTGAATTTTGTAGAACAGAGCAAACACATCATAAGCTAACAAACAGAATGAGTAGGGAGCATATTCATCTTACAGTACGTGTCACATTGAACAAGCCGGCTGTAACATTGAAAACTGCGGAGTCGTTACATTGATGAACGATCCCTCTGCACTGTTTTAATTTACTGTCAGCTGAAGTGTGGAGATAAAACCGCAGAGACCTCCTTCACCCTGAGAATGTGCCATTGCATTCTGTGATAACAAGTCCCATTACACAAGTGTGTAGGAAAGAACTACAGATGCTGGTTGAAATCAAAGACAGACACAAAATGCTGAAGTAACTCAGCGGGACAGGCAGCATCTCTGGAGAGAAGGAATGGGTGACTTGTCAGGTCAATACCCTTCCGCTGAAGAAGGGTCTCGACCCGAAACATCACCCATTCCTTCTCTCTGGAGATGCTGCCTGTCCCGCTGAGTTACTCCAGCATTTTGTGTCTGTCTTCCATTACATAAGTCACTGGCAAACTCAGGTTTGTATTACGGTGAATAATTTGTTGCAGATTCATTCTGTTTCGGCTGAATCGGTTAGTGCCGTGGTGACTGTGGAATCCATTGCCACAGAAGGCTGTGGAGACCAAGTCAACGGGTATTGTTAAGGCAGGGGTAGATAGAATCTTGATTAGTACGAGTCAGGGGTTACGGGGCGAAGGCAGGAGAAAGGGGTTGGGAGGGAAAGATAGATCAGCCATGATTGAATGGCGGAGTAGACTTGATGGGCCGAATGGACTAATTCTGCTCCTATCACTTATGGACTTATTAGCGCTAAACTAGTTTGCCTTGCAGACATGAGAGCTGTCACTCGGGGGGTGGTGGGGAGGGGGTGAGGGGTATAAACCTCCTGTGTCACACCAATACAGAATAACCAGGCAATTAATGTGACACTGGATGTGTCTAGGGTAACACTCAGTCAAAACCGTCTGCACAGTATCCAATGTAGACACAAGGAACTGCAGATGGTTGTTTACAAAAAAAGTACTGGAGTAATGCAGAGGGTCAGGCAGCATCTGTGGAGAACATGGATAGGTGACGTTTGACAGAGTGCTGGAGTAACTCAGCGGTCAGTTTGTTGTGTCGATATATTGGTCACGAAAGTTCTTCTAACCACATTTCTGAAATGCTCAACGATCCGTAAATGATGGGAATGATTGTCCTAAGCACCAAGTGGCAGAATGGCACAGCAGTAGGGTTCTGGGCACCGTGTTACAGGGAAAAGCTGGCAAGGGTACAGAGAAGATTTACGAGGATGTTGCCAGGACTCGAGTGTGTGAGTTATAGGGAGAGGTTGAGTAGGCTGGGACGCTAATCCCTGGAGCGCAGGAGGATGAGTGGTGATCTTGTAGAGATGTATAAAATCATGAGATGAATACTGGTGTGGGCAAGTTGGGCCGAAGGGCCTGTTTCCACACTGTATCACTCTATGACTCTATGACTTTCTTAGTGCCTGCCTCACAGCACCAGAGGCCTGGGTTCAATCTTGACTACGGGTGCCGTCTGTATGGAGTTTGTACGGTTTCCCCATGACCTGTGTGGGTTTTCTCTAGATGTTCCGGTTTCCTCCCGCACTCCAAAGACGTACAGGTTTTTAGGTTAATTGGCCCTCTGTCAGTTGTAGGATTAAACTAGTGTACTAGTCCTTGGTGGGCGTGGACTCTGTGGGCCAAAGGGCCTGTCTCCACGCTGCGTCTCTAAACTAGACTAAGTGGTGATCTCTTCTTCTTTCGTGTGGCGTGCACAGCCTAAAGGTGTTGGACTACGTGAGTGGTGATCTCAAACCCTCAGAACAGCGGAGACTTGTTACAAAGGTGCCATTGGTGACCTGTGGCGGCAGTGTGGAGGGGCACTCACTGGGGCAGGAGATCACAGCAACAACCCTCCTGATGCATCAACTATTAAGCTGAAGGAATAAGAAATAAAGGCATCACAATCTAAGAGCCCAAACAGCATTTCCACTGAATATTGAACTGGGATACATTAAAATTTAATCTAGCTGTTATGCATCAGACGTTGTACATTTACACTTGAGTGAGTCACATATTTAATTGCATCCTGTACCATTTTGCACTCTTTTGCAGGACAAAAATAAAGAGTGGTGTTGTGGTGTGATTTTAAATTTTCAGATGTCATTTTTTGTTAGTGCATTTGAGGCTTTGAGTGGAGATCATCTTGAGGGCTGGTCAACATGTCTCTGCTGTACAGACCCTCCCACAACACCGCTAGAACTAGGCGCAGCACTCAACAAACTACAAACTAAATACAGTTTCATATAGAAACATAGAAAATAGGTGCAGGAGTAGGCCGTTCGGCCCTCCAAGCCATTCAATATGATCATGGCCAATCCTAAATCAGTACCCTGTTCCTGCTTTCTCCCCACATGTCTTGATTCCATTAGCCCTAAGACCTACGTCTAACTCTCTCTTGAATAAAGTAGAACTAGTATAGAAGGGGCATGTTGGTCAGCGAGGACAAGTTGGGCTGAAGTGCCTATTTCCACACTGTGTGACTCTGTGACTCTATGGCACTTGAAAGTGCCTGGTGTTGTGACTTATCACATGAAGTTGTTCAGAGCTTGCTGCATGGATGTAGCAGTGCTGCAAAGCCCGGCCAATGGCCAATGGAACACAACCGTCCAATGGAAGCCTTGTGTTGGAAGGAACTGCAGATGCTGGAGTAACTCAGCGGGACAGGCAGCATCTCTGGAGAGAAGGAATGGGTGATGTTTCTCCAGCTTTTTCTGTCTATCTACTGTCCAATGGAAGCCAATGGCCAAAGACCAATGCACCACAAGTGCCCAATGGAAGCCATGTGCAGTGGAACCTGTGGTATGTTAACACCACAAGTAAGAATGAAGGGGTAGAAACTGCAGATGCAAAAGGTTGGCAACCCCTAGTATAGAGATACAGTGCGGGAACAGGCCCTTCGGCCCACTGAGTCCGCACCGACCAGCGATCCCCGCAGACTAACACTATGCAACGCACTCCAAGGACATTTATACCAAGGCAATTAACCTACAAACCTGCACGCCTTTGGAGTATGGGAGGAAACCCACGCGGTCACAGGGAGAATGTACAAATTGCACCTGTAGTCGGGATGCAACACAGGTCTTTGACGCTGTGAGGCAGCAACTCTACCGCTGTGCCACCGTGACACCCTGCTGTTCCATTTGATATTCTCCATTTGATCTCCCATGTTTTTTTATTTTACTCTGTTGTTTTAATCATTGGTCGGAGAAACAGCTGTTAAAGCAGAAGGTGTTGGAAAGACAAGCACAGGGTTTCCTGCGTTTATTCCTGCTCTGCAGCATCTGTGGTGTGTGTTTGTTGTTGAGCAGTACGTTGGGTGACAGTTGAAAGGTTTTCACTCTGTCTGAACTCTGACTGTTTTAGGATATTTCACTCAGATCTCCACGCTGGCCGATGTGCAGGAGAACGTGATGGAATATCTGCACGTCCTCAGCAGACCCAAAGTCATTGACCAGGAGCATGACATTGTCTGGACAGAAGCCTATGTCGACAGCACGGTGAGTTCCACACATCCGCCAACAATCAGGCTGCAGCAACTATAGCCAGCAGCCAGTCTCAACCAAGCTATCTCTTAAACCATAGGATAACTCAAGTTAAAGGAACGCCACCTCGTTCCAGAACTCACAGCGGGTCAGGCAGCATCTGTGGAGAACATGGATAGGTGACGTTTCACAGAGTACTGGAGTAACTCAGCGGGTCAGGCAGCATCTGTGGAGAACATGGATAGGTGACGTTTCACAGAGTGCTGGAGTAACTCAGCGGGTCAGGCAGCATCTGTGGAGAAACAGAGTCCAGAGTGTTTTATTGTCTTATGTCCCAGATAGAACAACAACATTCTTACTTGCAGCACCACAACACAATATGTCAACATAGTACAATGTAAACAGTATAATAATCGAGAAAAAAAGTTCAATGTGTGTGTGTTTGCATATATTTATACAGACACACATGCACGCACACATGGGCACGCACGCGCACACACTAATGCACGCACACGCACGCACACACATATATTTATGTATTATATATACACACACATGCACACACACACGCACGCACACACATACATGCACACACACACGCACACATATAATTTATATATTATATATGCACACACACACACATGCTCACACACATACATACACATAAAAACAAACAAACAATAATAGTGCAAAAAGACAAAACCAATGTCCCCAAGTCTATGAGGTTCTGAGTTGATTTGGAGATTGTGGTATAGTGTAGTATTTGGACCTTGTAGTGTTTAATAGTAAGATTAAACAAGAACTTACCAGTTTGAAGTTTGATCTTTATTTTATGAGGAGTTGCGATGAGGGATTTCGTGAAGACCCCGCCAGGCACGCATGCACGACATTCTTCAAAGCAGCGGTGTGGAATCACAGATCACAAGACTAAAGATAGTAAGATTAAAACTTGACTACACCAGTTGAACTTATGATAGAGGGTTGGGAACGGAGGGCACGAAATCCCTCATCGCAACCCCTCATAAAATAAAGATCAAACTTCAAACTGGTAAATTCTTGTTTACTCTTACTATTTTACTTCGGAGTCACGTGAGTGACTTCGTGAAGATTTCAAAGCTCCGTGATTACATGCCCTGGACCACGCCCATGCTCACACACTGCCGTAATTCTGACGGAGGAAGTATGTTAACGTATTTCAGACTTGAACAAGCTGAAAAATAATAACATTTGTTAATACAACAATGACCCCCTGAACTCAGGGACAAACGTTTAGGGAACAGCACTTAAACTGAATCCGCCAACGTTGCGGGAGCGGTTATAAGTCAGTTATAAAACTGCTGAAATGTAGATTCACTGGCCCAGCTCGCTATTGCGAGGCCATAATCCATGAACACCGCCATGGCCCTTGCCACTGATGTGGATGCAGCCCTGGTAGAATGACATTTAAAATATTAGTGTCTTACCTGCTGCACCAAATACCACCTTGAGTCATCAGGAGATAGTCTGCATGATCACCCTGTGACGTGGGTTTCCATGGCTGAAACAGACCCGTCTTCATATACCTAACGCCCATTTTCAGACCTGTAGTCCCAGGTCTGTGTAATTTAAGCAACTCTTCTATAAAGAAGTTACTTTATTATGGTCCGGTCATTCTACCCAGGTTTAATTCCTGTAGAGGCTTGACCCGTTGTGCTGTGTTCAGTGTCATTACCATCACCACTTTGAAAGTGAGTAAATCCATCATAGGCGACCAGCTCCTGAGTAGGGTCAACACTACCTCCAATCTCAGGTAATATAATATCATGTTCGGGGAGGGATGGATAGACCATACCCCACATAGTTTGGACACCAGCTGGTGAGATCCCACTCCAATCTTGCGATAGGATGACAGTGCACTCCTGGCACTGTATACAGCACTGTAACTGAGGGACTCATCATAGATGAGGTTGATCATGGCGCAAATCACGGCCACATAATTGGGCCGTTACGCTATCAAAGCTTGGGAAAAAGCAAAATCTCGACATTTAAAGCTAGACATTTACGAGCTATCACGAGCATTTACGAGCATCACGGCGCTCGCCAGGACCCTCGATGGGGCAGGTGTATCCGCAGAGCAGCAGGATTCTGCTGCCGCTTCTTCGTCAAATCGGCCATCTGTTGACTCCTAGCACTGCCGATGGACGAAGGTGAGATTGAAGGTGGCGGCATGATCCAACTCCCAGACCGCTGAGACTCCTGCTCTTGCCGATCCAGGTCCCGCTGATATAGTTGCTCCACCATTAGCTCCATCCTAGCCATGCGACCGCTGCCGCTACACACGGACAACAGGTCGACTTCCCCAGGCCCTGCTGAGTCACTGGGGCTTCTGCCAGTAGGTCACAGCTCTACGAAGTGGCTGACAGGTACTCGTCAGCACCCGAACGCCCTCTGCACGGACAACCCGCTAGCCCGGTGTCTCTCGGACCTAAGCGGCCCCTCTACCTGATGAGCAGGCAGAGGGAAGGATCGGTACCGGTCCCCATTACCGGCTCCGCTGTCCGTGCAGGCTTGCCGTCACCCTTAACCCAACGGGTCCGTGACGGCGCATAGCCGGCTTTACCCGTAGCAACGGGGTTGCCTAGCCATAAACTGCTGCCACCGGTCTGCGCTCCGGCAGCCTGTTCCGGTGGAACACCGGTACCTCCTGCTCCTGCAGGGTTCCCCGACTTCCAGCAGATCCATCACCGGCCCGCAATCTAGCAGGTTACCCCCGGCAGTATGTCGATGCCTTCCGCTACAGCGGGCATGACCTGGGCGCAGCTCTCCCCCTGCTCTGGTGCCTGCATAGTAGGGGAGACAGAACAAGCCGCCGAGCGGGTCACACTCTCACGCACCTTTGCCCCACTGTCACTATGCTTAGGTGACAGTGGTAGGGAGTCAGGGTCTTGCCTACCCTGCTCCCGCGCGGTGCTCCACCACTTTGCGGCCCCATGGTCAGCCGTGGTGGAGAGACGGGTCCTAGCTGCGTAGGACTCCCCGACCTCCGCGTTCTTCTGGAATGGTGGCCGCTGACTCCCATCTGAAGTCGCATGGCCCTTGGAGGCCTGCTTCACTGCCTTCATTCTGGTCTCCATCCATCTGTAAGCAAACTCTAGTACAGATGCTTAGCTATTCAAGGTTAGTATCTTACCTGAGTCGCGCATGCGTGCCTGGCGGGGTCTTCATGAAGTCACTCACGTGACTCCAAAGTAAAATAGCCAGATGGCTTATAGTCATAGAGTGATACAGGGTGGAAACAGGCTCTTCAGCCCATCTTGCCCACACCGACCATCATGCCCCATCTCCACTAGTCCCACCTGCCTGCCCTTGGACCATATCCCTCCAAACCTGTCCTATCCATGTACCTGTCTAACTGTTTCTTAAATGTTGGGATAGGAACAAGGAAGAGTCTGAAAGTCTGAAGAAGGGTTCCGACCTGAAACGTCACCCAATCGTTTTCTCCACAGATGCAGCCTGATCCGTTGAGTTACTCCAGCACTCTGTGTGAGTGCTGGAGTAACTCTTCTCTTTGAGTAAATTTTCCAAACTATGTTCCCATGTCATTGATTTTATCACTGAATTAGTGTTTTTAATGATTCCAGTTTATATATGACAGTTCACTGTATGTGTGGAAAAGTTTGAATAATTGGGCGGATTATTCAAATTAAAGGAAAGAGGCATTTTCACTTCACAATGTTTTCAGGATGGCATGGTGGCACAGCGGGTAGAGCCACTGCCTCACAGAGCCAGAGACCCGGTTCGATCCTGACCTTGGGTGCTGTCTGTGTGGAGCTTGTACGTTCTCCCTGTGACCTGCGTGGGTTTTCACCGAGATCATCACGTTCCTCCCACATTCCAAAGGCGAACAGGTTTGTAGGTTAATTGGCTTGGTAAATGTAAAAATTGTCCCTAGTGGGTGTAGGATAGTGTTAATGTGCGGGGATCACTGGTCGGCACGGACCCGTTGGGCCAAAGGGCCTGTTTCCGTGCTGTATCTCTAAACTAAACTAATTTAAATGGGGTTGAGAGGGAAAGCTGGATCAGCCATGATTGAATGGTAGAATAGACTTGATGGGCCGAATAACCTAATTCTGCTCCGTCATTTACAAATTCCACACAGACAGCACCTGAGGTCAGGCTCGAACCCGAGGCCCCGCCACTGTGAGGCCGCAACTCCACCAAATGCCCTTATCATTCTTTTATTTAGAAGGCAATCTTTTAAAGTCTCAACTGGAAGCTGTTCCATTTGCTGCAATATTTTATAGCTTTACTTATTTAAAGTGTAACAATTGCAGGGAATAGTATTTGAAACAGATGTATTGTCCTATCATCAAGACTCTTTATGAGTTCTCAAATAATAAGGAGGCAGTCATTCTCTGTAGCGGCTGTGAAGTTCTGCAGCATTAGAAGTCCATTAAAAGATTGTCCAGCTGTTGTGGACCAGGCAGTGCCATTAATTGTTGTATTTTTTTCCCTCTGCATCAGCTTCCTCTGGCTAAACAGGTAACACTTTCATTCAGTTCCAGTTAATCTCACTAGAGCCACTGCCAAATCAATACCTTTTAATTGTTTCTTGGTAACTAGTTACTTTGTTCAACTCTGTTGTCTAGGCATGGAGTTGTGGCAATAAATCTGAAACTTGACTCAATATGGGAAAGTTTGTGTAAACATTTGCTTCAAAGTGCCAAAGTTAATTGAACGTTATCCTGCGCTTCGAGTAAGTTGCTTGTAGAATCATCCTCAAAACCTATCAGAATATCCAAGATGAAAAAGTAAAATGAGTGTCACTTGAGACATAAAAACATGAGTATGATGGATCTTGGACAAGAAGTCCAGATACGACCTTGGTAAGGCCATCAAAAAGGTCAAAAGGGAGTTCTGCTCCAAGCTGGAGGATGAGACAGATATTTGGCAGCTGTGGCGGGGACTGAATGCAATAACCTCTTACAAGGCGAAACCAGGAGGCAGCTCGGATGTCGGCGATACATCACTCCCTGATGAGCTCAATGCATTTTACGCACGCTTTGATAGGGAGAACACCGATGTGCCTTCCCGAGCCCCTATTCGCTGTGATGGTATTTCAGTCTCAGTCACAGAGGCCGATGTCCGGAAATCCTTCAGAGGGGTGAACCCTCGAAAAGCGTCTGGACCTGATGGCATACCTGGTCGTGTCCTAAAAACCTGTGCGGACCAACTGGCTGGAGTTTTTACGGACATTTTCAACCTGTCACTTCTGAGGTCTGAGGTTCCCACCTGCTTCAAAAGGGCATCAATAATACCGGTGCCCAAGAAGAGCAAGGTGACGTGCCTCAATGACTATCGACCAGAGGCACTAACGCCTGTGGTGATGAAGTGCTTCGAGAGGTTGATCATGGCGCAAATCAACTCCTACCTCGACAAAAACCTGGACCCACTGCAGTTCGCTTACCGCCACAACAGATCAACGGTGGACACGATCTCGTTGGCCCTCCACTCCGCTCTGGACCACTTGGACAACAAAAACTCATATGTCAGGCTGCTATTCATTGACTACAGCTTGGTATTTAACACAATCATCCCCTCCAAGCTGGTTACCAAACTCGCAGAAGTGGGTCTTTGCGCATCCCTCTGCAATTGGATCCTCGACTTCCTCATCCACAGACCACAGTCTTTTCGTATTGGTGGAAATGTGTCAGACTCGATAACAATCAGCACGGGAGCACCTCAGGGCTGCTGTACTCACTCTATACTCATGACTGCGTAGCCGGTCATAGCGCGAACTCCATCATCAAGTTCGCTGACGACACCACTGTTGTGGGACGCATCAATGATGGGGATGAGTCCGGGTATAGAAGAGAGATCGAGCAACTGTCCATATGGTGCCAGCACAACAACCTGGCCCAGCAAAACCAAGGAACTGATTGTGGACTTTGGAAGGAGTAGGATGGGGACCCACAGTCCTGTTTATGTCAACGGGTCGATGGTTGAAAGGGTCAAGAGCTTCAAATTCCTGGGCGTGCACATCTGTGAAGATCTTTCCTGGTCCGAGAACACAGGTGCAATTATTAAGAAAGTTCATCAGCGCCTCTACTTCCTGAGAAGATTACGGCGAGTTGGTCTGTCAAGGAGGACTCTCTCTAACTTCTACAGGTGTACAGTAGAGAGCTTGCTGACTGGTTGCATCGTGGCTTGGTTCGGCAACTTGAGCGCCCTGGAGAGGAAAAGACTCCAAAAAGTAGTAAACACTGCCCAGCCCATCATCGGCTCTGACCCTTCCATCGAGGGGATTTATCACAGTCGCTGCCTCAAAAAGGCTGGCAGCATCAGCAAGGACCCACACCACCCTGGCCACACACTCATCTCCCTGCTACCTTCGGGTAGAAGGTACAGGAGCCTGAAGACTGCAACAACCCGGTTTAGGAATAGCTACTTCCCCACAGCCATCAGGCTATTAAACCTGGCTCGGAACTCTGAACATTAATATCCCTCCATCTGTTATTTGCACTTTATTAATGTATTAATTCATGGGTGTATTTATGTATAGAATTGTAGTCAATGCCTTCTATGTTCTGTTGTGCCATGCAAAGAAAGATTTTCATTGTCCTGTCAGGGACACATGACAATAAACTCTTTTGACTTGACTTTGACTTGACTCTTGCAGAAGCTTCAGAAGGCTAAAGACAAACTTACTGTTAGCTACCAAGGCATTTTGGATCGGGGTGAGACTGAATTAATTGGGCATGTTGTAAATGTGGAAAATATTTATCCCGTCAACACATTGACCCAAACACCCCCAAAGTATCAATGTAGAAACATGGAACTGCAGGTGCTGGTTTACAAAAAAAGACATAAAATGCTTGAGTAACTCATTTGGTCAGGCAGCATCTCTGGAAATCATGGATAGACTTCAGATCAGGATCCTTCCTCAGGCGCATACGATCATGTGATAGGAACAGAATTAGTCCATCAAGTCTACTCCACCATTCAATCATGGTTGATCTATCTCTCTGTCCTAACCCCATTCTCCTGCCTTCTCCCCATAACCTCTGACACCCGTACTAATCAAGAATCAATCTATCTGCCTTAAAAATATCCACTAACTTGGCCTCCACAGCCTTCCATGGCAAATAATTCCACAGATTCACCATCCTCTGACTAAAGAAATTCCTCAGACTCAAGTTCTTCTTCAGACTCAAGACACCTATCCATGTTCTCCAGAGATGCTGCTTGACCCACTGAGTTACTCCAGCAAAGATAGACACAAATGCTGGAATAACCCGGCAGAGTAGGCAGCATTTCTGGAGAGAAGGAATGGGTGACGTTTCAGGCAGAGAGCCTTCTTCAGACAGTTACTCCAGCACTTTGTGTTTCTTTCCCCACACTCATTCTTCTGTAATGACCGCAGTGCAGTCTAAGATGAATGATGTTTATTGTAAACACTGTTACAAATATTAAGAGGCATACAATTTCTGTGGAAGGAGATCCAGATATATATTTTGAGCGGGCAGCCATCAATTCTGTGGGCTGGTACATTAACTTCACTTGGACCTATCATATCAGTAGCGCATCGACCTTCATCCATGCATCATAAACTTTGTCTCCAAGGAAAATGTCTCATAGAGGAGGATGGTTAACCATTGAGAATGTGGTTTATGACTATTTTTTGCAGGTTGCCAGAGTCACCAGTTAGATTCAATGGTCTTTCTTCCAGCCTGTGGATGTTTTCTCAGGCTGCTCACGTTTCCTCCCACGTAGAATGATACAGTACGGAAACAGGCCCTTTGGTGTACTTGTCAAACCAAGATGCTCCATCTACACTGGTCCCACGTTTCACCCACATCCCTCTAAACCTGTCCTATCCATGTTTTAATCAATATTGTTTGAACATCCAAATCAATTAACCGTGAGTAAAACATTAACAACTCTCATTGTAATTTCAAAATATTTTTTATTCATAAGTGAAAGGAGCATAATTAGGAAATTCGGCCCATCAAGTCTACTCCACCATTCAATCATGGCTGATCTATCTCTCCCTCCTAACCCATTCTCCTGCCTTCTCCCCATAAACCCTGACACCCGTACTAATCAACAATCTATCTCTGCCTTAAAAATATCCACTGACGGACTTCCGGTGGTGCCATGTTACAGTAACAGACGCAGCACCTAGCTCCGCACCCGAAAATTTGCGATTTTTCGCGTTAAAATCGGGTCTACTGGTCGGGATCGATTTAAAAAACTTACTGGAGCTCCTGGACGTTGTGCTGCTGACGTCATCAGTAAGCGCTGTGAATTTAACGGAGGCTTAAAGCATTTTAAATAAAAACTGGTCAGAGTCCTCAAAGAACAGTCACAAGACACCTCCTGAAAAGCCAGACGAAACCTGAAGAACTCACCTCTGAAGTGGTCCCTGAAGTGGTCTCTGAAATGGCGACAAGATCCAAGACTGATTTGGCTTAAGACAAAGACAAACAATTTGAGGAATTAAAGAAATCGGTAAGAGAAATGAAAGATGAAATGGTGGATGGAAATAAGATGGAAAAAATGATGGGAACGATGATGGAAATGATGACGTTGAATATGAATGCAGGTAATCAGAAAGTTATTGATTCAATTGGCATCATAAATAAACAAATTGATGATGTGAAAAAAGAATTATCAGAGAGAATTGATAAGGTGGAAGAAGATACCATGAAGAAGTTCAAGGCTGTGCTTGAAACTGTCGCTTCATATCTGACTACAATGAAAGAAATGGAGACAGATATGGTACGAATGGCTGAAGAGATGAAGAGTATGAGGTCAGAACAAGACCTTACCACAAGACAGATGGCGATTCAGCTGGCGAAAGTTTCGGAAAAAATGCCTTGATTTAGAAGCTCGTTTGAGACGCCAAAATCTAAATATAGTTGGAGTGCCAGAGGGAGCCGAGGGAAATGACCCTCGTGAGTTCGCTGCTGACTTAATTAAAGAAGTTCTTAATCTCCCTAATGAACCGAAAATTGAAATGGCACATCGAGTACCGAGATTTAAATCAAGATCACAAAAACAAGACCAGACCATACACGACAGATCATCATGACATTTCGGGAAATTTCAGACCTTGAAGAGGTTATGAGGAAAATCAAATATGGAGTGCCTTTGATGTTTGGTAATGTCTCTATCAAACGATTCAGGGACTATCCTTATGAAATTGTACAAAAGCGAAATCAGTTTTCAAAGACAAAGCACATTCTCCAAGGAATTCAAAACGTTAGATATGGTGTTTCTTATCCAGCTAAAATGCGGATCACCTACAATGGAAAGGCAAAATCGTTCATAGACCCACAGGCTGCATACAAATATGCTCAAACCATCGTGGAAGAGAACAAGTAGTTGGAAGGTATGGACAAATCTTTCTTTTTATTATTCCACTGTCATCGGCTGAACATAAGTGGAAAATCATTACTGTTTTAAAAGACTAAGATGGAGAAATTTTCCATGTGCGCCTCTCTAGACTCCTTATCGGTGGAATTTTAATTCAAGGACATTCTGTGTTCCAAGTGAAGCAAAGAAAGGTAAACAAGGGAACGATGACCTGAAGAGCAGAATGTGGAAAACACCAGAAGCAATTACTTTTGTTTAAGAGAGTAAAAGACTAACTCAAATTGTACAGAACTAACACTTTTAACAATATTAACATAGAAATTTAATGGATGCTAATCAGAATTGCAGAATGGGGAAGAATTAAACCAAGTATTACAAAGAGGGAATATCCCTTTCATAGAGGGCGATAATTGATAAGGAAATAACTAATAACAAATTTAAAAACTAACACATATAATTCAATAAGTTTCAGTCTTATCTATATTTGGGGGGAGAGGAGGAGAAGCGGGCACCTGGCCCAGACCCAGGAGCCCGTTTCAGGTTAACCCCTTCAACCAACAGTTGATTATTACCGAAGGTAAAACCATACGTTTTAACACTTAGTAGATAAAAATGTTAGATATATATGAGAAGTCATATTGAAATGTATACATATATTGTAAATGGGTGCTATACATTTGATATTGAACGGGTCCCGTTCCACTATGCTATGAGTAATTAAGGGAGCGGAGCTAATTGTTTAATATCGACAATGGAAGTCGATACAACGTTTTCTCCCACCTACAGGTGGGTCACTTGTTACAGTGTCGACGTTCAGACACTGTATTTTCACTTTTTCCATTTTTTTATAATTATCACAACAAGTCGCATGTGTGTGTTTTTTGTTTAAGGATAATCGCAAAAGGAATCTACCAATTGAACTATGTAGCGCAAATGTTCCCCCAATATCTAAAGACCTGATGGTATGGATGCACCGTAAGATATAAGGGTATTAAAACCATGCCAAATGCAAGACGATAAACAAAAGAAACTGGGAGGAATCTCATTCCCCAGTTAGAACATAAGGGGTGTTAATGAACCCATTAAAAGGGGTAAGATATTAGCTCAGCTGAAATTGTACAATACAGACATCATTTTTCTACAATAAACTCATCTCAAATCCCAAGATCAGGCTAGATTGAGGGCGACTTGGATAGGTCAAATCTTTCACTCTTCATATACTTCTAAATCCAGAGGTACAACAATCATTATTCGTAAAGGCATACCATTTAAAGCAAAGAATACCATAACAGATAAGGAAGGGAGATATTTGATAGTTACCGGTGAGATCCATGCTACCCCAATCACCTTGGTAAATATATATGCGGCGAACTTTGATAATCCTCATTTTTTCAATAAAATCTTGAATATAATCGCAGAATCTAATTACCAAAATGTCATAATTGGAGGAGACTTTAATTGTGTTTTAGATCCGTACTTAGATAAATCTAGGCCAAAACAGAGAGGTAATACGAAATCTAAAACTAGTGAACTTTTAAACACATACATAAAAAATACTAATATAACAGATGTTTGGAGGATCGCGAATCCGACCGGCAGGGAATACTCGTTTTATTCAATGGTACACAAAACATACTCATGCATAGATTATTTCCTGGTGGATACAAAATTAATCCCTTATACTTTGAACCCAAAATACCATACCAACACGATCTCAGATCACTCCCCGCTAACTTTCTTTTTAAAACTGGAAGGAATGTGTAAAAACAAATCGTTTTGGAGGTATAATCCTCAAATTTTAAAAGACCTGCAAGGGAGTATATCTAAAACAACAAATGGACCTCTTTTTCGAAATAAATGACACTCCAGATATATCGCCTACATTATTATGGGAATCCTTCAAAGCATTTATTAGAGGCGTTATAATTTCATACCAAGCTTTTCAAAATAAAAAACAAGAACGAACAAAGACAGTTAGAAGAACAAATTAGACAACTGGATATAGATAATGCTGAAGACCCAACTATGGATAAACACAATAAAATATTAATACTGACATTTAAATTAAATAAATTATTATCAGCCAAAGTTATAAGACTATTCCAAATTACAAGACAGGAACATTTTGAATTTGGGGATAAACCCCACAAACTTTTGCCACGCCAGATAAAAAAACGAGCAAAAGAACACACGATCCTAAGATCAAATCAGATAGAGGGGAATTATTAACTTTACCGAATTATATTACTAAAAGATTTGTGCAATTTTATGAGAATTTGTGCACATCCCAAACGACAACGGACACCAATAAAGTCACAGAGTTCTTGGATAATTGTAATCTTCCAAAACTTGAGTAGCAGGAGTAAGAAGAATTGGGAGCACAAATTTCAATTAAGGAAATAGAAGACACAATAATTTCATTAAAGAATGGAAAAACACCAGGACCTGACGGATTTAGTAACGAATTTTATAAATGTTTTTACGACAAAATTATACCACGTTTACAAAAAATTTACACATATGCCTTTAAAGAACAAATATTACCTGAAACACTAGCAGAATCTACGATTACATTAATACTTAAGAAAGACAAAGATATAGAAGAACCGGGATCATATAGAGCTATTGCGTTGTTAAATACAGATCAAAAAATATTAGCGAAATATATTAGCTATAAGATTAAATAAGTATGTTAGTAAATGAATAAATCCGGATCAAACGGGGTTTATCCCTAAGAGACAATCATCTAATAATCTGAGACGTCTGCTCAACATAATGCATTCACACAAAATTGAAGAACAAGAATTATCAATTATTTCGTTGGATGCAGAAAAGGCATTCGATCAAGTGGAATGGGATTACATGGTTAAAGTATTGCAAAAATTCCAAATGGGAGAGAATTTCATCCTATGGATTAAATTATTATATAATAAGCCTACGGCTAGAATATTAACTAATAACATTTTATCTATGAAATTCAAGTTATCAAGGGGTAATAGACAAGGATGCTCACTATCACCGCTGTTATTTGCTCTTATAATTGAACCCCTAGCGGAAAGAATTAGAACACATCCGAATATCCACGGCTATAATACAAAATATTCAAATAATAAAATATCTTTATATGCTGATGATGTACTATTGTACATCACAAAACCCCATACCACTTTATCAAACATATTAAACTTAATTGAGGATTTTGGATCGTTCTCAGGATACAGAATAAACTGGATCAAAAGTGAAATTATGTCAATAAAACCGAAAGGCTCAACACACCTCTTAAAATCCCCTTTTAAATTAGCTACAGGAAAATTTAAATACTTGGGTATTGAAATTACCAGAAAATATCAAGACATGTTTAACGGAAATTATAATCCTTTATTTAAGAAATTAAATAATTTTATTAAATTCTGGAAAACGCTTCCGATGTCTTTAATAGGTCGAATAAATGCAATAACAATGATTTTTATGTACTATTATTAGTCAGTAAATATTAAAAATATGATTCAACTGCTGGACAACTCTGCCCAGCAGGTGGATTGGATTATAATGGAGAGAGAGGACTGCTCCCCTTGTAATATTGGAACGATCCTCCTCTCACCAATGAAGTTGAATAACACTATAACAAAAATCCAATTATACATAGTACAGTTAGAACTTGGAAACAAATAAAACATAATTTAAAATTAAGAAATCTATCTCTCTTATCCCCAATAGTTAATAACCCGTCGTTTAACCCTCCATTATAGACAAATAATTTACATAAAAGGGAAAGAATAGGAATTAAAACATAGAAACATAGAAACATAGAAATTAGGTGCAGGAGTAGGCCATTCGGCCCTTCGAGCCTGCACCGCCATTCAATATGATCATGGCTGATCATCCAACTCAGTATCCCGTACCTGCCTTCTCTCCATACCCTCTGATCCCCTTAGCCACAAGGGCCACATCTAACTCCCTCTTAAATATAGCCAATGAACTGGCCTCAACTACCCTCTGTGGCAGAGAGTTCCAGAGACCCACCACTCTCTGTGTGAAAAAATTCCTTCAAATCTCGGTCCTAAAGGATTTCCCCCTTATCCTTAAGCTGTGACCCCTTGTCCTGGACCTCCCCAACATCGGGAACTATCTTCCTGCATCTAGCCTGTCCAACCCCTTAAGAATTTTGTAAGTTTCTATAAGATCCCCTCTCAATCTCCTAAATTCTAGAGAGTATAAACCGAGTCTATGCAGTCTTTGTTCATAAGACAGTCCTGACATCCCAGGAATCAGTCTGGTGAACCTTCTCTGCACTCCCTCTATGGCAATAATGTCCTTCCTCAGATTTGGAGACCAGAACTGTACGCAATACTCCAGGTGTGGCCTCACCAAGACCCTATACAACTGAAGTAGAACCTCCCTGCACCTATACTCAAATCCTTTTGCTATGAAAGCTAACATACCATTCGCTTTCTTCACTGCCTGCTGTACCTGCATGCCTACTTTCAATGGTTACACAAAAAGCTGGAGAAACTCAGCGGGTGCAGCAGCATCTAAGGAGCGAAGGAGATAGGCGACGTTTCGGGTCGAGACCCTACTTTCAATGACTGGTGTACCATGACACCCGGGTCACGCTGCATCTCCCCTTTTCCTAATCGGCCTCCATTTAGATAATAGTCTGTTTTCCTATTTTTGCCACCAAAGTGGATAACCTCACATTTATCCACATTATACTGCATCTGCCAAACATTTGCCCACTCACCCAGCCTATCCAAGTCACCTTGCAGACTCCTAGCATCCTCCTCACAGCTAACACTGCCCCCCAGCTTAGTGTCATCCGCAAACTTGGAGATATTGCCTTCAATTCCCTCATCCAGATCATTTATGTATATTGTAAATAGCTGGGGTCCCAGTACCGAGCCTTGCGGTACCCCACTAGTCACTGCCTGCCATTGTGAAAACTACCCGTTTACTCCTACTCTTTGCTTCCTGTTTGCCAGCCAGTTCTCTATCCACATCAATACTGAACCCCCAATGCCGTATGCTTTAAGTTTATATACTAATCTCTTATGTGGGACCTTGTCGAAAGCCTTCTGGAAGTCCAGATACACCACATCCACAGGTTCTCCCCTATCCACGCTACTAGTTACATCCTCGAAAAATTCCACAAGATTCGTCAGACATGATTTACCTTTCGTAAATCCATGCTGACTTTGTCCAATGATTTCACCACTTTCCAAATGTGCTGCTAAACCATCTTTAATAACTGACTCTAGCAGTTTCCCCACTACCGATGTTAGACTAACTGGTCTGTAATTCCCCGTTTTCTCTCTCCCCCCCTTCTTATAAAGAGGGGTTACGTTTGCTACCCGCCAATCCTCAGGAACTACTCCAGAATCTAAAGAGTTTTGAAAGATTATCACTAATGCATCCACTATTTCCGGAGCTACTTCCTTAAGTACTCTGGGATGCAGCCTATCTGGCCCTGGGGATTTATCGGCCTTTAATCCATTCAATTTACCAAACACCACTTCCCGACTAACCTGGATTCCACTCAAGTTCTCCTTTGACCGGCGGTCCCCTGCTATTTCCGGCAGATTATTTATGTCTTCCTTAGTGAAGATGGAACCAAAGTAGTTATTCAATTGGTCCGCCATATCCTTGTTCCCCATGATCAACTCACCTGTTTCTGACTGCAAGGGACCTACATTTGTTTTAACTAATCTCTTTCTCTTCACATATCTAACGCTAGGAGATTTGTATGAAACTGGAATATTACTATCATTCCAAAAATTACAACTAAAATATAATCTGGGAAACAATTAATATTTTAAATAATTTCAAATATGTGATTATCTGAAAAAATATACACAAGATTATGACAACATGCCATTAGATTTACTGGACGAAGCAATGAAGACAAAGGCCGAATCAGCAAACTTAATATCATATTTATATGATATTATTTTAAATGTAGATATACCAACAACTGAGGGTATCAGAAGAGACTGGGAACAAAAATTAGCTATCCAAAAAGGGGGGTGGCATGACAGGATTACAGAAAATTTAATGTGAAATAATGTGCGCGCTGCGCACATTACGAGTGCGAAGTGTGAAGCCCCTCGATGCCAAGGTTTTTGGGGTTTTAGATGCTCTCTGATGCATTCTGTGCCTTAGTTTGGAGCATCTATGTCCAATATTTCAGAAATTTACAGGAATCAGGGAGCTTTTTCACACAAAGGGTGCTGGGTGTATGGAACACACTGCCAGAGGAGGTAGTTAAGGTTGGGACTAAAAAGTTAAGAACAAAAATGCATGTAGATAAGTAGAGCAGATTTGAAAGAGGAGTGAAATGTAAAGGCAGAGAGAGGTTTATGGATGGAAAGGAACATAGGAAAAGAGGGGGGAGAGTGGGCTTGGGCAGATGGGTGAAGGGAAAATAGACACAGTGTTGGAGTAACTCAGTGGGTAAGGCAGCATCTGTGGAGAACATGGATAGGTGACGTTTCACAGAGTGCTGGAGTAACTCAGCGGGTCAGGCAGCATCTGTGGAGAACATGGATAGATGACATGTCACAGAGTGCTGGAGTAACTCAGTGAGTCAGGCAGCATCCCTGGAGAAAAGGTATAGATTATATTTCGGGTCAAGATCGTTCTTCAGTAATATTCATGATGTGACATGCATAGACATTCCTGAATGTTACCCAAACCATCGTGAGCTAATTTGTTACGGTGCTTGCCCTCTCCTATAACTTGGGTGATGCAGGACAGGACACAAGCTTTGGAACATGGTGTGAAGCTGTTGCCGTCTGTCCCAGCCTGATAAAGACCTGATGGGGGTCTGAAGAAGGGTTTTGGCCCAAAACGTCGCCTATCTCCTTTTCTCCTTAGATGCTGCTGTACCCGCTGAGTTTCTCCAGCCTTTTGTGTACCCAAAGACCTGGATGGAGTGGATGTGGAGAGGATGTTTCCACTAGTGGGAGAGTCTAGGACCAGTGGCCACAGCCTTGGAATTAAAAGACATTCCTTTAGGAAGGAGATGAGCAGGAAGTTCTTAAGTCAGAGGGTGGTGAACTGTGGAATTCATTGCCACAGACAGCTGTGGAGGTCAAGTCAATGGAGGAGAATGTTTCAGGAGAGATTTATAGATTCTTGATTGATACGGGTGTCAGAGGTAATGGGGAGAAGGCAGGAGAATGGGTTTGAGAGGGAAAGATAGATAGTCATAGAGTGATACTGGGTGGAAACAGGCCCTTCGGCCCAGCATGTCCCATCTGCACTAGTCCCACCTGCCCACGTTTGATCCATATCCCTCCGAACCTGCCCTATCCATGTACCTGTCTAACTGTTTCTTAAATGTTGCGATAGTCCCCACCTCAACTACCTCCTCTGGCAGCTTGTTACATACACCTTACCACCCTTTGTGTGAAAAACATATCCCTCAGATTCCTATTAAATTTTTTGGCTTCACCTTAAACTTCTGCTCCTCGATTCACCTACGCTGGGCAAAAGACTCAACCATATCTATTCAAATCATGATTTTATACACCTCTATTAGATCATCCCTCATCCTCCTGTGCTCCATGAAATAGAGTCCCAGCCTACTCAACCTCTCCCTATAGCTCTGGCCCTCTAGTGCTGGCAACATCCTCGTAAATCTTCACTGTACCGTTTCCAGTTTGATGACACTGGAATCTTCACTGTACCCTTCCCTATGACATGGTGCCCAGAACGGAATACAATACTCTTGAATGCGGCCTTACCACCTTCTTATGCAACTGCAACATGACCTCCCAACCTCTATACTCAGCCTGACCCGCTGAGTTACTCCAGCACTCTGTGAAACGTCACAGAACAGGGCAAGATTAGCAAGTTTGCTGATGATACAGAAGTGAGTGGTTTTGCAGATAGTGAAGATGGTTGTGAAAGATTGCAGGAGGATCTGGATCAATTAGCCAGGTGGGCAGAGGAATGGTTGATGGTTGCATGGTTCCTTGAAGGTCGTGTCGCAGGTATATCAGGTGGTCAAAACGTATTTTGGCACTTTGGCCATCAGTCAGAGTATGGAGGATAAAAGTTGGGAGGTCATGTTGCAGTTGTATAAGACGTTGGTGAGACCGCATTTAGAATATTGTGTTCAGTTCTGGGTACCATGTTATAGGAAATATGTCAAACTGAAAAGAGTACAGAGATCCCCATCCTGGATCAGTCCAATCAAGGTTGTGTCGTCCGCAAACTTGAGAAGCTTGACAAAGGTGTCTGTGGAGGTGCAGTCATTGGTGTGGCGAGAGTAGAGGAAAGGGGAGAGTACGCATCTTGCGGTGCTCCTATGCTGAGCGTTTGCAGGTCCGAGATCTGCTTTCCCAGCCTCACATGCTGCTTCCTGTCTGCAGATAGTTCAATCATTTCTTGCCTTTTTGGTTACAGGGACGATAGTGGAGACTTTGAAACAGGCAGGGACAGTACATCTTTGCAGGGAGTGGCGGGGGCGGGAGTGGCGTGGGCCCAGCGGGGATCAGCGGGGGTGGCGTGGGCCCAGCGGGAGTGGCGTGAGCCCAGCGGGGATCAGCGGGGGTGGCGTGGGCCCAGCGGGGGTCAGTGGGAGTGACGTGGAACCAGCGAGGGTGGCGTGGGCCCAGCGGGGGTGACGTGGGGGGAAGATGGCTTGGGTCCCGGCGGCAGGGGGAGCGGGCCCCGCCGCAGTGGCGTCTGGTGTTGGAGTTACAGCCGCTGGGTTCAGATTCAGCCACTCCCGCCCGGCGATGGGAGAATGGTCTCCTGGTCGCCAGGCTGGCCGTTGGTGAGGCTCCGACTCCGCGGATGGAGACGCTGGTCCGGGCAGGGCAGGCACCGCACCCCGTACCCTCCCCCCCGGCCAGGAGAAATGGGCACTCCCTTATCCCGTGGGCCAGATTGGACCCCTTCATGGGTTGTTTGAACCAAGGATAAAAAGGACTCCCCCTCCTGCAATGCAATATTCCATGACTTACCCGAAGTAGACAACACGAGGCATCGAGCTCAATGTGTGGAGTGCAAATGGCAGTCTGATCCCGCCCGGGCCCATTGCGGATAGGCGGCGTCATTTTGTGTCGCTTCCCCAGCTGCGCAGGCGTAGATGGTTGCAGTTTTATTCTCCCAAATCATCCAGCGGCCGGAACCAGAATTTTGGGCGCTTTTCCAACAAACTGGAAACGCTGATTTTTTTCCAACTTTTTTTTTCCGATTTTTTTTTTTTCTCCTCGGGATACTCTACATCGGTGAGACCAAGCGGAGGCTGGGCGATCGTTTCGCCGAACACCTCCGCTCGGTCCGCAATAACCAACCCGACCTCCCGGTGGCTCAGCACTTCAACTCCCCCTCCCACTGCGTATCCGACCTCTCGGTCCTGGGCCTCCTCCACGGCCAGAGTGATCAACACCGCAAGTTGGAGGAACAGCACCTCATATTCCGCTTGGGGAGTCTGCATCCTCTGGGCTTAAACATTGAATTTTCTCAATTCTGTTAACCCAGACTGCCTCCCCCCCACCTCTCCCTCAGCCCTCTGGCCCTGACATTCCTTCTCCATCTCCCCCCCCCCCCCCCTCCCCAGTCGCACTAGCTTCTCATTTTCACACCACAAACAGCTTACAATGGCCTGCTTCCTTTGTCACCAATACTTTTTTGCATATCTTTCACTCATTGTTCCTTATCTCTCCACATCACTGTTTATATCTCTCGTTTCCCTGATCCCTGACCAGTCTGAAGAAAGGTCTCGACCCGAAACGTCGCCTATCTCCTTCGCTCCTTAGATGCTGCTGCACCCGCTGAGTTTCTCCAGCTTTTTGTGTAACCCTCGATTCTCCAGCATCTGCAGTTCCTTCTTTAACACAGGAATGAGTAGGTTCACCTATGATCAGCGTTTGTCGGCACTGGGCCTGTACTCTCTGGAGTTTAGAAGAATGAGGGAGGACCTGGTTGAAACATACAGAATAGTGAAAGCCTTGGATAGAGTGGATGTGGAGACGCTGTTTCCACTAATGGGAGAGTCTGGGATTAGAGGGCACAGCCTCAGAATTAAAGGACGTTCTTTTCATAGAAACATAGAAACATAGAAAATAGGTGCAGGAGTAGGCCATTCGGCCCTTCGAGCCTGCACCGCCATTCAATGTGATCATGGCTGATCATCCAACTCAGTATCCCGTACCTGCCTTCTCTCCATACCCCCTGATCCCTTTAGCCACAAGTGCCACATCTAACGCCCTCTTAAATATAGCCAATGAACTGGCCTCAACTACCTTCTGTGGCAGAGAATTCCAGAGACTCACCACTCTCTGTGTAAAGAATGTTTTCCTCATTTCGGTCCTAAAGGAATTCCCCCTTATCCTTAGACTGTGACCCCTTGTTCTGGACTCCCCCAACATCGGGAACAATCTTCCAGCATCTAGCTTGTCCAACCCCTTAAGAATTTTGTAGGTTTCTATAAGATCCCCCCTCAATCTTCTAAATTCCGTCGAGTACAAACCGAGTCTATCCAATCTTTCCTCATATGAAAGTCCTGACATCCCAGGAATCAGTCTGGTGAATCTTCTCTGTACCCCCTCTATGGCAAGGATGTCTTTCCTCAGATTTGGAGACCAAAACTGTACGCAGTACTCCAGGTGTGGCCTCACCAAAACCCTGTACAACTGCAGTAGAACCTCCCTGCTCCTATACTCAAATCCTTTCGCTATGAATGCTAACATACCATTTGCTTTCTTCACTGCCTGCTGCACCTGCATGCCTACTTTCAATGACTGGTGTACCATGACACCCAGGTCTCGTTGCATCTCCCCCTTACCTAATCTGCCACCATTCAGATAATAGTCTACCCTCATGTTTTTGCCACCAAAGTGGATAACCTCACATTTATCCACATTGTACTGCATCTGCCATGCATCTGCCCATTCACTCAGCCTATCCAAATCACCCTGCAGCCTCCAAGCATCCTCCTCACACCTAACTATACCCCCCAGCTTGGTATCATCTGCAAATTTGGAGATGTTGCATTGAATTCCCTCGTCCAAATCATTAATATATATTGTAAATAGCTGGGGTCCCAGCACTGAGCCTTGCGGCACCCCACTAGTCACTGCCTGCCATTCTGAAAAGGACCCGTTTACTCCTACCCTTTGCCTCCTGTCTGCTAGCCAGTTCTCTATCCACATCAATACTGAACCCCCAATACCGTGTGCTTTAAGTTTGTATGCTAATCTCTTATGCGGGACCTTGTCGAAAGCCTTCTGAAAGTCTAGATATAACACATCCACTGGTTCTCCCTTATCCACTCTACTAGTTACATCCTCGAAAAATTCTATCAGATTTGTCAGACATGATTTACCTTTCGTAAATCCATGCTGACTTTGTCCAATGATTTCAACACTTTCCAAATGCGCTGCTATCCCATCTTTAATAACTGACTCTAGCAGTTTCCCCACTACCGATGTTAGACTAACTGGTCTGTAATTCCCCGCTTTCTCTCTCCCTCCTTTTTTAAAAAGTGGGGTTACATTAGCTACCCTCCAATCCTCAGGAACTACTCCAGAATCTAAGGAATTTTGAAAAATTATCACTAATGCATCCACTATTTCTGTGGCTACCTCCTTGAGTACTCTGGGATGCAGACTATCTGGCCCTGGGGATTTATCGGCCTTCAATCCGTTCAATTTACCCAACACCACCTCCCGGCTAACCTGGATTTCACTCAGTTCCTCCATCTTATTTGACCCCCGTTCCACTGCTATTTCCGGCAGATTATTTATGTCTTCCTTAGTGAAGACAGAACCAAAGTAGTTATTCAATTGGTCTGCCATGTCCTTGTTCCCCATGATCAATTCACCTGTTTCTGACTGCAAGGGACCAACATTTGTTTTAACTAGTCTCTTTCTCTTTACATATCTATAAAAACTTTTGCAGTCAGTTTTTATGTTCCCTGCCAGTTTCCTTTCATAATCTATTTTCCCTTTCCTAATTAAGCCCTTTGTCCTCCTCTGCTGGATTCTGAATTTCTCCCAGTCCTCCGGTAGGCTGCTTTTTCTGGCAAATTTGTATGCCTCATCTTTTGTTTTTATACTATCCCTGATTTCCCTTGTTATCCATGGATGCACCACCTTCCCCGATTTATTCTTTTGCCAAACTGGTATGAACAACTTTTGTACTTCATCCATGCAGTCTTTAAATACCTTCCATTGCACATCCACTGTCAACCCTTTAAGAATCACCTGCCAGTCTATCTTGGCCAATTCACATCTCATACCTTCAAAGTTACCTTTGTTCAAGTTCAGAACCCTTGTTTCTGACTTAATTTTGTCACTCTCCATCCTAATGAAGAACTCAACCATATTATGGTCACTCTTGCCCAAGGGGCCACGCACAACAAGACTGCTAACTAACCCTTCCTCATTACTCAATACCCAGTCTAGAATAGCCTGCTCTCTCGTTGGTTCCTCCACATGTTGGTTGAGAAAACTATCCCGCATACATTCCAGGAAATCCTCTTCCTCAGCACCCCTGCCAATTTGATTCACCCAATCTACATGCAGATTGAAGTCACCCATTATAACTGTGTTACCCTTGTTGCACGCATTTCTAATTTCCTGTTTGATGCCATCCCCAACTCCAATACTACTGTTAGGTGGCCTGTACACAGTTCCCACTAGCGTTTTCTGCCCCTTAGAGTTTCGCAGCTCTACCCATATCGATTCCACATCCTCCACGCTAATGTCCTTCCTTTCTATTGCATTAATCTCCTCTCTCACCAGCAACGCTACCCCACCTCCTTTTCCTTTTCGTCTATCCCTCCTGAATATTGAATATCCCTGGATGTTCAGCTCCCAGCCTTGGTCATCCTGGAGCCAAGTCTCCGTGATTCCAACTATAGCATAGTCATTAATCGCTATCTGCACCTTCAACTCATCCACCTTATTACGAATGCTCCTCGCATTGAGACACAAAGCCTTCAGGCTTGTTTTTACAACACTCTTACTCCTTATACAATTATGTTGACAAGTGGCCCCTTTCACATCGATCCCTATTACACTTGGCCATACTCTCCTATCCCTTTGTGAGCTTTCTTCCCCGTTAATTCTGGGGTCATTAACCATCGCTTTACTCTCTTTCCCTCTAACTCCGTCCTCGACTATCCCATTTGATACCCCACCCCCCTTATTCAGTTTAAAACCATCCGTGTAGCAGTGGCAAACCTGCCGGCCAGAATGCTGGTCCCCCACCTGTTAAGATGCAATCCGTCCCTTTTGTACAGTTCCCCCTTACTATAAAAAAAATCCCAGTGACCTAAGAATCTAAATCCCTGCCCCCTGCACCAGTTCCTCAGCCATACATTCAGGTCCCATATCTCCCTGTTCCTGCTCTCGCCAGCACGAGGAACTGGAAGCAAACCGGAGATAACAACCCTGGAAGTCCTGCTTTTCAGCATTTTTCCGAGCTCTCTGAAGTCCCGCTGCAAAAAATTCATCTCCTTCTTTCCAACATCATTTGTGCCAACATGCACGACCACTTCCGGCTGGTCACCTTCGCCCTTGAGGATTGTCTGCACTCTGTCCGTAACATCCTGGATCCTGGCACCAGGAAGGCAGCACACCATCCTGGAATCCCGTCTGTTGCCGCAAAAACCCCTGTCCGTACCTCTCACAATGGAGTCTCCAACTACAATGGCGTTGCCCGACTTTGGCCTCTGTGGGTTTGGCTCATCAGCCCTTTTTGTTTGGCAAGCCAGTCCGCCGCTCAGTGGGATACCGTCGTCTGTCCCGGCAGCTTCCACGTGGGTGAACCTGTTCACAAGAGGTACAACACCCGGGGACCTTTGCATCCCATGTTTTCCTCCCTTTCTCACCGTCACCCACCTTCTCTCTTCTAGTGCCTTGGGTGTAACAATCTCACTGAAGGACTTGTCGAGAAACGACTCAGTTTCTCGAATGAACCTGAGGTCATCCACTTGTTTCTCCAGTTCCCCAACACGGTCCTTCAGGAGCTGTACCTGGATGCACTTCTCACATTTGTAGCATCCAGAGGCACCAGCAGTGTCCTTGACCTCCCACATACTGCAAGCATCACACTGCATCAGCTTGCTTGACATCTTCTTTTGCCTCGGTCTCGCCCTATCCAGTATTTTGCGCAGCCTCCTCGCCGAAGACTCTCGAGCCAAAGACTCACACTTTACTCACAGGGCACTTCCCTCACTGCCGCTCCCCAAGAGCTGCCTTGCTTATATTGACTGTTCAATTGCCTAATTTACAAACCAAATTCCTCAGTTTTGAGGAACTGCTTTCCCCCTCTGACTCACTGAGAACTCTCCTCCCACTTGGGCTAGAGCCAATCAGTGCTTTCTCCTGCTTCTCTTTGTTGCTGTTGCTTCAAAATCCACGGGAAGACTGAGTTTCAGAAGGAAATGAGGAGTAATTTCTTTATTCAGTATTGAATCTGTGGAATTCTTTGCCACAGAAGGCTGTGGAAGCCGTTAGTGGATATTTTTAAGGCAGAGATAGATAGATTCTTGATTAGTATCGGTGTAAGGGTTTATGGGGAAAAGGCAGAAGAATGGGGTTAGGAGTGAGAGATAGATCAGCCATGATTGAATGATGGCGTTGACTTGATGGGCCGAATGGCCTGATTTTGCTTTTATCTCATATAACCTTATGGCAGAGTAATTGAGCATTTGCTGCTGTGTCAGCAGTTACAGTTACAGTTTATTGTCACGTGTACTGAGGTACAGTGAAAAGCTTTTGTTGCCTGCCACAATAGGAGGTGCGGTATTGTGAACATATAGGTTTAATTCCTGAGTCACAAGGAACTGAAGCAGCTGGTTTATAAGAAGAGACACAGTGCTGGAGTAACTTAGCGGGTCAGGCAGCATCTGTGGAGAACATGGATAGGTGACGTTTCACAGAGTGCTGGAGTAACTCAGCGGGTCAGGCAGCATCTGTGGAGAACATGGATAGGTGACGTTTCACAGAGTGCTGGAGTAACTCAGCGGGTCAGGCAGCATCTGTGGAGAACATGGATAGATGACGTTTCGGGTCGGGATCCTTCTTCAGACTGCGAGGTATTGTCCCGATCAGAGACATCACCTCTCCATGTTCTCCAGAGATGCTGCCTGACCCGTTGAGTTACTCCAGCACTCTGTGTCTTTTCATTGGCTTGCTTGAATCTGCCACGTCCATGTCTGTACAGGGTTTTAAATGTGTACGTGCTTTGATTCACTTCCCGCACATTTTCTTTTTGCAGCTTGATGATAACTGTTTCCAAAGTGTCCCGTTTCCCCGAGGCAACCTCATCCTGTGTCTGAGCTGTAACATTGACGGGGAATCTTTCCTCGGCATCCGTGACATTGTAAACTTTCAGGAAGATTTCCTATTTGAATTGTAGATGTCTTCTAAAAAGATCACACTAAGGAATTGTCGTCAAAAGGCCAATTAGAGAGCAATTGTCACGCTAGGCTTTCCATGTCCGTCAGAGGATGGCGTGCAGTACACAGGCGTTTGTGTTCAGATGTAATTACGAGCAGCAGGGAGTGTCGTGCTCACAGTCAGTGCTCTTTCACGGGCAACAACTGACCACGGAAGTGGATTTAATGCAAGAGTGCCTTCTTTGTGCGGCAGTTGTCACCCTGTGGTGCTGTTGACAAAAGCCCTGCCCCCTGGAGATGGGACACTCGCTTTCCTCACCTACTCCTCCTCCACTGCCGTCTCCTTTCCTGCTGAGTCTGAACTGACTTTATGCCGTAATGTATTGGAAGAAAGCAAATGGCGTGTTGGCCTTCATAACAAGAGGAAATGAGTATAGGAGCAAAGAGGTCCTTCTGCAGTTGTATAAGGCTCTAGTGAGACCACACCTGGGGTATTGTGTGCAGTTTTGGTCTCCAAACTTGAGGAAGGAGACCAAGGAATGCAGCTTAGGTTCACAAGGTTAATTCCCAGGATGGTGGGACTGTCATATGTTGATAGATTGGAGCGGCTGGGTTTGTATACACTGGAGTTTAGAAGGATGAAAGCAGATCTTATTGAAACATATAAAATTATTAAGGGTTTGGACACGCTAGAGGCAGGAAACATGTTCCCAATCTTGGGGGAGTCCAGAACCAGGGGCCACAGTTTAAGAATAAGTGGTAAGCCATTTAGAACAGAGATGAGGAAAAACTTTTTCACACAGAGAGTTTGTGGCAATTCTGTCTCAGAGAGCGGTGGAGGCTGGTTCACTGGATGCTTTCAAGAGAGAGTTAGATTGGGCCCCTAGGGATAATGAAATTAAGAGATATGGAGAGAAGGCAGGAAGGGGGTACTGATTGTGGATGATCAGTCATGATCACATTGAATGGCGGTGCAGGCTCAAAGGGCCGAATGGCCTTCTCCTGCACCTATTGTCTATTGTTTACTTCAGCTTAGTTTATTGTCAAGTGTACAAAAGCTTTTTTGTTGTGTGCTATAGAAACATAGAAAATAGGTGCAGGAGTAGGCCATTCGGCCGTTCGAGGCAGCACCACTATTCAATATGATCATGGCTGATCATCCCCAATCAGTACCCCATTTCTGCTTTCTCCCTTGATTCCCTCAGCAGCCGTCGGTATCCAGTCAGCGGAACGACTATACATGATTCCAATCGTGCCGTCCGTAGTGTACAGATACAGGAGAAAGGGGGTATTGCTGCGGATGGAGTCGGGGTTTAAAAAAGCGGAGTGGCTGTAATGAGTGATTGCAGATCCATGTCTGGGACCAGCACACAGACAGTCGTCCGGCCTGGCGCCATCTCGATAAAGCATTAGTGCAATTCCTGAGGATTTCAGTGTCTAAGCGATGATTATCACCCTTCAGTGGGCAGCTGTCCTTGGCACACCAGGCATGGGACATCTGGCCCAGTGGAGATGACGTTCCCCACATCTGGTCCAGTGGTGATGAGCTGCTACACATCTGGTTCAGTGGAAATGGGGTTCCCCACATCTGGTCCAGTGGTGATGTGCTGCTACACATCCGGACCAATGGTGGCGAGGTTCCACACATCTGTTCAATGGAGATGGGGTTCTCCACATCTGGTCCAGTGGTGATGAGCTGCTACACATCTGGTTCAGTGGAGATGGGGTTCTCCACATCTGGTCCAGTGTGATGACATTCCCCACATATGGTCCAGTGGTGATGAGCTGCTACACATCTGGACCAGTGGTGATTAGCTTCCACACATCTGTCCAGTGGTAATGAGGTTCCACGCATCTGGCCCAGTGGAGATAAGGTTCTTAAGTTTGAGGAAGAGCCCAAATCCAAAACACCATCTTGCCATTTCCCTCCACAGATGCTGCCTGACCCACTGAGTTCCTCCAGCACTTTGTGTTTTGAACCAGAAGCTCAATTTTACATGGGAATTTCAATGATCTTTCTTCATTGGTGAAAAACAGAATGATACTGACAACCTGTACTTTGACAAAGTGGCTGGTGTGTTCCTGGCCTTTATAATTGTCCAACTGTGACATTGCTTTTGCTCATTGTTCGTTGCATTTTACAGCTGCCCTCTGATTCCCAACGCGTTCTGATGACCACAATCGCGATGCCCGTATTTAGCAAGAAAAACGAGACGGTGAGTATGCTTTGTATTCATTAAATGCGCATATTGACCTAATTGTAAATGGCAGCAAGTACCAAATCTTTATGAACAAAGTTATTTTTTGGGAAAGAAGTTATAGTTTCTAAAATGCAGCTTTTAATTTAAAGTATTAGATTCATCGAGGTGTACTGCACAAAAACAGGACGTTCTGCCCATCTTATTCTTGCCAACTTACTTGGCACACTGGAGTCATAGTGTGATACGGCGTGGAAACAGGCCCTTCGGCCCAACTTGCCCACACTGACCAACATTCTCCATCTACACCAGTCCCACCTACCCGCGTTTGCCCCATATCCCTCTGCACCTATCATATCCGTGTACGTCCAAATGTTACTGAAACATTGTGATGGTACCTGCCTCAACTACCGCCTCTGGCAGCTCGTTCCACACACTCACCACCCTCTGTGTAAAACACTCCCCGTCGGGCTCTTATTAAATCTTCCATCTCCCCCTCACTTTAAACCTATGACTAGAACATCGGACAGTGCAACTCAGGAACAAGCCCTTAGCATCACAATGTGCCCAGTTATTGGTGATAGTCGGGTGGCGGGATGGTTTTCCTGGCGACTACTCATGTTGGATTTTCTGTTGTCCTGACAGCGGACACAGGGTATTCTGCTGGGTGTGGTGGGCACCGACGTCCCGGTCAAGGAGCTGGTGAAGGTCATTCCAAAGTATAAGGTAAGTCTATGTGTAGGAAGGAACTGCAGGTGCTGGTTTAAACCCAACATAGACACAAAATGCTGGAGTAACTCAGCGGGACAGGCAGCACCTCTGGAGAGAAGGAATGGGTAACGTTTCTGGTCGAGTCTGAAGACCTGTGAGAAGGGTCTCGGCCTGAAACGTCACCCATTCCTTCTCTCCAGAGATGCTGCCTGTCCCGCTGAGTTACTCCAGCTTTTTGTGTCTATCTTAGACTTCTAATGCACCGGTGATAAGCAGCGTTGATGGAACCAGAGCTGGTGAGCAGTTTCCCAGCTACAATAGCTCTTCATCTCATTAATGTCAGACCAGCAGTGCTTTGCACAGTCTAGTCACTAACAGTATTTAACTGCTTTTAGTCAATAGAGTTTTTTGTGTTGATGGCAGTTTTATAAATGCTCTCTTTTAATAATTAAATTAGGTGCTACACATGGAAGTACTTCTTTTACTTTTTTTAGTGTAGTTTAGTTTAGAGATACAGCGTGGTCCAGCGATCCCCGCACATTAACACTTTCCTACACAGACTAGGGACAATTTTTACATTTACCAAGCCAATTTACCTGTAAGTAACATCTGCAAGAATCTGCTGGTTTTCATATGAACTGTTAGGGTTTGATGTTAAATGCGACCATGATGTGACTGGGACTGTAACATGATAATGTTTTCTCTGCGGTGAGGTCTGATTGCAGCTTGTTGTGTGTTTAACGACAGCTAGGCATTCACGGATACGCTTTTGCAATAACAAACAATGGCCTCGTCCTGACGCATCCCGACCTCAGGCCACCGGTAAGTCAACCTCCTGTCCTTACATTTTTAGTTGCTGTTTGTAATGTTCACGAGCTTGACCCGTTGTCGGCACTGGGCCTGTACTCGCTGGAGTTTAGAAGAATGAGGGGGAAGGCCTCATTGAAACATACAGAATAGTGAAAGGCCTGGATAGAGTGGATGTGGAGAGGATGTTTCCACTAGTGGGAGAGTCTAGGACTAGAGGTCACAGCCTCAGAATTAAAGGACGTTATTTTCGGAAGGAGATGAGGAATTCCTCTAGTCAGAGTGGGGTGAATCTGTGGAATTCTTTGCCACAGAAGGCTGTGGAGGCCAACAGTGGATATTTTTAAGGCATAGATAGGTAGATTCTTGATTAGTACGAGTGTCAGGGTGTTAGTATTAAGGTGAGAGGGGCAAAGTTTAAAGTAGATGTGCAGAGAAAGTTTTTTTGCACAGAGGGAGGTGGGTGCCTGGAACGTGCTGCCAGGGGTGGTGGTGGAGGCAGATGCAATAGGGGCATTTAAGAGGCTTTAGGATAGGCGCGTGGATTTGCAGAGAATAGAGGGATTGGAACACTTGCGGGCAGATAAGTCTTTAAGTTGGTGTCATGTCCAGCACAGATGAAGGGCCTGTTCCTGTGTCTTCTATCTATGCTGCATTGATTTAATAGTTAACGACTATTTCTGCAAATGTCTCTGTTAATCAACAATAAGTAGTCTGCAATAATCTGCTTCCAACAATTGACAGACCATCTCCTTACCGTGGGAAGGTTCACCAGTCCTGAACACTGGTTTACTTTACAATCACGCGCACAAAAAATCAATAAATGTCTTCTTATTTTAAAAAAGGTGAATTTTGATCAAATAACATTTGTAAAGTTAGCAAATCCGCATTCGTAAAGTTAGTTATGCATATTCATTTAATTAAATGGCTTAGGACACCTTAGAAACTCATTTACACCTTATTTAAAAATTCTAACTCTTTGAGAACTTTCTTATTAGTCAGTACAGCTGACAGCTGACAAACACCTCTGTGCAGCAGCACGGTGGCGCATGGGTACAGCGCCAGAGACCTGGGTTCGATCCTGACTACGGGTGCTGTCTATATGAAGTTTGCCCGTGAGCTGCGTGGGTTTTCACCAGGAGCTCCGGTTTCCTCCCACACTGCAAAGACGTGCAGGTTTCTAGGTTAATTGGCTTTGGCAAAAAAAAAGGTAAATTGTCCCTTATGTGCAGGATAGTGCTAGTGGATAGGGATTGCTGGCCGGCATGCTGTCGGTGCAGAAAGGCCTGTTTCCGCCCTGTATCTCTAAATAAACCAAATTAAACTCGACTAAACTAAGTAGAACTCCAAATGCCTATCCATGTTCTCCACAGATGCTGCCTGACCTGCTGAGTTACTCCAGCATTTTGTGTCTTGTTTTATATTTATATTCTACTACATGTCTCAGCCACAAGAAGGAATAAGGATCACATTATTGAACAGTACCCTCAGTACCGTTGTAATTGGGAAGATGTTTTGCCAAGATTATTTAAGGCACAGCAACTCTCGACAATGAAGCTGTCATTTAATGATTGACTAGACTTGTCACATCAAGGGGCTGTCCATGATTGAGTGCTCTGGTTTCAGGGGATCTACCAGTTCGTTGTCATAAATCTGAAACCATTGCTGATCACGCAGCTTGTTCTATTAGAAACACAGATATGTATGTTTTTATTGATGAAGGTTGGGATTATAAATCAGTTGTGGAAGAAGGTTCAGTTTCACAGTGATGTTCCTGGTGCCAGTGATTGAGGGTTGCTGCAATCTACAGTCTATATACTACACCATGTGTGTTTATGTACGTGCTCTCTACAATGCCTGCCTACTTCCTTCCTTCACCTCCTGTGGCCTTAGCTCTAGTCATGTCCTCTGGTCATTTTTGTTGAGAGAAACTATAGTCCCCCCATTAAGAACATGAATTTCCATGTGAACTCATCCAGATCCTTACCTGTGGATCTTTGGGGCGGCACGGTGGCGCAGTGGTAGAGTTGCTGCCTCACAGCACCAGAGACCCAGGTTCGATCCTGACTGCGGGTGCTGTTTGTACCTCTGGATACCTCTAGATACAAAATGCTGGAGTAGCTCAGCGGGACAGGCAGCATCTCTGGAGAGAAGGAAGGGGTGACGTTTCGGGTCGAGACCCTTCTTCACTTCAGTCTGAAGAAACGGCACCCATTCCTTCTCTCCAGAGATGCTGCCTGTCCCACTGAGTTACTACAGCATTTCGTATCTTTCTTCGGTGTAAACCAGCATCTGCAGTTCCTACTTGCACAGTGAGTATAATATCCTGGTATTGCAATAAAATATAAAGATCACTTGTTGAAGGTTGTCACGTTAGTGCAATCTTTATGAAAGACCCTGTCCTCATTGTGAGATGTAGATTGTAGATGGGTAAACTTGGGGTTCCAATAACAAGTGATTTATTAGATGTTTAGCGCACTTACCACATTCAATTTTATACCTTCGCCCCATAGATGCGCCTCACCCGCTGAGTTACTCCAGCATTTTTGTCCACCTTCAATTTGAGTTTGACAGGCATCATTGTTCACATACTTTGATCTACTCTGCAGGTAAATAATATATTACCTTGAAACAAAGATCTGATTTTCCCACTACTTATCGTCAATGATCAGTTTCATGTTTAGTGTGAGGAAGCCTTGGCTTCAACGCTACGATCTAATGCCGTTCTCTTTTGTCAGAAGCTGATTCATTTAGCTGTGCTTTCAGCATATCCATCCATCCCAACAAACAACCTGCGTAAGAGAGAACTGCAGATGCTGGTTTAAATCGAAGGTGGACACAAAATGCTGGAGTAACTCAGCGAGTGAGGCAGCATCTCTGGAGAGAGGAATGGACGACGTTTCGGGTTGAGACCCTTCTTCAGACTTTGCGATGTTTCAGATCAAGACCCTTGAACTGCAGATGCTGATTTAAACTAAAGATAGACACAAAAAGCTGGAGTAACTCAGCGGGACCCTTCCTCAGACAGAAATGAGAGATATAGACGATGATAGAGAGATAAAGATCAATGAATGAAAGACGTGCAAAAATGTAACGATGATAAAGATAATTTTGGAGTCTGAAGACGGGTCTCGACCCAAATCGCCACCGATTCCTTCTCTCCAGAGATGCTGCCTGTCCTGCTGAGTTACTGCATATTTTTGCGTCTACCTACGATGATAAAGGAAACGGGCTATTGTTAGCTGTTTGTTGGGTGAAAACGAGAAGCTGGTGCGACTTGGATGGGGGAGGGATGGAGAGAGAGGGAATGCTGGGGCTACCTGAAGTGAGAGAAATCAATATTCATACCACAGGGCTATAAGCTGCCCAAGCAAAATATGAGATGCTGTTCCTGCAAAAAACCTGCCAGCTGACTACACCAAAACAAGGCAGATCAAATTGAATCGGGATAATCTCTAAATTCCTTTCCTTGCACGTTGAAATCTATGGCTTTTAAATCTAGGCATTTAATGTAAATGCTGGGCATGTCACTGGGGGGATACTGTATCGGAACAGGCTTTAATCATCCTTATAGATCGATTGCTGGTGAAGAGGTTGAAAAATATGAGAATTAATGTGACATTATGGGGCGGTATCGAGTATTATGACTTTGATAAGAACTTTCAAGATCAGTATTTTCTGTGGAAAGTGCATCTTCAGGCTGATACCAAAGGGCGGCACGGTGGCGCAGCGGGTAGAGCTGCTGCCATTCAGCGCCAGAGGCTTGGGTTCGAACCTGACTTGTATGGAGTTTGTATACATATTTAGGAAGCCTTTAAAATTAAAATGATTATATACTGTTGAATATTTTTAATTAAAACCCATAGTGCAGTTAGAACTCAGCAGGTCAGACAGCATCTGAGCAGGGGATGGATAGGTCAGGACCCTTCCTGTCCCAAAACGTCACCGTCCATTCCCTCCACAGATGCTGAAGAGAGACAGTCAGGAGTGTTTTATTGTTAGGGTTAAGACGAAGAAGGGTCTCGATCCAAAACATCACCCATTCCTTCTCTCCAGAGATGCTGTCTGTCCCGCTGAGTTACTCCAGCATTTTGTGTCTACCTTCGATTTAAACCAGCAGCTGCAGTTCCTTCCTACATGTGTTTTATTGTTATAAGACATTCTTACTTGCAGCAGCACAACACAATATGGAAACAATATAATAAATGAGAAATAAATGTTCAGTGCATAATATACACATACACGCACACACACACGCATCACACACACACGCACACACACACGCACACACACACACACACACACACACAAACACACGAAAAACAAACACTTATGGGCCTGTCACATGTGGTCGCCACATGTTCGCGGGTGGTCGCCGGGGAGTCGCCTTCATGGTCGTGAGGAGTTCCCGCATTCTGGGAACTAGTCGCGGCCTCATTATGGTCGAGAATGAAGTCGCCATGGAGAGAAGCGAGAATTCTCGTGCCATAGGTGGGTCGCCAGGAGGTCGTAGTTGGTCGCCAGGAGGTCGAAGGTTCTCGTCGGTTGTAGCCGGTGCTGGCCAGTGAATTTCATTGGCCTATTGGGGGAAAAAACGTAAGCAGTAGTTTTCAGAACCAGGGATAACCGACCGGTAATGTTAGTGTCCACCGAGCTTCACAGCTGTGTATTTCTGGCTAATTAAAATTTTACCTCCACTCCTTCTCCCCCCTCTTTTAAAGGACTTACCGTACATTATGCTTTAGCCGTCTTATTTACAGCGCCAACCTTCCTGTTCATCGTGGTGTGTGTCTGTGAATGTTGGCAGAGTGCAAGTGGCAATCAACGGAAATGGAAATATTTTCATAGTTTAGTTACTGAGATACAGCACAGAAACAGGCCCTTCTGCCCAACGAGTCCGCGCCGACTATCGATCCCCGCACATTAACCACTGCCCTACACACTAGGGACAATTTACATATACACCGCCAATTAACCTGTACGTCTTTGGAGTGGGGGTGGAAACCGAAGATCTTGGGGGAAAGCCATGTAGGCCACAGGGAGCATGTCCATACTCCGTACAGACAGCACCCGTGGTCAGGATCTAAACCAGGTCTCTGATGCTGTACGCTCTGTAAGGCAGCAACTCTACTGCTGCGCCACCATGCCGTCCAGGCAGGAATGAGTTAAGCTAAAGTAAGATATACTGTTTGTGCTGAGCATCCTAGGATGCAAGTGTGGAAATTGCCAGGGCTCTAGGGATGATATCTCAGTGTTGTAGTCAGTGTGGAATAGATCCAGGGGGCTGGACACAAGCCATGGTGTTACAGTTCTTCAAAAAGGCAAGATGGAACTAATCAAGGCAATTATTGGCCAGTTAAACTAACATCTGTGGCACAGAAGATTTTAGAGTCCCTAATTAAGGATGAAATTATTATGCTTCCTTCTTCTCCCCGCTCCCATCTGGCAGAAGGTACAGAAGCTTGAAAGCGTGCACCACCAGACTCAGGAACAGCTTCTTCCCCTCTGTTATCAGGCTTTTGAATGGTCCTTCCACAAGCTAGGGCACTGTTCGATTCACCTCTACCCCATTGCGGACATTGGACTTTGTCTCTGGAACTGATGTGCTACAATGCTGAGAACTATATTCTGCACTCTGTATCTTCCCCTTTGCTCCACCTATTGGACTGGAGGTTGACTTCATTGTATTTATGTACTGTACTATCTGATCTGATCCGACAGAATGCATAACAAAGCTGTTGACTGTACCTCGGTACACATAACAATAATAAACCCAAACCTAAACTAATCTCTCTGTCTGCATGTGATTCATAAAAAACTCTTAATTGCCGTTAACGTCTGCCTTCATCACCACCTCTGGCAGCGTGTTGCAGGCACCCACCGCACACTGTGTAAAAAAACTGCCTGTGTGAGGCAGACAGACAAATTCTTGATTAGAACGGGTGTCATTGAGGAGAAGGCAGGAACGGGGTACTCAGAGGGCAGTGGAGGCAGGTTCTCTGGATGCTTTCAAGGGAGAGCTAGATAGGGCTCTTAAAAATAGCGGAGACTGGGGATATGGGGAGAAGGCAGGAACGGGGTACTGATTGGGGATGATCAGCTATAAATGGCGGTGCTGGCTTGAAGGGCCGAATGGCCTCCTCCTGCACCTATTGTCTATCTATTGTCTATTGAAAAATGGGATTAGGTGGTGGAGATCAGCCATGATTAAATGGCGGAGTAGACTTGACGGGCCAAATGGCCAAACTCTACTCCTATAACTTGTGAAAACTTGCCACGCACATGATAGACAGATTCTTGATTAGCACGGGTGACAGAGGTTATGGGGAGAAGACAGGAGAATGGGGTTGAGAGGGAGAGATAGATCAGCCATGATTGAATGGCAAAGTAGGCACGATGGGCCAAATGATCTAATTCTGCTCCTATTCCTTACGAATTTATCTCTTTGAAAGGTTCCCGCTCTCACCTTGCTATTGACATTGCCGCAGTGAGACAATAGTTCTGACGGTCCACCTCTCCATGTCTCTCATGATTGTTTATACACCTCTACCAAGTCTCCCCTCAGCCCCCAGGCTTTCCACAGAGAACAATTTGTTTTCTAATTCCGTATGCTCGCTTTGTTTAAGTCATGCAACCAGGAATTAACTTACTTGCTTACAAATTGTGCGGAGAGGCAGTTTGGCAAAGAGCCGTGTCTCCTTAATTCAACACTGACAGCACACAGATGCCGTTTTATTGCAAAGTTATCTGAATACATTCACTGAGGCATTTGAAAATAAGCACTCTGTTATTTTTATGATCATACATTTGTAGAACCAGTTATTTGTCCTGTTTGGACTTATCTTGCTTGGAATGTTGTTGCGTGGAGTTAATCACACTGATGCACCAGGCCTCTGTGGCAGCTCTGCCTGCAATGTGTGAGAGCAAGTTAACCTTGCATTATACATAGGCTTCACCAACCATCGCTGCTCCTTCATTGCAAAGTATAAAGATGACTTCAATTCCAGAGATTTAAACTGAGCTCTCATTTAAAATCGGGGTTCTGTGTTCTTGAACTTTTGTGTACCAATGATTATTTTTGAATGAATGAATAAGTTTATTGGCCAAGTGTTCACATACAAGGAATTTGCCTTGGTGCTCCGCCCACAAGTGACAACATGACATTCAGTGACAGTTAGGAATGACATAAAATATTAAACATCAATAATAAAACATTATTGATTAAACTTGTGAATTAAATAAAATACCAGAGCAAAAGGAGGCTACAGACTTTTGGTTATTGAGTAGAGCTACTACTCGTGGAAACAAGCTGTTTTATTTGTTATCAACGATAAACATACTTGAGGGAAGGAATACAGGCATTCCATCACTACCTGACATCAGATATGTTGGTCAGGTAATTAGGTTTGGATGATGCAATGGTAGATGGCTTAGCATTTAAACGAAGAAATTAGAAAAGGTTCGACAAAAACATTTGAAGCTAAATTTTATGGCAGAGTAAGAAGGAATTGCAGATACAGGTTCAAACCGATGATAAGACACAAAGTGCTGGAGTAACCTAGCGGGACAGGAAGCATCTCCAGAGAGATGGAATGGGTGATGTTTTGGGTCGAGGCCCTTCTTCAGACTGAGAGTCAGGGGAGAGGGAGACACAGAGATATGGAAGGGTAAGGTGAGTAAACACAGATCACAGGGGACAATGATAAGGAAATGTAGAATCATTCATTGTTAGCTGAGGGGAAGGTGACAAGGAGGCACACAAACAGTAATATTTATTCAGAAGGACAGGTGGACCTGAAACATCACCCATTTCTACTCTCCACAGATGCTGCCTGTCCCGCTGAGTTACTCCAGCACTCTGTGAAACGTCACCTATCCATGTTCTCCACAGATGCTGCCTGTCCCGCTGAGTTACTGCAGCACTCTGTGAAACGTCACCCATTTCTACTCTCCACAGATGCTGCCTGTCCCGCTGAGTTACTCCAGCACTCTGTGAAACGTCACCCATTTCTACTCTCCACAGATGCTGCCTGTCCCGCTGAGTTACTCCAGCACTCTGTGAAACGTCACCTATCCATGTTCTCCACAGATGCTGCCTGTCCCGCTGAGTTACTCCAGCACTCTGTGAAACGTCACCTATCCATGTTCTCCACAGATGCTGCCTGACCCGCTGAGTTACTCCAGCACTGTGTCTATTTTCCATTACAGTGTTACTCTGAAATAACATTTCCACCGCCGGACTGCTCGCTGTGAACGCTTGGAACAAGAGATTGGTTTAGGTTTAGATTTATTACTGTCATGTGTACCAGAGAGAGGTGGGCTTTAGGAGTTTCACTTCTGTTACTGTCGTGCTTGGATGCCAACTCTCTTAATCTTTTTGAAAGGAATTAAAAATGACTGACTTCTCAAATTATCTTTCCATCTTTTAGTAATAATCTGTTAAAAGTTACAATATTCCCAGTTACAGAGTTTTCACTAAATTAATACTAATTATAAATTCTTGTTCAAAAACGTAATTTTAATTGTTATACTAGACTAAAGAAGAAATAGATATTAATGGAAAGGCATATTTATACTTAAGCAAATTACATATTTGGGCAAATCATGAGAGGAATAGATCTCTTGCCCAGAGTGGGGGAATCGAGCACCAGAGGACAAAGGGTTAAGGTGAGGGGGGAAAGATTGAATTGGAATCCGAGGGGTAACTTTTTCACACAAAGGGTGGTGGGTGTATGGAACGAGCTGCCAGAGGAGGTAGTTGAGGCTGGGACTATCCCAACATTTAAGAAACAGTTAGACAGGTACATGGATAGGACAGGTTTAGAGGGATATGGGCCAAGCGCAGGCAGGTGGGCCTAGTGTAGCTGGGACATGTTGGCCGGTTTGCGCAAGGTGGGCCGAAGGACCTGTTTCCACACTGTATCGCTCTCTGACTCCAAATAATAAATCAAAGACGTAACATTAAATATTTTTGTAAATGTACATTTCCTCTGCTTAAATATAAGGTTGCAGTATTGATATAATTAAACATTATATAATTAATGGGTACATTCCCACTTTAAATCAAAATTATAAAGTAGTTGGCTGTTAATGAATCATTTCCTGTAATAGTCTGCAAACTGGATCAAGTGGCAACTGTTTAATATGTAAATCGCACCAAGATGTGAATTAACTCGGAGTGGATGGTGCCAGGAATCGTTTAGTGGTGATGTTGGACTGAGCACGTCTGAGCTCCAATCATAGACGTGAACCTCAGGTCACAGTTGATCGCACTAGTGTTCGGGCGGCCACGGAGGCGCACCGATAGAGTCGCTGCCGTACGGTGCTTGCAGCGCCGAAGACCCGGGATCCATCCCGACTACGGGTGCTGTCTGTACGGAGTTTGTACGTTCTCTTCGTGACCTGCGTGGGTTTTCTTCAAGATCTACGGTTTCCTCCCACACTCCAAAGACGTGCAGGTCTGAAGGTTAATTGGCTTGGTGTATGTGTAAATTGTCCCTAAGTGTGTGTAGGATAATGTTAATGTGCGGGGATCGCAGGTCGGTGCGGACTTGGTGGGTGGAAGGGCCTGTTTCCGCGCTGTATCTCTAAACTAAACTAAACTAAAGCTAGCGATCTGGCGGCATGGTGGCGCAGCGGGTAAAGCCACTGCCTCACAGCGCCAGGGACCCGGTTTCAATTTCAGCTCACTTTCAGTTTAATTTACTGTCACGTGTACCAAAGTACAGTGAAAAACCTTTGTTGCGTGCTAACGAGTCAGCGGAAAGGCAATTCATGATTAAAGTCGAGCCATTCACAGTTTACAGATACAGGATTATGGAATAAAGTTTAGTGCAAAATAAAGTCAGTAAAGTCCGATCGAAGATAGTTCAACCCTGTTTGTGGGTTCTGCCTGTGTGGAGTTTGCACGTTCAACCTGTAACCACTTGGGTTTCCTCCGGGTGCGCCAGTTTTCTCCCACATCCCAAAGATATGGAGGTTTGTAGGTTAATTTGCCTCAAAATTGTCCCTAGGGTGTAGAGAGTGGATGAGAAAGTGGGATAACATAGAACTAGTGATCGATGGTCAGCATGGATAGGTACTTAGAACACTAAATACCTATCCATGTTCTCCACAGATGCTGCCTGACCATTACTCCAGCACTCTGGGCTTTCAGTGGCATCAATGCTGACAAGACTCTCTCTGGTTTAGTGAAGTTTAGTTTTGAGATACAGCTTGGAAACGGATCCTTCGGCCCATCGAGTCCATGCCAACCCGTCAAGAGATCTTGGCATCGTGTTCAGCACTGACATTGTGGGCTGAAGGGCCTGTTACTGTGCTGTACTGGTCTATGTTTTAAGTTTTAAATTCTATGTTTACAAGATCATAATGATCACGGAGATTCTCAGCGAAATAAATATATATATTTCTTGTTTTGAACATCAAGTAGAAGGGATTATTTTAAAGAAATATCTGGAGTACTTCAGAATGGCTTTGATGTCTTGGAGCGTTTAATACATTCCATGATGAGGCGTGCTTTGGATTAATAGCTAAAATAATTTAATTTATAAGTAAATCATTGCAAACTAAACTGACAAAGAGTTGTAATTAATTTCAGTAGAGCAATAATCATGATATTGGAAAACAGCTGCTCACCAGAAGGCTGATCCATTAACAAAGACATATGAATGGAAGTCCTCAGCTAAATGTCAAGAAATATGTTGTCTTAATACAATAAATTAAAATGAGATCAGAGAATTCAATGGCAATACAGTGTGAAATGTCTACTGATCTGCCATGATAGGCTAGTAGATCGGTATTGACTGCAGGAAATCGGCAATTACAAAGTGCTGCAGGAACTCAGTGGGTCAGGCAGCATCTGTGGAGGCGATGGACAGACAACGTTTCGGGTCAGGACCCTTCCTCTGACCGGCAAAAGTCGCCTGGCCAATTCCCTCACAGAAGCTGCCTGACCTGCTGAGTTCATCCAGCACTTTGTGTTTTCATCAGTACATAAGTTCTAGGAGCAGAATTAGGCCATTCAGCCCATCATGTCTACTCCGCCATTTAATCATGCACTGCAGAGTCACAGAGTGATACAGCGTGGAAACAGGCCCTTGGGCCCAACTTGCCCACTCCAGCCAACATGTCCCATCTACACTAGTCCCACCCGCCTGCGCTTTGTCCATATCCTTCCTAACCTGACCTATCCATGTAGGACAATCAAGCCGTCCACTGAGCAAAGATAATGGATAAAGTGTACAATATGCAGTGCAAATATATAACATTGAAGTCCGATATAGTAAGCTTAAAGAAAGTTTCAATGTCTCCAAAGAGATAGATGGGAGATCACAAGTTCACGTTCATGTGATAGGAGCAGAATTAGACCATTCGGCCCATCAAGTCTACTCCGCCATTCAATCATGACTGATCTATCTCTCCCTCCTAACCCCATTCTCCTGCCTTCTCCCCATAACCTCTGACACCCGCACTAATCAAGAATCTATCTCTGCCTTAAAAATAGCTGGACCGTACTGTCCAGGTTTGGCCCTTTAAACCTTGTCTGAATAAACGTCACCCATTCCTTCTCTCCAGAGATGCTGCCTGTCCCACTGAGTTACTCCAGCACTTTGTGTCTATCTTCCCTCTAAGCCTTTCCTATCTGTGTACCTGTCCTAGTGTCTTTTTAATGTTGCGATGGTGAACCTGGAATTCGAGGATATGAACATGAGCATGCAGCATCCAAGGGTAATCTGTGCTCAATTAGTTGTGTGTGTTCATGAATGGAGATTTACTGCCATCTGGTGGCTTGGTACAGTTTGTGTATTTACGCTAAAAAACAAATGCCCAGATAGTAAATGGAGCAAAGTGCTGGAGTAGCTCAGCAGATCAGGCTGTATCTTCAGAAGAAGGGCCCTGACCTGTAAAGTCACCTATCCATGTTCTCCAGAGATGCTGCCTGACCCGCTGAGTTACTCCTGCACTCTGTGTCTTTTTGTTTATCAGCCAGCATCTGCAGTTCCACGTTTCTTTAGTTTAGTTTATTGTCACGTGTTTCGAGGTACAGTGGAAAGCTTTTTTGTTCCATGCTATCTAGTCTGTGGTAAAACTATATATTTAGTTTATTTTCGAGATATACATGATTACATTCAAGCCGTCCACATCGTGCAAATACAGGATGAAGGGAATAATGTTGAGTGATCTGAGACGAGTAACGAAGATCACTGTTGAAGTGAGAGATGTTGGTGTAGGAGTAGAGATTTCAGTGTGGAGCCATTGGAATATGTGATTGTAGATCTGCGTCTGTGGCTAGCACACAAATAGTCAGCCGTCTGGGTTGGGAGCAGGGACTGCAAGCAGATGCCTGTACTGAATTGTGCAGTGTGGACCAACACCGATTTTAATCGAGGGCCCACTGTTGCAATATTCACAGCCAAGGTATTGACGGAAGGCTGTGTAACGGCAGGGAGGACGAGGAGCATTGGGGAGAGTGGATGGACAGGCAGAGCTGGTAAAGTGGTGGGGAAAATGAGAAATGGATCCTTCCCTGTGAATGTGCAGGAAGGAACTGCAGATGCTGGAGAGGACGAATGGGAGACGTTTCGGGCTGAGACCCTTCTTCAGACTTACACTGAAGATAGACACACCTTCCCTGTGAATGATGCTGCTGAAAACAGCAGGTAGTTGAAGAGGGACCTGAAGAAGTGTCTAGATCCAAAACATCACCCACTCCTTCTCTCCAGAGATGCTGCCTGTCCCGCTGAGTTACTCCAACATTTTGTGTCTATGTTAGATGAAGAGCAGGTGGATTGATGAAGCATGCAAGGTAATGGTGTGGGAATGGGAAGAGTAGAATATGTTCTACTGATGGGTCCACAATGGTAAATCTGCAGTTTAGGAAAATCTAGTGCGGACTACTGGAAAATTGGTGAGAGACAGTCGAGTGTGCTCCAGCATTTTGTGTCTATCTTGGGTGCAAGCATTTGCAGTTCCTTCCTACACAAGAGTGTTTCATTGTCATATGTACCAACAACAGACCAATGACATTCTCACCTGAGGCAGTATAACAGGCCTGTAACACAGTACTCATAGATATCATATAATAAACAAAATAATTCAATAAATTATTAATCCCAATACTAGTGCAAAAAGGCCCAAAGTGAAAGAAATTTGTCCTTTGACGTTTATTACTGTCACAGATACAGTTCAGTAAAAATGTTACTGTACCCAGGCACATCATACTCAAGTACATGATGACATCAAGCGGGCGGAAGGATGACGCAGCGGTAGAGTTGCTGCCTCACAGCGCCAGAGACCCGGGTTCCATCCTGACTCCGAGTGCTGTCTGTACAGAGTTTGTACGTTCTCCTCATGAACTGCCTGGGTTTTCTCTGGGTGCACCAGTTTTCTCCCACACTCCAAAGACATACAGGTTTGTAGGTTAATTGGTTTGGTATAAATTGTAAATTGTCCCTAGTGTGTGTAGGATAGTGTTTGGTGTGTGGGGATCGCTGGTCAGCGTAGCTCGGTGGGCCGAAGGGCCTGTTTCTGCGCTGTAAGTCTAAAACTAAAACTACAAGAGTGTAAAACAGTAGATTAAACTGAGGCAGTACACATGAGTTGTCACGTTTCCAGCGCCATCTTGTGCCCTTCATGTTCAGAGTTGTTAAAACTGTTCGAGTCTTAAATAGGCCATGAAGATGACACTAAGCTGGGGGGCAGTGTTAGCTGTGAGGAGGATGCTAGGAGAATGCAAGGTGACTTGGATAGGCTGGGTGAGTGGGCAAATGTTTGGCAGATGCAGTATAATGTGGATAAATGTGAGGTTATCCACTTTGGTCGCAAAAATAGGAAAACCGACTACTATCTAAATGGTGGCCGATTAGGAAAAGGGGAGATGCAGCGCGACCTGGGTGTCATGGTACACCAGTCATTGAAAGTAGTCATGCAGGTACAACAGGCAGTGAAGAAAGCCAATGGTATGTTAGCTTTCATAGCAAAAGGATTTGAGTATAGGAGCAGGGAGGTTCTACTTCAGTTGTATAGGGTCTTGGTGAGGCCACACCTGGAGTATTGCGTACAGTTCTGGTCTCCAAATCTGAGGAAGGACATTATTGCCATAGAGGGAGTGCAGCGAAGGTTCACCAGACTGATTCCTGGGATGTCAGGACTGTCTTATGAACAAAGACTGCATAGACTCGGTTTATACTCTCTAGAATTTAGGAGATTGAGAGGGGATCTTATAGAAACTTACAAGATTCTTAAGGGGTTGGACAGGCTAGATGCAGAAAGATTGTTCCCGATGTTGGGGACGTCCAGGACAAGGGGTCACAGCTTAAGGATAAGGGGGAAATCCTTTAGGACCGAGATGAGAAGGAATTTTTTCACACAGAGAGTGGTGGGTCTCTGGAATTCTCTGCCACAGAGGGTAGTTGAGGCCAGTTCATTGGATATATTTAAGAGGGAGTTAGATGTGGCCCTTGTGGCTAAGGGGATCAGAGGGTATGGAGAGAAGGCAGGTACGGGATACTGAGTTGGATGATCAGCCATGATCATATTGAATGGCGGTGCAGGCTCGAAGGGCCGAATGGCCTATTCCTGCACCTAATTTCTATGTTTCTATGTTAAGACCCGTTGTCCTGGCGATGGCAGTGGGTGTGATTTTCAGGGGTCGGCCTGGCCTGATGATGTTGTCAGTGTCTCCACCGCTGCTCCACCGCTCCGTACCGCTGCAGGCTGCGTCCGATCCAGACGCTCGGCCTCTTGGAGTGGCGCCCGGTCTAACTGAGCCCCAGGCTGCTTCAGGGCCTCCAGCAGTGAGCGATTTAACTGAGCCCCAGGATGCTGCATGGCCTACAGCAGGGCCCGGTCTAACTGAGCCCCAGGCTGTTGCAGGGACTCCAGCAGGGCCCGGTCTAACTGAGCCCCAGGCTGAGGCAGGGCCTCCAGCAGGGCCTGGTCCAACTGAGCCCCAGGCTGTTGCAGGGCCTCCAGCAGAGCCCGGTCTAACTGAGCCCCAGGCTGCTGCATGGCCTACAGCAGGGCCCGGTCTAACTGAGCCCCAGGCTGTTGCAGGGCCTCTAGCAGGGCCCAGTCTAACTGAGCCCCAGGCTGTTGCAGGGCCTCCAGCAGGGCCCGGTCTAACTGAGCCCCAGGCTGCTGCATGGCCTCCAGCAGGGCCCGGTCTAACTGAGCCCCAGGCTGTTGCAGGGCCTCCAGCAGGGCCCGGTCTAACTGAGCCCCAGGATGCTGCATGGCGTACAGCAGGGCCCGGTCTAACTGAGCCCCAGGCTGTTGCAGGGCATCCAGCAGGGCTCGGCCTAACTGAGCCCCAGGATGCTGCATGGCGTACAGCAGGGCCCGGTCTAACTGAGCCCCAGGCTGTTGCAGGGCCTCCAGCAGGGCCCGGTCTAACTGAGCCCCAGGCTGTTGCAGGGCCTCCAGCAGGGCCCGGTCTAACTGAGCCCCAGGATGCTGCATGGCCAGGGCTGCCAACTCTCACGCATTGAGCGTGAGACTCACCCATTTCGCCAAATTCGCACTCTTTCACGCTGATCACAAATTTCTCACACTGTCGTGAGAAATTCTGTGATCAACGAAAATTTCGAAACTGATATGAACTGCATGGGATGCGGGTGTTGGTGAGCCAGATGGTGAGCCAGGGAGGGTGAGTGTTTGCCGGGCTGGCGAGTGTTTGCCGGGCTGGTGAGTGTTTGCCGGGCTGGTGAGTGTTTGCCGGGCTGGCGAGTGTTTGCCGGGCTGGTGAGTGTTTGCCGGGCTGGCGAGTGTTTGCCGGGCTGGCGAGTGTTTGCCGGGCTGGCGAGTGTTTGCTGGGCTGGCGAGTGTTTGCCGGGCTGGCGAGTGTTTGCGGGGGATGGCGAGTGTTTGCCGGGCTGATGAGTGTTTGCCGGGCTGGTGAGTGTTTGCCGGGCTGGCGAGTGTTTGCCGGGCTGGCAAGTGTTTGCCAGGATGGCGAGTCGCTCGCTGCAGCTCCGGCCATGGAGCAGCCTCAGTGCAAGAGTACCGGGCCGTCGGATGCGCGGAAGCATTGCGCCGCTGCCGTGAGAGTCTCTGTGCCGAATTCGCCCAGGTGACCGGCATGGTCCATGCTGCGGCTCGGTGCATCCTGGAGGACAACCAGCGGCTGCTGGAAGTAGATACCAAGCACTGGGTAGAAACGGTGGAAGATAGTGGCCTTCAAATGGGGGTGGGTGGAGAAAGCATCCTGCTTGCCTGCTAGATTTTCACTTACTGTAACTGCAGGAAAAATGTTCCCGATGTTGGGGGAGTTCAGAACCAGGGGTCACAGTTTAAGAATAAAGGGCAGGCCAGTTGGGACTGAGGCCAACCTTTCTTCACACAGAGAGTTGTGAATCTGTGGAATTCTCTGCCACAGAAGGCAGTGGAGGTCAATTCACTGGATGTTTTCAAGAGAGAGTTACATTTAGCTCTTGCCGCTCGCGAATTCAAGGGATACGGGGAAAAAACAGGAAAGTGGTACTGATTTTAGATGAACAGCCATGATCATATTGAATGGCAGTGCTGGCTCGAAGGGCCGAATGGCCTATTCCTGCACCTATTTTATTTGTTTCTATGCTTGAGTAAACTCGACCACTTGATTTTGAAGCATTCATGCATGGTGGAGGTATAATGTAGTCATAGAGTGATACAGTGTGAAAACAGGCCCTTCGGCCCAATTTGCCCACACCTACCAACATGTCCCAGCTACACTACCTGCTTCTGGTCCATATTTCTCCAAACCTGTCCTATCCATGTATCAGTCTACCTGTTTCGTAAATGTTGGGATAGTCCCTGCCTAAACTACCTCCACTGGCAACTTTTTCCATACACCCACCACCCTTTTTGTGTAAAAGGTTACCCCTTAAAAAGTTACCTTTTAAAAATACTTCAAACAAAAAACATTGAAATCATATTCTACAATGCATTAAAACATTAATATAATACATCAAGTCAAGTATCAAGTATCCTTTATTGTCATTCAGACCTTTCGGCCTGAACAAAATTTCATAACACAGAATAAAACAACAAAAACACACAATAAACGCAGATTTAACATCCACCACAGTGAGTCCACCGGGTCCTCCTCACTGTGATGGAAGGCAAAAAGTCTTAAGTCCTTGTCTCTTCCCTCCTTTTTCTCCCTCTGCGCTGAGGCGATCCAGGTCTCCGATGTTGTGACCCCGCTGGGCGATGGTAAGTCCCGCGGCTGAATCAGAACGGGCCAGTTCAAACTCCGCGGCCCGGGACGGTCGAAACTGCCGAAGCTGCCGCCCTCCAGTCCAGCGGATGAAGCTGTTGTTGCGGGAGCTCCGGAAAAACAGGTCACCAACCTGTGACCTGCGAGCTCCCGACGATGTCGTCCACTCAAATCAAATTTCAAAAAGTCCCTGCTGTGGGACACTCCCCTCCCACACACTCCCCCCACTCGGTTGCTCCACTCCCTCACCGGGTACCCCCAAAGCCAGTGATCAGTGATCACTCAGCCTCCCCACTTTCAAAAACGCTCCGCTGCCACTGGTTCAGGCGGAGAACACTGCCAGATGTGAGCTGGGAACTGAGGCCAGATGTCCGTGATGTCTGGATCCCAAGCTCAGGACTTTGTGTTTCGGAGTTGGCTAATGTTATTGATTTGTAATTAATCCGATTTGTAATTAGTTGACAAAACCTTAATTTATTAATCCGGAATATCCAGGGGGATGGGATAAGTGTAATATTAAAATGACATGCAAGGTGTCAGGCTGTGTGTCACAACATACAGCCCTGATAACCCATTATTTCCTTCAGTTAAATATTGGGAAGGTAGCACTATTGTCATTTGCCACTCAACTATTATGTTTGTTTACCTCACTGACTATTTCTAAACTCCCCCCCCCCCACCAAATTCCTTTGACAGGTTGAATAGAAATGTCCCCAATCTCGTTGTTTTATTAATTGGACATGTAGATGAACATGCTCAAGGAGTGTAACCACATGGAAACAGATAGATTCAGATGCGATGTTTAAGAGCTTGTTCAAAGAAGGGGCATATTTTGAAGGAGTGACAGAGATACTTGCAGGGGAATGTGTGAGGAGGTTATTATTTGTCTTTAGTTTTAGCTTGAACCAGGCCATTTGAAGATTCAAAGTATAATATAATAATTGTTCTGATACTGACTTCAACCAACCACGTAATGAATATCATCCTTTCTGGAGGTTTTATTTTTCTGATGCCATTTAAACTTCACTTGGATTTCAATCACTTCAATGTAAAAGTAATTTGGAATGGGGAGCATTGGAACAAAAAATTGCCCTCTGTACATATTAACTGTAATATAATGATGTATGCATGTTGGTAGGTGCAATCAAAACAAAGATCTTTTTAATCATAGTTGTGTTATGAATACCACAGAAAATATTATGTACTCTCAAGATCACATTTAATAGAATAATATTGCTTAAATATATAGTTATTGGACTTTGCATTTCGGAAAAGTCCCAGCTGAGAGGAAGACAGCAAAATACTGAAAATATTGGGGGTGAAAATGACTTCAGGGCAGTTTGTTAGGAAAATGAAGGAAATGGTAACATAATACATTAGTTGACAGCTAAGTATAATTTTATGGATGAGAAATTGTGTTCAACCAATTGATGACTTCTTTGACAAAGTAACTAGCATGTTAGATAACAAGGAAGCCAATGGATGTAGCAAATTGTATTATACAAAATTGGTCTGTGAAGTGCCCCATAAAAGATTACTGCATTAGATAAGCACCTGTGGACTTGAACGTAATAGATTAAGTCCAGGGGGTTAGATATGGGGCTTTATGTGTGGGCCAGATATATTGTCAGTGCAGAGCGGTTAGGAGCAAGGCCAAGTGTGCATCCAGAGTCAAGGTCTGGAATAGTACTTGGTGTGCAGTCAAAGCTGGGACCAGGGGAGTGTTCAGCACTGGGAACCTAAGCTGGTAAGCAGGGTAGAATAGGGGGCCAGGTGTAAGTCTGGACTCTGGGTCAGGAATGAGAGAAGGTATGCAACTGGAGTCAGGGTCAGGAGTAGTTCCAGGTGTGCAGTGAGACCGAAGTTGGTCAACATGGGCCAAGTGTTTGATTATAATCTGAGGAAGACAAAAATGCTGGAGACTCAGAGGGTGCGGCAGCATCGATTAATCTGATTTCCATAATGAATATACTAAGATCATTCGTGTGCTGCACCTGTTGATCGTGTGCTGCACCTGGCTCTACTGTGGAATGTAATTAGGAATGTAATTTAGCCTAACCTTATTCATAGCTAATCCAATTTAAAGCATAAATATTGCATTCAAGTGTAAGTTAAAAGACTCGCGACAGTACGCACCAGATTGCACAATTTCAAGCTGAAAAATGCAAAAGTTCCGTACCAATGGGAGGGGGGGAACGGAACTTTCCACCCCTCCCACACCCTCCCCCCTTGATTGCTACACTCCCTCAGTCTTGGTCTGTCACAATTTCTCACTCCCAACTCCCACCCAATGTTGGCAGCCTACAGCAGGGCTACAGCAGGGCTCGGTCTAACTGAACCCCAGGCTGTTGCAGGGCCTCCAGCACGGCCCAGTCTAACTGAGCCCCAGGCTGCTGCAGGGCCTCCATCGGTGGCTGGTCTAACTGAGCCCCAGGCTGCTGATGGGCCTCCAGCAGGTAACTAAAGGTAAATGTTAAGACGGTGTGGAGACTAATTTTGGGCACAACCAGATGACCCTTTAATATCTGGATGTGCAGATTATGGTGCATTAGATCTAATTTGTGTGGAACACATTAGGAACTCCTGCAGATCCTGAATAGTAACGTGTCATTGCAAGAGATGCATATTGAGGATAAGACCCGGCTTAGGATCTGCTTTGGTGAAGAATTCAAACCATTTCAATTGCAAATAATTATGCACCCGTCTTTTCTTTGTCATAGGTTTAAGGTGAGGTGATGGGGAAAGATTTAATAGGAATCTAAGGTGTAGCTTTTTCACACAGAGAGTGGTGGGTGGATGGAAGGAGCTGCTAGAGGAAGAAGTTGTCGCGTAACGTTTAAGAGACATTTAGTCAGGCACATTAATTGGACAAGTTTAGTGGGATGTGGGGCAAATGCAGGCAGGTGGGACTAGTGTAGCTGTGATATGCTGAGAGAATTGAGCAGCGGGGCTTGTATACTCTGGAATTTAGAAGGATGAGAGAGAATCTTATGGAAACATGTAAGATTATTAAGGGTTTGGACACACTAGAGGCAGGAAACATGTTCCTGATGTTGGGAGAGTCCAGAACCAGGGGCCACAGTTTAAGAATAAGTGGTAAGCCATTTAGAACAGAGATGAGGAAACACTTTTTAGCTCAGAGAGTTGTGAGTCTGTGGAATTCTCTGCCTTAGAGGAGGCTGGTTCTCTGGATACTTTCATGAGAGAGCTAGATAGGGCTCTTAAAGATAGCGGATATAGGGAGAAGGCAGGAACGGGGTAGTGATTATGGATGATCAGCCATGATCACATTGAATGGCGGTGCTGACTCGGAGGGCCAAATTGCCTACTCCTGCACCTATTGTCTAGTGACATGTTGGCTGGTGTGGGCAAGTTGGGCCAAAGGGCCTGTTTCCACGCTGTATCACTCTATGTCTCTATATATCATTAATCATTATGTTGCATCGATTTAATCCAACACCCAGGTGGAATAATTAAAGCATGCACATCACATTTAATTAATGGTGATCTCATATTTTATTTGAAGTTTGAAGAAGGAAAAAGGAGGATGAAGCCCAGCTATAAGAGTGTCGACCTCTCTGAACTTGAATGGGCAGACGTGGATAACATAGTAAGTGTCAATATTGTCTGGATGTTTGTTAAAGTTGCAGAACAGCATCGGTGTCTGGCTTTGTGCTGATCACAGATGGACACAGTGCTGGAGTAACTCAGCGGGACAGGTAGCATCTCTGGAGAGAACGGATGGGTGACGTTTCGGGCTGAGACCCTTCTTCAGACTTGCACTGAAGATAGACACACCTTCCCTGTGAATGATGCTGTTGAGAATAGCAGGTAGTTAAAGAGGGACCTGAAGAAGGGTCTCGACCTGAAATCACCCACTCCTTCTCTTCAGAGACACTGCCTGTCGCGCTGAGTTACTCCAGCATTTTGTATCTGTCTTCGGTGTAAAGCAGCATCTCCAGTTTCTTCCTCCACACTTTCTTCCCATCATGCTCCTTGTCCATCAGACCAAAGAGCAAGTGTACACTTGAACCTTTCCAATCAAATACATCCAAATTCCTGTCATCCATTGGCAGAGTCGAGGATTCTCTGAAGAATAAGTTTAATCAAAATACGTGAAATTATTGTAATGTAATTTATAATTTTAGTTTAGTTTATTGTCACGTGTACAGTGAAAAGCTTTTGTTGCATGCTAACCAGTCAGCGGCAAGACAATACATGATCACATTCGATACATTTACAGTGTATAGATACATGATAAGGGACTAATGTTTCGTGCAAGGTAAAGCCAGCAAAGTCCGGTCATGGATACTTGTCCAAGGGTCATCAAAGAGCTAGATAGTAGTTCAGCACTGCTCTCTGGTTGTGGTAGGATGATTCAGCTGCCTGATAACAGCTGGTTAGAAGCAGTCCCTGAATCTAGAGGAGAGAACAATTCAGAAGGGTCTGGAGAAGGGTCTCGACCCGAAACATCACCTATTCCTTCACTTCTTATGTGCTGCCTCACCTGCTGAGTTTCTGCACATTTTTATCTACCTCTGAATCTGGAGGTGTGCGTTTTCACATTTCTACACCTTTTGCCTGATGGGAGAGGGAGAAGAGGGACTGACCAGGGTGCGACTTGTCCTTGATGATGCTGCTGGCCTTGCCGAGGCACCGTGAGGTGTAGATGGAGTCAATGGAAGGGAGGTTGGCTTGTGCGATGGTCTGGGCTGCGTCCACAATTCGCTGCAATTTCTTGCGGCCTTGGATGGAGCTGTTCCCAAACCAAGCTGTGATGTGTTTTATATTGCTACATCTGTCTATACCCAACATATGGAAGACCAAAATTCATTAAAATCAATGAGTTCCATTAATTAAAAATATCAATCAGTCAGAAGAAGGGTCTTGACCCAAGATGTCATCCATTCCTTTTCTCCAGAGATATTGCCTGTCCCGCTGAGTTACCTCGGCAATTTGTGTCTATCTTCGGTGTAAACCAGCATCTGCAGTTCCTCCCCCAGGGCCAGATAAATCCCCAGGGCCAGATAGGCTGCATCCCAGAGTACTTAAGGAAGTAGCTCCGGAAATAGTGGATGCATTAGTGATAATCTTTCAAAACTCTTTAGATTCTGGAGTAGTTCCTGAGGATTGGTGGGTAGCAAACGTAACCCCTCTTTTTAAGAAGGGAGGGAGAGAGAAAACGGGGAATTACAGACCAGTTAGTCTAACATCAGTAGTGGGGAAACTGCTAGAGTCAGTTATTAAAGATAGGATAGCAGCACATTTGGAAAGTGGTGAAATCATTGGACAAAGTCAGCATGGATTTACGAAAGGTAAATCATGTCTGACGAATCTTGTGGAATTTTTCGAGGATGTAACTAGTAGCGTGGATAGGGGAGAACCAGTGGATGTGGTGTATCTGGACTTTCAGAAGGCTTTCGACAAGGTCCCACATAAGAGATTAGTATACAAACCTAAAGCGTACGGCATTGGGGGTTCAGTATTGATGTGGATGAAGAACTGGCTGGCAAACAGGAAGCAAAGAGTAGGAGTAAACGGGTCCTTTTCAGAATGGCAGGCAGTGACTAGTGGGGTACCGCAAGGCTCAGTGCTGGGACCCCAGCTATTTACAATATACATTAATGATCTGGATGAGGGAATTGAAGGCAATATCTTCAAGTTTGCGGATGACACTAAGCTGGGGGGCAGTGTTAGCTGTGAGGAGGATGCTAGGAGATTGCAAGGTGACTTGGATAGGCTGGGTGAGTGGGCAAATATTTGGCAGATGCAGTATAATGTGGATAAATGTGAGGTTATCCACTTTGGTGGCAAAAATAGGAAAACGGACTATTATCTAAATGGTGGCCGATTAGGAAAAGGGAAGATGCAGCGCGATCTGGGTGTCATGGTACACCAGTCATTGAAAGTAGGCATGCAGGTGCAGCAGGCAGTGAAGAAAGCGAATGGTATGTTAGCTTTCATAGCAAAAGGATTTGCGTATAGGAGCAGGGAGGTTCTACTTCAGTTGTATAGGGTCTTGGTGAGGCCACACCTGGAGTATTGCGTACAGTTCTAGTCTCCAAATCTGAGGAAGGACATTATTGCCATAGAGGGAGTGCAGAGAAGGCTCATCAGACTGATTCCTGGGATGTCAGGACTGTCTTATGAAGAAAGACTGGATAGACTCGGTTTATACTCTCTAGAATTTAGGAGATTGAGAGGGGATCTTATAGAAACTTACAAAATTCTTAAGGGGTTGGACAGGCTAGATGCAGGATGATTGTTCCCGATGTTGGGGAGGTCCAGGACAAGGGGTCGCAGCTTAAGGATAAGGGGGAAATCCTTTAGGACCGAAATGAGAAGAACATTTTTCACACAGAGAGTGGTGGGTCTCTGGAACTCTCTGCCACAGAGGGTAGTTGAGGCCAGTTCATTGGCTATATTTAAGAGGGAGTTAGATGTGGCCCTTGCGGCTAAGGGGATCAGAGGGTATGGAGGGAAGGCAGGTACGGGATACTGAGTTGGATGATCAGCCATGATCATATTGAATGGCGGTGCAGGCTCGAAGGGCCGAATGGCCTACTCCTGCACCTAATTTCTATGTTTCTACGTTTCTATGTTTCCAAAGTTGTTGAAGAAAATAGGAGCAGTTATTTTTGTATTGAGTCCTTTTTTCAACAATAACCAGAGATGCACAAGCAGAAACCCGAACCACTTCTCTATCAAAGGCACACATTAGTAAATAGTGAGAGTGATGTGGATAATCAGTTGGATACCTCAAATCCAAACTCACCCACAAAGCCGAACACTGGCTGGGATAATGCAGGGCTAGAAGGAAATGTCCTGACCATATGTGTTCCTCTGGGGATTCCTTAGTAGTTGTATCTAACGTACACGCCAAACACTTCAACTCCCCTCCCACCCCTACACAGACCTTTCTGTTCGAGGCCTCCTCCATTGTCAGAGTGAGGCTAAACGCAAATTGGAGGAACAGCATCTCATATTTTGCTTGGGCAGCTTTCAGCCCTGTGGTATTTCACTTAAGGTAGCCCCGGCATTCCCTCTCTCTCTATCCCTCCCCACCCAAGTTGTACCAGCTTCAAAGTTGTTGACTCTCATTGGCTATTTTTGTTCTCACCAAGACAACAGCTAACAAAAGCCTGTTTCCTTTATCATCGTTACTTTTTTTGCAAATCTTTAACTCGGTTGTTCTATATCTCTCTACATCACCGTCTATATCTCTCGTTTCCCTGACTCTCAGTCTGAAGAAGGGTCTCGTCCCAAAACGTCACCTATTCATTCTCTCCAGAGATGCTGTCTGACACGCTGAGTTACTCTAGCTCTTTGCGTCCATCTTCGGGTCACAAGCTCACAAATTATAGGAGTAGAATTAGGCCATTCGGCCCATCAAGTCCATTCTGCCATTCAATCATGACTGATCTCTGCCTCCTAATACCATTTTCCTGCCTTCTCCCCATAACCCTTGACACCCGTTCTAATCAAGAATTTGTGTATCTCTGCCTTAAAAATATCCACTGACTTGGCCTCCACAGCCCTCTGTGGCAATGAGTTCCCTCTGACTCAAGAAGTTCCTCCTCACCTCCTTTCTAAAAGAGCGTCCTTTAATTCTTAGGCTGTGACCTCTGGTCCTAGACTCTCCCACCAGTGGAAACATCTCTCCACATCCACTATCTCTATGCCTTTCATTATTCTGTGTTTCAATGAGGTCACCCCTCAACCTTCTAAACTCCAGCGAGTAGAGGCCCAGTGCTGTCAAACGCTCATCATATGCTAACCCACTCATTCCTGGAATCATTCCTGTGAACCTCCTCTGGACCCTCTCCAGAGCCAGCATATCCTCACAGTTCCCATACACTTACACATAAACCTGCCAGCCGCCAACTCTGTACTAAAGCTGACTGCCATATGACGTACAAGATCAAACCTAAAAACGATCTCACTGGTTGTAAAACACTTTGAGTTGGACCTTAAGGACCCTGTATATATTCATTCTGGATATGTGTTCCTATTGATTTTATTCTTCAGCAGATTTATGCTGAGTTTAAGATTGTGTCCAGTTGTTCCCTGATTCACTAGCAGATTGTTTCCTTGCGTGGTCCTGCACATATTGATTCCCTTCTGCATTTGTATTCCTTGATTAGATCTACTGCAGCTTTTCAAAGACCAAGGAATTGAAGTCATTGTTCTGGTTCATCAGCATTGAAGGTTTTTCAAAGCATTCCAGAGATGTGCTGCACAAACTGTCAAACTCCAGCTTGTCTAATCAAGGTTCTGTTTAACTGAAACATCACTTTCTCTTTTCTGAATTCCACCATGCTACGGTTAAGGTCCCACGTTTTTGTTTAGTTTTTTGTTTTAGAAACACAGCGCAGAAACTGGTCCTTTGGCCCACCGAGTCCGCACCAACCAGCGATCTCTGCACACTAACACCATCCTAGACACACTAGGGACAATTTACATTTAACGGAATGGGTGATGTTTCGGGTCGAGACCCTTCTTCAGACTCTGTGACAACAGTTGCTGAGGTCCTGTGAGAATATTAATAATTTGCTCTGTTTCACAGCTGCGTAATGATATGGTCAGCAGGAACACGGGGAAGTTTTCAATGGAGGTGAAGAAGACAGTGGAGAAAGGGGTAAGGTATTTCACCCTCTCTCACTAAACCAAAACCCAACCTTGTACCAAACTGTGTAGGAAGGAACTGCAGATGCTTGTTTAAACCGAAGCTGGAGCAACTCAGCGGGACAGGCAGCATCTATGGAGAGAAGGAATAGGTGACATTTTGGGCGAGACCCTTCTTCAGACCCAAGGGACTTGACCCGAAATGTCACCCATTCCTTCTCTCCAGACATACTGCCTGTCCCGCTGAGTTACTCCAGCTTTTTGTGTTTTGGACCAAACTGTAATTATACTAACGAGTCGCGTGATAATTTTAGAGACATTTTTTTAGGTAAAGTCCAGTAAAGTCTGATCAAAGATAGTCAGAGGATCTCCAATGAGGTGGATAGTAGCTCAGGACTGCTCTCTAGTTGTTGGTAGGATTTTTCAGTTTATTGTCACGTGTACCGAGGTACAGTGAAAAGCTTTTTTGTTGCGTGCTAACCAGTCAGCAGAAAGACTGTACATGATTACAATCGAGTCATTCGCTGTGTAAGGTCATAAGGTCATAAGTGATAGGAGCAGAATTCGGCCATTCGGCCCATCGAGTTAAATCATGGCTGATCTATCTCTCCCTCCTAACCCCATTCTCCTGCCTTCTCTCCATAACCTCTGACACCCGCAATAATCAAGAATCTATTAATCTCTGCCTTACATTGACTTGGCTTCCACAGCCTTCTGTGTACAGATGCATGACAGTGTTTAGTGTTCAGTTGCCTGCTAACAGTGGGACTTGCATGATTTATGGGTATAGCAGCACAAACAGAGACCTGTAGCATCCCCAGTAATGTGTCTGCCTGCATGTGACCTCTCCTGTTGTATTTCCCACTCAGAATCGAGTCCTTGTGATGACAAACGATTACTATTACACTGACATCAAAGGCACTCCATTCAGGTAAGTTCTCATCATTTTTCCTACTTGCTGAGCTTGTTTTAGAATTGAGCTGAGAGGTTAGTTGGCGCCGACGTGTAATCCCTCCGCTCTCCTGTCTGCAGTCTAGGTGTGGCTCTGTCCAGAGGTCACGGGAAGTACTTCCTACAGGGAAACGTCACGCTGGAAGAAGGTATGGTTAAAACTGTAACGTAATGCTGCAAGTATGAGCTTCATAATCATGCAGGAAATAGAGGTGTTACTTTAATTTAATGCAGGAAAAATGATCCCGATGTTGGGGAGTCTAGAACCAGGGGTCACAGTTTAAGATTAAGGGGTCGGCCATTTAAGACTGAGATGAGGTAAAACATTTTCACCCAGAGAGTTGTGAATCTGTGGAATTCTCTGCCACACAAGGCAGTGGAGGCCAATTCACTCGATGTTTTCAAGAGAGAGTTAGATTTAGCTCTTAGGGCTAACGGAATCAAGGGATATGGGGGAAAAAGCCGGAACGGGGTACTGATTTTAGATGATCAGCCATGATCATATTGAATGGCGGTGCTGGCACGAAGGGCCGAATGGCCTACTCCTGCACCTACTTTTCTATGTTTCTATGTTATGAAGCGATGGTTAAAGCTATGATGTAATGCTGGACATATGAGCAGCAAAATCCTAGCAGATTAGAGAATGCAAGGTTCATAACGATGCAGGAACTAGAGGTGTTACTTTAATATAATGTGTCCGTGTGATGCTTCAAAATAAACGTGGTGTGCGACAATCATCCATTGTTCCCAAGCGATGGATCAGGGGGGTTCTGATGCCCCTGGCTTTCAGACAGCCTCCATCCTCTCCCCCTTCCCAGTTCTCCCACCAGTCTTAAGGGCCTGTCCCACGATGCAAGTTTATCTAAGAGCTCTCCCGAGTTTTAAAAAAATCAATCTCGTGGTAAGTACGTAGAATGTACGTAGCGGGTACGTCGGAGCTCGTGGATGTCTCCTAGGGCTCGTAACGCTAACGGCAGGTAATCGGGAAACGTGGAAACTCGTGAAGTTTTTTCAACATTGTGAAAAATTTCTAAGAATAAAAAAATACTTGTGATGAAGTACCACGAGTTTGATTTTTACTCTTGGTACTTCATTCGGGGGAGCTCTTGGGTAAACTCCCTTCATGGGACAGGCCCTTTACTGTCTCCGACTAGTCTATCTCTGTCCCTCCCCCTTCCCTGACATCAGTCTGAAGAAGGGTCTCGACCTGAAACCCATTCCTTCTCTCGAGAGATGCTGCCTGTCCCGCTGAGTCACTCCAGCACATTGTATCTACTCCTTCTGACTTTTCTTTCCAATAAAGTACAAAATAACAAATAAAATGATCCAGGTTACCAACAGGCTACTGAGGTATTAACACCTAGTTTTGCCAATGACATTTGCAGCAGAGTATCAGTGTGTCTTCTGCATGACTTACATGATTTATAGATATAGAGAAACATATATGTATGAAATTAATATTAGTTGTTTAATGGGGAATTAAAATCACATTTAACGAGAAATGAAAATCAGTGGTTTAATGGGAAATTTAAATCATTTAATTGGAAATTAAAATCACTGGTTTAATTTCCTATTTGCTGGACTATCTAGTTACAGCACAATCTAGCCATGTTGGTCCAGAATTAGTCACAAATTTTCCTCAAGAATCTCAATCAAGAAAACAGCATATCCTGTTCAATCTCTAAAGTTATTTGCAATAAGTGTAAGATGTTGTTTAATATTTTCTGACTAACAATGCCAAAGTACCTGGAACCTCATATGCTCATGAATGTGCGAGCTAGAACTGGCCATTCGGCCCTCCATGTCTGCTCCACAATTCAATAACACGGAGACTGATCTTTGACCTCAGCACCACTAGTTTTACACGAACCGTACATTTCTTTGTTCCATGAATATCCCAAGATCCTCTGTCATTGGCCTTGAACTTGAGGAGCCACTGAGCCAATGCAACCCTCCATGACCATGCTTTACCCCAGACTCACTACCACAGCCACGCATGTTTTCTTGCTGCTTGCCTGGGCCTTCATCTTCTGCCCAGGGGCTTCCAACTCTGGTTCTCCAACTAGTTTCACTGTCCCCCTGATTAAATATTACTGATTTTATGCCTCGTTGTCACCTTCCCCTCAGCTAACAATTTACTATTCTACATCTTCCTGCATCATCGTTCCCTTTGATCTGTGTTTGTACATCTTGCCCTTCCATATCTCTATCTCCCCCTCCCCTGACTCTCAGACTGAAGAAGAGTCTCGACACCAAAACGTCACCCATTCCTTCTCTCCACAGATGCTGCCTGTCCCGCTGAGTTGCTCCAGCATTTTGTGACTATCTTAGGTGGAGACATTACTTCTTACATAGAAACATAGAAAATAGGTGCAAGAGGAGGCCATTCAGCCCTACGAGCCATTCAATATGATCATGGCTGATCATCCAAAATCAGTACCCCATTCCCGCTTTTGCCTCATATCCATTGATTCCTTCATCCCTGAGAGCTAAATCTAACTCTCTCTTGAAAAGTGAATTGACCTCCACTGCCTTCTGTGGCAGAGAATTCCACAGATTCACAACTCTCTGGGTGAAAAAAATTCCTCCTTATCTCAGTCCTAAATGACCTACCAGGTACCCCTTATTCTTCGTATGATTACATTCATATCAGCAGATTTTAATTACAATTCGTTTTAGAAGAAGAGCCACAAACTGAATGTAAGATTAAACGCACGTCTATGTATAAAACATATCAACACGGCAAACAAGGTGACATTTCAGAGTCCATACGTTGGAACATTTCTGCTTTATTGTAAGGTTTATTGCAGTTTGAGAGACCACTCTTGACATATTTAATTTGCCTGGTGTGGTACAAGCATTTTTAAAACCCATATCTGTATAACATGGTAAATGACAAGGCTGTCCCCACAACACAGCAGAACATTCTATCCCAATGAATTAGATCCTGTGGTCATTGCTGAACCAATACTGTTCAGAGAAATTCCAGAGAGGATCTGACTCAAGGTGATAAAGAGCTCAAATAAATAATTGCCGTTTCATGTCTTGAACATTATTGATTGTAATAATGTAGGAACAAAGAACTGCAGATGCTGGTTTATACCAGAATCATTTATTAGCTAATGGCAATTAATAATGGAAGCTAATTCCAAGGACAGGAAATTGTATAAATATTAGTGTTGCCATTATGATAGCAGGAGGCAGAGAGGTTTTACAATCAGACGCTGATTGGTGATGTTCTGCGTGATCATTGATCAACGGTGATGGCTGTTTAACACGTTGTCTTTCTCCACATTCAGGCTTACATGACCTGGATCATCCCGACTTAACGTTGATGGAGGAATGGTGAGAGACTGTGCTGTAAATGGCTAGGGCAGGGGACATCACAACATCTGCCAATAGACTCTTCAGGTCCATTTGACTTTCCATTGACATGTTGCCTAAAGTACAAGTTGGTAACATCACCTTCAGGAAAAATAGAGTGATAGTCATAGAGTGATACAGCTTAGAAACAGGCCTTTCGGTCTAACTTGCCCACGCTGACCAACATGCCCCATCTACACTAGTCCCACCTGCCTGCATTTGGCCCAGATTCCTCTAAACTATTCATGTACCTGTAGAAAAATGTTTCACTGAAGAATTGTATAAAAAACACTGCAGGAATAGTGTGGGCGAACTCAATGTGAAATCGGGTATAGAGGTGGAAATATATTGAAAATAAGAAGGTTTCAGTTTAGTTCATTGTCACGTGTATCGAGGTACAGTGGAAAGTTTTTGTTGCGTTCTGTCCAGTCAGTGGAAAGACAATACATGATTTATCCAGGAATTGTAACTATTTGCTTTCACTGCTGAACTTTCCACAATGATTACAGTTTATGCCATGCAATAGTTTAGGTTTAACCATAAGGTCATGAGGGATAGTAGATTTAGGCCATTTGGCCTATCAAGTCTACTCCGTCATTCAATCATGGCTGATCTATCTATCCCTCCTCACCCCATTCTCCTGCCTTCTCCCCATAATGTCTGACATCTGTACTAATCAAGAATCTATCTATCTCTGCCTTAAAAATATCCACTGACTTGGACTCCACAGCTTTCTGTGGCGATGGATTCCAGATTCACTGCCTCAGAGGTTATGGGGAGAAGGCAGGAGAATGGGCATAGGAGGGGGAGATAGATCAGCCATGATGGGCCGAATGGCCAAATTGTGCTCCTATCACTTATGAAAAGATGAACTAAACACAAGGTTGAGAAGGTCCAGACCTGAAACCCATCTGTCCATTCCCAGTTACAGGGTGAGTTGCTCCAGCACTCTGTGTTTTACACAAGCACATTCGGCAATATTTCCTTGGGGAAATATGCTCTATGTTGGTGAAATGAATTATTCAGGGCCGGAGATGGGGCTGAGCAGTAATTCTGATTTACACGATTGAAACCTGACTTGCTAATTGGACCATGCAGTCACTGACCTTTGATGCAATAACATGGGATAATGAGCTGAAGTTTACGACACAAGAGTGTGATCTGCCACACTACAGCTGGTGAGCTCTGCTGGAGCTCATCTTCATCTACATCGTGGTAACATCGAACAGAATACTATTCCTAAACCCCACTGGCGTATCTGTCTCCACCACTACCCCTGGCAGCACGTGCCATGCATACACCACCCTCATAAGGTGAAATAAGTGATAGAAGCAGAATTAGGCCATTCGGCCCATCAAGTCTACTCTGCCATTCAATCATGGCTGATATATCTCTCCCTCCTAACCTCATTCTCCTGCCTTCTCACCATAACTCCTGACACCCGTATTAATCAAGTATCTATCTCTGCCTTTAGAAATATTCACTGACTTGGTCTCAACAGCCATTTGTGGAAAATAATTCCACAGATTCAACACCCTCTGGCTGAAAACATTCCTCCTCATCTCCTTGAGGAATGTCCTTTAATTCTAGAAGACCTCTAGCCCTAAACTTTCTTACTAGCAGAAACATCCTCTCCACATCCACTCTATCCAGACCTTTCACTATTCGGTATGTTTCAATGAGGACCCCCCCCTCATTTTTCTAAACTCCAGTGAGTACAGGCCCAGTGCTGACTAATGCTCATCATTTGCTAACTCATTAATTCCTGGAATCATTCTTATAAACCTCCTCTGGACCCTATCCAGAGCCAGCACATCCTTTCTCAGATCTGGGACCCAAAACTGTTCACAATATTCCCCAAGTGACCTGACCAGCGCCTGATAGAGCCTCAACATTACATCCCTGTTTTTGTATACATGCCCTCTTGAAATAAATGCTAGCATTGAGTTTGCCTTCCTTACTACGAGGTCCCCATCATCCCTCTAAACACTGGGCAAAGAACCTGCCCCACACGTCCTTAAACGTTGCCCGTCTCACCTTAAACCAATCCCCTCAAGTCTTTGTGGCCGGAGTCGGAGCCGGAGCCGGCAGATCCGTTCCCAATGGCAATTTTCATGGCCGACTCTGCGGGCTGGAATCTCACCCCCCCCCCGAGGCCGTGACCGTGATCTGGTAACACGGATAATACGGCAAGACTCTGGAACCAAGGGTGCAGGTAAATGGGGGGTGGACTAGTATCAAACGTTGCTGTCAATTTTACGCAACTAACGAACAAATGTTAACAACCTGCCTGTTACTAACTGACGAGGGGAGAATATTCACTGCTGCTCTTTATTCTGGACAATTTAGTTTAGTTTAGTTTAGAGATACAGTGTGGAAACAGGCCCGTCAGCCCACCGAGTCCACACCGACCAGAGATCCCGCACACTAACACTAGGGACAATTTACTGCAAATCCAAGCCAATTAACCTACAAACCTGTAGGTCTTTGGAGTGTGGGGGGAAACGGAAGATCTCGGATAAAACACATAGCATTTTCTGGCATAGCATTTATGGAAGCACTTGTCATTAACACCATGGATTATCTCTGCTTTCAGGAACTATTGTGATACCGATTTACATCCTCAGTATCGTAACCTCCTTCAGCTTGAAGCCGTCAAACTGTTCCTCTCCGGCAAGGAGCCGCTTCTACAGTGTAAGTCAAACGTTATCACGCCTTCACTCAAAGTGTCGGAGGAACACAGCGGCTCACACAGCATTTGGGGCGGCACGGTGGCGCAGCGGTAGAGTTGCTGCCGCACAGCACCAGAGACCCGGCTTCCATGCTGACTACGGGTGCTGTCTGTACACAGTTTGTTCATTCTCCCCTTGACCTACGTGGGTTTTCTCCAGTTTACTCCTGCATTCCAAAGATGTTTGTAGGTTGATTGGCTTGGTGTAAATGTAAATTGTCCCTAGTGTGTGCAGGATTGCCTTAGTGTGCGGGGATCACTTGTTGGCATGGATTCAGTGGGCAGAAGGGTCTGTTTCCGCGCTGAATCTCTAAACCAAACTTACCTGCGGAGGGAATGGACAGGCGACGTTTCAGGTTGGAACTCTTCTTCACACTGATTCCTTCAGGTGCTCTGGTTTCCTCCATCAGAGCCATACAACACAGCAACAGGCCATTTGGCCCAATTCATCCTTACTGACCAAGACGCAGCGTCAAAGCTAATCGCATTTGCATGCATTTGCCGATATGTTCCTGAAGTTGGGGGAGTCCAGAACCAGGGGCCACAGTTTAAGAATAAGGGGTAAGCCATTTAGAACAGGGATGAGGAAACACCTTTTCACACGGAGAATTTGTGAGTCTGTGGAATTCTCTGCCTCAGAGGGTGGTGGAGGCCGGTTCTCTGGATACTTTCAAGAGAGAGCTAGATAGGGCTCTTAAAGATAGCGGAGTCAATGGATATGGGGAGAAGGCAGGAACGGGCACTGATTGGGGATGATTAGCCATGATCACATTGAATGGCGGTGCTGGCTCGAAGGGTCGAATGGCCTACTCCTGCACCTATTGTCTATTGACCCAAATCACTCTAAACCTCTCTTGTGCATGTGACTTGAATGTCCAAATGTCTTGAATGTAAGTAAGTAAGTTTATTGGCCAAGTATTCACATTAAATGCTGGGAAACATAGAAATATCGACAATAGGTGGAGGAGTAGGCCATTCGTCCCTTCGAGCCGGCACCGCCATTCAATATGATCATGGCTGATCATCCAGAATCAGTATCCCGTTCCTGCTTTCTCCCCATGTCCCTTCTCCCTATGATCATAAAATGGAAAATCGAGAAAATAAATGGTTTAATGTTCCCTGTGCAGGTGACAAGGAATTAATCCAGGAAGTGCTTTTTGATGCTGTGGTCTCTGCCCCTCTGGAAGCCTACTGGACCAGCCTAGCACTCAACAGATCTGAGTGAGTATTTAACGCAGAGATTAATTATAGATAGGGCTTGCTGGCTAGCATGCACTCGATGGGCCGAACAGCCTGTCTCTGTGCAGTATGACTGTGTTCTTTTTGCACAGAAAATGGATGGATAATAAATGATAAGCTTACCACAAGGCTCAGATCCCAAACATTAAGCTTAGTTTAGTTTATTGTCCCGTGTATCAAGGTACAGTGAAAAGCTTTTTGTTGCATGCTAACCAGTCAGGAGAAAGACAATACATGATTACAATTGAGCGTCCACAGTGTACATCTACAGGATAAAGGGAGTAATGTTTAGTGCAAAATATAGTCCAATTAAAAATAGTCTGAGGGTCTCCAGCGTGGTAGATGGGAGGTCAGGGCCGCTCTCTGGTCGGTGATGGTATGGTTCAGTTGCCTGCTCAAAATAAGAATATCTTGTTATTACATTAGGTCTTGCAACTATTGGGCGGCACGGTGTCATAGCGGTAGAGTTGCTGCCTAACAGTGCCGGAGACCCAGGTTCAATCCTGACCTCGGGTGCTCCCTCTTTGGAGTTTGAACGTTCTCCCTGTGACCGCGTGGGTTTCCTCTGGGTGCTCTGGTTTCCTTCAACATCCCAAAGACGTGTGGGTTTGTAGGTTAATTGTCCCTCTAGAAATTGCCCCTAGTGTGCAGGGAGAGGATGAGAAATTGGGATATCTGGTGTGAATGGGTGATCGCTGGTCGGCATGGATTCGGTGGGCTGAAGGGCCTTTTTCCATGCTGGATCTCTAAACTAAACGATCGTATTAGTTATTGTTTCTCACTTCACCCACCTGTACTCTGCTGCCAGTGCTTCTTATTCCACATTGCCTCCAGTCTGATGATCACCCTGTTCATAAGGTCACATCATAGAAGTAGAATTAGGCCATTCAGCCCATCAAGTCTACTCCGCCATTCAATCATGGCTGATCTATCTTTCCCTCCTAACCCCATTCTCCTGCCTTCTCCCCATAACCCCTGACACACATACTTATCAAGAATCTATAAATCTCTGCCTTAAAATATCCACTGACGGCCTCCACAGCCTTCTGTGGCAATGAATTCCACAGATTCACCACCCTCTGACTAAAGACATTGCTCCTTTAATTCTGAGACTGTGACCTCTAGTCCTAGACTTTCCCACTAGTGGAAACACCCTCTCCACATCTACTCTATCCAAGCCTTTCACTATTCTGGACGTTTCAATGAGGTGTTTCAAAGCTGTTGTTGCTTAGTTCGTTCCTGAGTATGTTTCTGGTCCGTGGAACCATGGTTGAGTTGTCCCCATTGAGCAGATAGACAATGTAAAGCTGCTCCTACATGGCCACCTGAATAGTCATAAACACCAACAATAAATGCACGCATGGAAGAGTCAAATCCTCCCGTGGTGCAGAAGGGTGTCGGCCTGAAACGTCACCCATTCCTTCTTGCCAGAGATGCTGCCTGTCCCACTGAGTTACTCCAGCATTTTGTGTCTATCTTCCAGTCTCCAACCATCAAACTATTAGTCTCAGTCTAATAGGGGGAGGAGTTGTCCAGTTTGATAGCCGCAGGGAAGAAGGATCTCCTGTGGCGTTCTGTGCTGCATCTTGGTGGGACCAGTCTGTTGCTGAATATATGTCTCCATGGCAACTCCAGAAGCTGGGGGGGGGGGGTAGAATGGGGAATAAGAAGATTGTGGGAGAGGGGGTGATCAAGGGGTTGTGGAAGCAACACGGGAGAAATGGTGGGGGTGAACGGAGTCCCTGAGGGTGGTGACAAGTACTCTAACTGGACCAGCTTGAGTAGTTTACTTTAGTTTATGGTCACGTGTACTGAGGTACAGTGAAATGCTTCTGTTGCGTGCTAACTAATCAACGGAAAGATAATACATGATTACAATCGTTGTCTCTGCCCTCCTTGTCCTTTATGTCTTTATTTATTTTCCATTTTCTTTTAGCTGAGTTTATTCTTTGTAATATTGCCAGCTGTATATTGTGTACCTGAACATTGACCAAGTATCTTGTCATTTCCAGTGAGGTGTGGTTTCCACTTTAGCACTGACGTCCATGCTAACTCTACACTTTATGCTGAATGTTTTCCTCTAGGAACGCTGACAAGGGAGTGGAAGTTTCTTTCTTGGGAACCCGCTCGGGTCTAACTCGGGTCAACCTGTTTGTCGGGCCGGAACAGCGCAGTGATCAGTAAGCTTCATCGCATCTCTTTCACACCAAAATCTGACCAGTTCCATCTTACAGGAAAGGAGCAACAACACTAAGCGTTTATTGAGCCAAGGAGCCAATACTTTCATTCAAGAGATTGGTTTCAGAATTATTGTGTTATTCAATGAAAGTTGCCCCATTTGCCTGCATTTGGTCCATATCTCGTTCCTATCCATGTCCGAGGGTCACCGATGAGGTAGATAGTAGTTCAGCACTGCTCTCTGGCTGGTGAGAAGATGATTCAGTCGCCTGATAACAGCTGGGAAGAAACTGTCCTTGAATCTGGAGGTGTGCGTTTTCACACTTCTATATCATTTGCCTGTGAACTGGACACAATACTCCAAGTGCAGTCTCACCAACATCTTACACAACTGTAATGTAACAACCTGACTTCTATACTTCTTATTTTATTCTTAGGGGTAGACCATTTAAAACGGAGATGAGGAAAAACATTTTCACAAAAGAGTTGTGAGTCTGTGGAATTCTCTGCCTCAGAAGGCAGTGGTGGCCGGTTCTCTGGATGCTTTCAAGAGAGAGTTAGGTAGAGCTCTTAAAGATAGCGGAGTCAAGGGATATGGGGAGGCAGGAACGGGACACTGATTGGGGATAATCAGCCATGATCACAGTTAATGGCGGTGCTGGCTCGAAGGGCAGAATGGCCTGCTCCTGCACCTATTGTCTATTGTCTTTACCTATTTCCCTGAGCCCTGATTAAGGCCAGTGTATGAAAGTTCACCTCCCTGTCTGCCTGTCATACATTCACAGTGATAATCATGGTGCCTTTTAACTATCTGTGTCCGCGAAGGATAAAACGGCTCAAACACTGGCTAAAATGCTCAAAAATATAACTATGAATGAAATGAGAAAGACTTACAGATGCTTTCCGAATTAGTTTCCAGATTTTTATAACCAGATAAACCTGGGAACTAATTCTGAAATCATCTGTATATATTTCCATTGCCGTTTATTTGTAGCTATCCTTGTCGGCTTTTCCCCAGATCTTTTGTAACTATACTGGCTCTCATCATGAAGGGAATTGATTCAATCAGTAGAAATGGAAAAAATATGAAATATAAAAATGTTGGAAATATCGCTGATTATCACAGCTATCCCTAAAGACCTTAAACACGTTCCTCCAGTGTTTGAGTTGCTAGAATGTTGCATTCAGTAGGTTGAGGGGAATTTATATAAATAAATGTAATGGTTATTCCACTCCAGAGATTTCCATTGATGAAGCTAAGATAGCCTCACACAGAACAGAAGCACTCTATCTATTTGTGCAGCTACTTCCCGGTGACTATAGACTTGGACCCCAAGACTCTCTGCACGTCAATGCTGTTCAGGGTCTTGCCATAATTGTCTACTTCGCCATTTTTCTGCTTCATATTACCACTTCCCAAAGACTTCCCACTTTATTATAACAATAATATGTGTGTGTAACGGTGGTGCAGCGGTAGAGTTGCTGCCTCACAGTGCCAGAGAGCCGGGTTCCATCCTGACTACGGGTATTGTCTGCACAAAGTTTGTACGTTCTCCCCGTGACCTGTGTGGGTTTTCTCCGAGATCGTCTGTTTCCTTCCACACTCCAAAGACGTACTGGTATGTAGGCTAATTGGCTTTGTAAATGTGAATTGTCCCTAGTGTGTGAAGGGTAGTGTTAGTGTGTGGTGATCGCTGGTCGGTGCGGACTCGGTGGGTCGACGGGCCTGTTTCCGAGGGGGCTGTATCACTAAACTAAAGTCCACTTTAAAATTAGTGGGGAGATGGAGTTTGCTGAATAATGGCCACTGTGACCGCAGCGGAGACCTGGACCGTGATATTCATTATTGATGGTGATGTACTCAGGATCATTGAAGTCCTCCATCACTCACAAGGCTGCGAGATGTAAAAACTAACACCAAATCTTTTCCTTCAGTTGATGGTTCTTATTCATTTGCATTGAGCTTGTGCACACAGCAAAGTTTGCAACTGGCAACTACTTGTGCAGACAAGAGAATCATCTTTGCTTCCTTGCTGTGATTTTTGCTGAGTGTGCTAATGGTTGGTTCAGTAAGTTTACTTTATTTTAGTTTAGTTTAGAGCTACAGCGCGGAATCAGGCCCTTCGGCACATAGAGTCCGCTCCAACCATCAATCCCCGCACACTAACACTATTCTACACACACACACTAGGGACAATTTACATTCTTACCGAAGCCAATTAACCTACAAACCTGTACGTCTTTGGAGTGTGGGAGGAAACTGAAGATCTCAGAGAAAACCCACGCAGGTCACAGGGAGAACGTACAAACTCCATACAGACAGCACCCGTAGTCAGGATCAAACCCGGATCTGCGGCGTTGTAAGCGCTGTATGGCAGCGACTCTACCGGTGTGCCACCTAAAGATGTGAGACAAAGTCATGGTGTTTGGGAACGACATTGGTCTAACCTGTAACTTTCACATCGTGCAAACTCCGGTTCATTGGAATGTAAACAGAGTCATTGTAACTTGATGAGAGGTGAGCTTTAGATGAATATTATGGTTTCCTTTCAGTTTGCGTGAAAGGTGAGAAACCAATGCCCTGATTATGTGGTGTGAAAGGCCACTGTATTATTCCAAGGCCAGGAACTCCTGCAGCTTGATTAATTGTATATTCAAAGGCAGGGCATACACACACATGGTCTTTGTTAAACCCAGTTACCTTAACATGAAGTCGAGTGAAGTTGACATTTGTATTGTATTTCAAAAAAGCAAGTGATTGCCACCTGGAAAGTGATTTTATTTTAAAAACACAGGCAAAAGTAGGAGGAGTTTGTGAGAATTGTGTTGGGAGTTAGTTTTCTGGCCTTGTTACATATAGAGTACAAAGTCTTTACTAATCCCCTGTCCCCACCTGTTTTATGCTGCCACTGGATAGATTTCCATTTGTACGGAAAGCCAGATATTAATCAGAGCACACGTCTCGACACTTTATCATTTCAGTAGGTTTATAGCACTTTAAACCCTCACACATAAACCGTGCCCTTTTAATCTAATTTTATAATGCGTTTACATATCCAACAACTTCAAAGGCTGTCAAAAGAATTCAGACTGCAGGAAGAATCATTAAAGTTCATATGCAAAGTGCAGATCTTAAAAATCAATATGTTCAAACGATTGAGTAAATGAGTCCGTTTGATCTTTTTTGGTATTAATCATAGTGATTCCAATCTAACGTAAAATGGTGACATTCATCTGTGTGTCTGAGTGATAAAATGGGATCGTGTAAAGTAAATGTGTTCAGTGTCCTTAATTTCCCATTAACTGTACGTACACACCACAAACTCAGCATGGTGTTTTAGAGTATAGAGTCATATATCAAAAACAGACCCATCAACCCAACTTGTCCATCTCCATCTCGATCACCATTTAAACGTCCCATTTGGCCCATATCTCTTTTAAAACTTTAATATCAGTGTACCGGTCCAAATAACTTTTGGCTTTCGGATTTAAAGAATGATTCCAACCTGAAAGATCACCTATTCCTTTTCTCCAGAAATGCTGACTGACCCGCTGAGTTACTCCAGCACTCTGTGAAACGTCACCTATCCATGTTGTCAACAGATGCTGCCTGACCCGCTGAGTTACTCCAGCACTCTGTGAAACGTCACCTATCCATGTTGTCAACAGATGCTGCCTGACCCGCTGAGTTACTCCAGTATCACTTATCACTGGGATTTGCATTGGGATTTATGAGAGAGATACATAAATCTTGTGCTTTTCACCAGAAGATTTTTCTTGAGAGACATTCATAGCTTTTCTAAAATTAGAATGTTTAAGGTTTTACAATAAATAAATCTAAATGTTGAATAGGAACCTCTATTTATAATTGTTTACCCTTAAATTTAGGCTTATTATTGTCACGTGTACCGAGGTACAGTGAAACGCTTTGTTCTGCATGCTATTCAAACAGATCAGATATACCATACATATACCAATCAAGACAAACTCAAGTCCAATAGGTAGAGCAAAGGGGAAGATACAGAGTGCAGAATATAGTTCTCAGCATTGTAGCACATCAGTTCCAGAGACGCGAATGGTATGTTGGCCTTCATAACACGAGGAGTTGAGTATAGGAGCAAAGAGGTCCTTCGGCAGTTGTACAGGGCTCTAGTGAGACCACCTCTGGAGTATTGTATGCAGTTTTGGTCTCCAAACTTTAGGAAGGACCTTCTTGCTATTGAGGGATTGCAGCGTAGGTTCACGAGGTTAATTCCCGGGATGGCGGGACTGTCATCTGTTGATAGATTGGAGCGGTTGGGCTTGTATACTATGGAATTTAGAAGGATGAGAGGCGATCTTATTGCAACATATAAGATTATTAAAGGTTTGGACACACTAGAGGCAGGAAACATGTTCCCAATGTTTGGGGAGTCCAGAACCAGGGGACCATAGTTTAAGAATAAGTGGTAAGCCATTTAGAATGGAGATGAGGAAAAACTTCTCATCTGTGGAAGTCTCTGCTTCAGAGGGCAGTGGAGGTTGGTTCTCTGGATGCTTTCAAGAGAGCTAGATAGAGCTCTTAGGGATAGCGGAGTTAAGGGATATGGGATAAGGGATAAGGGATATGGAGAGAATAGGAGTATAGAGCTAGATAGGGCTCTTAAAAATAGCGGTCAGGGGATATGGGGAGAAGGCAGGAACAGGGTACTGATTGGGGATGATCAGCCATGATCACATTGAATGGTGGTGCTGGCGCGAAGGGCCGAATGGCCTACTGCTGCACCTATTGTCTATTGTCTATAAAGTCCAATGTCTGCAATGGGGTTGAGGTGAATCGGACAGTACCCTAGCTTATGGAAGGACTGTTCAGAAGCCTGATAACAGAGGGGAAGAAGCTGTTCCTGAGTCTGGTGGTGCGCGCCTTCAAGCTTCTGTACCTTCTGCTGGACAGGAGCGGGGAGAAGAAGGAATGACCGGGGTGGGACAGGGACACGTCTAAAGGCAGCGTGAAGTGTAGATGGAGTCAGTGGTGTGGAGTGTGGTCTGTGTGATGGACTGGGCTACATCTACAACTCTCTATGGTTCCTTGCGGTTTTGGGCAGAGCTGTTCCCAAACCAAGCTGTGATGCAAGCCGACAGTCTGCTCTCTGTAGTGCATTGGTAATATTTGTCTCATATTATTAGTTTTTACAAACTCATCTCCTCATATCTAATTTAACCATTTTCTGAAATGTCTTCCTTAAGTTATTCATGGAATTAATCACAGAAAGTTGCCATTTGGCTGTATAATAGAATGGAGTATTTAGTGGTGAATGCTCATTTGTATTGGTGGGGGTGAAAGGGAGCTAGCTGTGATTGCATGTGTACATTCCACACATGACTCAGATGCTCCCATCTCCACTAGTTTGTCCAGAGAACACACTATGGGTAGTGTATCATTGCCGTGTGTTGTGAGCTCTCTCCAACCAGAATCCTCTCAAGCGTATTAAATTCAGGGTTAAAGTCACCCACCATAGCAACTTCAGGGTTAACATAATAAACCAGCAGACAAGGTTACATGTTGGAGAAATCAAACTAGAGTAAGTGTGCATTCAGGAGCAGTATTTAGCGTTCTGTCGGGTTGCTTCACAGCTTTGTTTGGGAACAGCTCTGCAAAAGTCCACAAGAAATCGCAGAGAGTTGTAGATGTAGCCCAGTCCGCCACATAGACCACACTCCCCACCATTGTAGATGTAGCCCAGTCCGCCACACAGACCACACTCCCCACCATTGTAGATGTAGCCCAGTCCGCCACATAGACCACACTCCCCACCATTGTAGATGTAGCCCAGTCCGCCACACAGACCACACTCCCCACCATTGTAGATGTAGCCCAGTCCGCCACATAGACCACACTCCCCACCATTGTAGATGTAGCCCAGTCCGCCACATAGACCACACTCCCCACCATTGTAGATGTAGCCCAGTCCGCCACACAGACCACACTCCCCACCATTGTAGATGTAGCCCAGTCCGCCACATAGACCACACTCCCCACCATTGTAGATGTAGCCCAGTCCGCCACATAGACCACATCCCCCACAATCGACTCCATCTACACTTCACGCAACCTCGGAAAAGCAGCCGACATAATCAAAGACTTGTCTCACCCCGGTCATTCGTCCTTCTCCCCGCTCGCGTCCGGCAGAAGGTACGGAAGCTTGAAAGCGCACACCACCAGACTTTTGTTACATTGGCCATTCTTCCCCTTCAGCGCAAGGTGAAGGGACATGTTCATCCCAGAGCCCGTGATTACCTCTTCATTAATCTGAAGGTCACCAACAGCAAGGGCCCCAGAAGGTGTTGTTGAATAAATGGATGAATGAATGAGTGAATCTTTATTCTCACATGTGGCAAGTCACAGTGATATTCTTTGTTTTGTGCAGCCAAGGTATGCGAACAATCGCCACATAAAGGGTGCCAACAAAGTAACAAAGTGTTCCATTTTACACAAATCATTTTTAACACATTCCATTTGTGCTCCCCCTTAGCTCTCATGGGGCCCACCACACCGGGTCCTCCTTTGTTCTCGCCCCCCCCACCCTCGACGGCAGTCCCCCCCACACCGGGTCCTCCTACAACAGTGTGACCAAGTGGCACCGACAATCCCGGGGATGTCGCAAATCTGAGACCCAGAACCTGACTCCAGTTTTAGTCAAGCCTGGACACAAGAGTTCAGGGGTGAGATGAGAATGAGATGCAGTAAGTAACTGGAGTAACTCAGCGCGTCAGGCAGCATCTGTGGAGAACATGGATAGGTGACGTTTCACAGAGTGCTGGAGTAACTCAGCGGGTCAGGCAGCATCTGTGGAGAACATGGATAGGTGATGTTTCACAGAGTGCTGGAGTAACTCAGCAGGTCAGGCAGCATCTGTGGAGAGCATGGATAGGTGACGTTTCACAGAGTGCTGGAGTAACTCAGCGGGTCAGGCAGCATCTGTGGAGAACATGGATAGGTGACGTTTCACAGAGTGCTGGAGTAACTCAGCGGGTCAGGCAGCATCTGTGGAGAACATGGATAGGTGACGTTTCACAGAGTGCTGGAGTAACTCAGCGGGTCAGGCAGCATCTGTGGAGAACACGGATACGTGACGTTTCTGGTTGGGACCCTTCTTCAGATAGGGTCAGAGAATGACTACCTCAATCATTGTTTGACCAAATGTGGCATCTGGCTGACATTAGGAACTGTAGATGCTGGAATCTTGCTTAAAACGCAAAGTGCTGGAGTAACTCTGTGGGTCAAGCAGCATCGATGGAGGGAATAGGTAGGCCAATGGCCAATGGGAATCAAGAGGACGATGTCCATTGACTGGAGTCATAATGTGGACAGAGCAATGTGTTTGAGATGAACTATCCCACGCCCAGGTTTCAGCAAGGTAGTCCTCAGCCCTGTCGTCATCCACTTCATTATCAATCATCCTTCATCCAGACTGTGTGTGCGCTTCCTCCCACACAGAGTCACACAGCACAGAAACAGGCCCTTTGGCCCAACTTGCCCATGGCAACCAAGAAGTCCCATCTACACTTCACCCACCATTTCCCTCTATCCTATCAATGTACGTGTCCAAGTATCTTTGAAATGTTGTAATAGTATCTGCATCAACTACCTACTCTGGCAACTCATTCCATATACCCACCAATCTCTGTGGTAAAAAGGTGTCCCTCGGGTTCCTATTAAATCTTCCCCCTCTCTCCTTGTGTCCCCATCAACATATTCATAAGTTCATATGTTATAGCAGAATTAGCCCATTTGACCCATCAAGTCTACCCTCTCTCTCTCATTCTCCCATTCTCCTGCCTTCTCCCCATAACCTCTGACACCTGTATTAATCAAGAATCTATCTATCTCTGCCTTAAATATATCCACTGACTTGGTCACAGCCTTCTGTCGCAAAGAATTCCACAGATTCGCCACCCTTTGACGAAATAAATTCCTCCTCGTCTCCTTTCTATAGATTTGTCCTTTAATTCTGAGACTATGTCCTCTAGTCCTAGACTCTCCCACTAGTGGAAACATCCTCTCCACATCCACTCGATCCAAGCCTTCCACTATTCTGTATGTTTCAATGAGGATCCCCCTCATTCTTCTAAACTCCAGCGAGTACAAGCCCTGTACCGACAAACGCTCATCATATGTTCACCCACACATCCCTGGGATTGGATTATTGACAAAGGTTGTGGTGGGTCAGGTTGGTGGATAGCGACCAACTTCCCAAGGACAATTTGGGTTGGGTAATTGGTCGACATTGATATCTTCGTTCCATGGAGGTCTATAAATAGCCACTTGTGCTGCGTCAGAAAGCCAGCGTGTGATGACACCTGTCAGTATTTGTTACCCAAGGTGGCATCTGTGAACCAACCGCCAGAGGAGATGGCCATTCAGATATTCCTTGTAATCCCTGAAGGAGGTTTTAGTTTTAGGAAAGTCGCAGTAAATGAGGACCAAGCCTCCAGATACAACACAGCGTGCCGTACGTTAGTAACGTCACGCTCCTCGAATGGGAAGATAAATTGTTAAATGAACAACAGACGTCCAAAGATTAATTTTGCAGAAGCAGCCAAATGTGTTCACTTCCTTGTGCAAAATTGCAGCTGGTTTCGATCTAATGCACGACCACACAGGTTAAGAACTAGCACAAGTGTAAACCGTGTGTTCCAAATGTGACCTGTTAACTGTGAAAACAAAGCACTGTTTTTTTATAGAAATAATAATAAAAAAATAACTATATGCAATTTATATTTCTTTCCTGTTTCAAGAGACTTCTTGAGTCCACAAGACAAGGAAAATATTTTCACGGCAGATCACTTCCCCCTGTGGTACCGCAAGTCTGCAGAGCAACTGCCAGGGACCTTCGTCTACTCAATCCCATTTAGGCCAGGTAGTGACTTCTGTCCAAACATGGAATTAACTCCACATTCCGGAATAAGTTTACAAATAACATGTTCACTTAAAATGGTTTCTTAACGTGGCTTTGACCAGTTAGTGATGAAATGATTACCTGTGTTGTGCATCTCATCTATGGTCATGATTATCGAACGCTTACACATACCTGTGCTGTATCTGGACAGATTCTTGATCAGTGCGGGTGTCAGAGGTTATGGGGAGAAGGCAGGAGAATGCGGTTAGGAGGGAGAGATAGAGCAGCCATGATTGAACGATGGAGTAGACTTGATGGCCGAATGGTCTAAATCTACTCCTATCACTTGATCTTCTAACTGATTAAATATATCCACTGACTTGGCCTCCACAGCCTTCTGTGGCAAAGAATTCCGCAGATTCACCACCCTCTGACTGCAGCAATTCCTCCTCAACTCCTTCCTAAAAGAACTTAATTCTGAGGCTATGATCTCTAGACCTAGACTCCCCCACTATTGCAAACATACTCTCCACATCCAGAAGGCATAACAGGGTTATGTTGAGAGATAGCCAACAGGGAGAGCACTGTCAGACAGTGTGACCATTGTCTTATTAACAAGTCAAAACTAATGTCACGAAATAGTAAGATTAAACGAGAACTTATCACTTTGAAGTTTGATCCTTATTTTATGAGGAGTTACGATGAGGGACTTCATGAAGACCCCGCCAGCTCGCAGGCGCGACATTCTTCAAAGCAGCGGTGTGAACTCACAGATGGCAGAACTGACTGGAGATAGTAAGATTAAGAGAAACCATATACCAGTTGACCTTATGATAGAGGGTTGGGAGCGGAGGGCACAAAATCCCTCATCGTAACTCCTCATAAAATAGGGATCAAACTTCAAACTGGTAAGTTCTCGTTTAATCTCACTATTTTACTTCGGAGTCACGTGAGTGACTTCGTGAAGATTTCAAAGCTCTGTGATTTCATGCCCTGGACCACGTCCATGCTCACACACTGCCATAATAACTGCTGGAGGAAGTATGTTAACGTATATCAGACTTGAAACAGAACTGAAAAACAATAATGTATTCATTAATACAAACAAAAACCCCTGAGTTCGGGAACTGTTCAGGGAACAGAACTTAAAACAGTATCTGCAAACGTCACGGGACTGGCCACAGTTTTATTATAAAACCGTTGAAATGTGCCTTCATTGGCCCAGCCCGCTGTTGTGAAGACATGGCCCCTGGGTACCTCCATGGTTCTCGCCGGTGATGTGGACGCAGCCCTGGTAGAATGAGATTTGAAAATATCAGTGTCTACTCCTGCTGCATCCAACAGCATCCTGACCCACCTGGAAATAGTCTGCACAGTTACCCTGTAGTGTGGGCGTTTAAAACTGATAAATAGACCTGTTTTCATTCCCCTTAAATTTTTAGTGTCACTAATATAATGTCGGAGGTGAATGGCTATACACTGGTGTACATCAGTGGGATATGCGTGGAACTCCAATTTAAGACCGATTGTTCCAGGTCTATGATGTTTAAGTAACTCATCTATAAAAAAGGTTACCTTGGTCGGGGCCGAGACCAACCTGTCCAATTTCAGTTTGTGGAGGGTCTCGACCCGCTGAGCCGTAATGAGTTCCATCAACATCACCACTTTATAGGTGAGTTTTGCAAGTGGGAGTGTCGAAACTGATGACCAACTCCTGAGTAGGGTCAACACTACCCCTATATCCCAGGTCACAGTGTATCATGATCTCGGAGGATTGTAATTAAAAATAACCCTCATAAGTTCAACACCAACGGATGGGATCCCACTCCAAGTCTGAGGTAGGACGATAATGCACTCCTAGCACTATTGATGGCGCTGTAGCTGAGGGCCTCATCATAGTGAATGCCCGCAAGGAATTCCAGCACATCTGTGATGGTGGCAGAGTTGTAGGTGATATTAGTCCTGGAACAGAAGACCTCCCATTTCCTTACATGGGTAAGGTATTGCTTCCTAGTGCACTCTCTGTATGACGCCGTGATGATGTCCATGGTCCTGTTCGACAGCCCGAATTCCAGCAAAGGTCTCTTCAGAACCTGCAAGCCAACAGGTCCAGATGATCATGGCATGGATGACTCTCCCCTGATATGGGATGTGTCAGGAGATTCGGGCATTTAGGAACCTGCACCCATGGTCCCTTCACCATGTTGAGGACCACCGGGAACCATGGCTGTGTGGGCCAGTCGGGTATTATCAGTATCCCTGATGCAGAATCTAACTGGATTTTCCGCAATACCCGACCGATGAGGCAGAAAGGGGGAAATGCATAGAAGAACAATTTTCCCCAATGTAGCGAAAGAGCGTCCATTGCTACTACCTCAGGGTCTGGTTCCCAAGAGACATATGTTGGTATCTGATGGTTCAATCTGGACGCAAAGAGGTCGATATCTGGTGTACCATACTGAGCTATAATGTTAGCAAATATTTGGGGGTTCAACATCCATTTGGTGTTGTCATTGAATTTTCGTGACCTGGCGTCCGCCACTGTATTAAGCTTACCTGGAAGGTAAGTAGCTGAAATCCAAATATCTCTTTCAGTGCACCAGTGCCAAATTGTGTTTGCCAATTCGTCATAAGATATCGACTTGATTCCACCCATATGGTTTAAATATGCCACCACTGTGGTATTGTCTATTTGCAGACGGGCATGCGTATGATGCATATTTGTACAGTACGCCTGTAGTCTGTGAAATGCTCCCAGCATTTCCAAATAGTTGATACCTCGAGATTGGAGAAATGTAGATTTGTGCAAATCCCATCTGCCGCCACAACTACACATGGTGTCGGTAGCTCCCCAGCCGTGAGCACTGGCGTCAGTTTGCAACACGACTGAAGGGTTTGTAACTATGATGGGATTATAACAATCTCGGATGCTGTTAATCCACCATCGTAGCTCATTTCTTGCTTTGGTTGGTAGCTGCATAGGTCTATCACAATGCCCAGCATTGGTTTTTAGTTTCAAATGTTTCCATCTCGAAATGGGTATATTGCACAAAAGTATTCAGTTGAGCTAAATCAATTATAATACGACATGCACCATCTTTTTTGGTTTTGGTAAAGACGTTGGAAACAAACTCAAGAGGTTGATGTACTGTTTTTTCTATTACCTCCTTTGTATATAGTCTGAATAGTTCTGCATGTCCTTCCACTTTCACTTTTTGAGAAGGTACAAACTTCCGGCTAGGTACATGTTGAACTGGGGGAAGTTGTTTGTTTATAAATTCAATTTCATAACCTCGAGTACTGTGCAATATTAAAGGGTCAGAAGTTATGGAACCCCATGCATCCCCAAACAGACACAACCTACCTCTCACTTGTGAGGTTAAACATGCAGAATTCCCAAGAGAACCAGATCTCCTTACCTCCATGGTTACCGGTGGGGTTTGGCATTCCGTCCTTGGTTCTTGGGATGTTGTGGCACCGTGGTGTGGGTTTGATGCATTTTCCAAGCGTAGCGCTAGTTTTACACAACCCCGCACATTTGGGGTTGAGCGTGGGCTGGATAGAGCTTATTCTGAAGCAATTGATTTTGTATTGCGTGTTATAGAGCAGGGCTAAGGCATCCTGCTGCTCGTCCGTCATGTCCACACCATCGATTGACCTGGCAAACGCAGTATGTCGCAGGAAGTCAGTAATTTGAGGGTTTTCTGGATTTTCAGTTATCCCAGGGCTTATATTCCCCCCATATGGGCGTGTTGACAGTCGGTACATTCAACGACACACAGTTCTCCGGGGCCAGGTACTTGCCTGTGGTCTCCGTAATTACCTGTTCCTGAAGCTGGTGTGTGGTCAGGTAATTGATACTAGCCGCTAGCCGTGGTGGAAGAGGTTGCCCTTTCTGGGATGGATGTGCGAATTTTGACACCATCCCCAGAAGTTCCTCTTCCTGTATCCCATGCAACTTAGGCTCATGCTCCTGCTGGAGTAGGTCCCTCTGGGGCAGCTGCTCCATCATCCGCTCCATGTGGGCTATGCGATCGCCGTTGCTATCTGCAAACGGCAGGTTGTCTTCCCCAGATTCTGCAGAATCAATGGGGTCATTACTGCCAGTCCGCACCCTGTCGGAGTGATGTCTATGGGACTGATGCGGTAGAAAGTCAGTGCCAGCTGCTCCAGCGGGGCTACACGACTCCCGTGCGGATCTGCTGCCTGTCCATGGTCTTCTGGACTGAGGCGGTGGAGAGTCGGTGCCTGTCGCTCCTGCAGGGTTACACGACTTCCTGGCAGATCTGCCGCCTGTCCGTGGTCTTTCGGATTGAGGCGGTGAGGAGTCGGTGCCAGCCGCTCCAGTGGGGCTACTCGACTTATGTGCGGTTTTGCCACATGTCCGCGGTCTTCCGGACTGAGGCGGTGAGCAGGTGCCTGCCGTTTCAACGGGGCTCCCTGACTTCCGCACTGTTTTGCCGCTAGTCTGCGGTCGTGCGGACTGAAGCGGTGGGGAGTCGGGGTCTTGGCTACCTTGATCCCGCGCGGTCCTCCCGACAGTTCGCAGTTTCCTGGACTGTGGCAGTGGAGAATCGGATCCTGACTGAGCGGGGCTCCCCGACTTCCGCGCTGTCTTCCCGGCCCGAGGTACAGGTGCTGCCGGAAAATCAACGGTCAGCTCCGGGAATGTTGGCCGTCGACCTCGCTCCGAAGTCCCGCGGTCTTCGATGGCATGCTTGAAAGCAGCCTTCTTTTTACTCCTTCTCTGCATTACGAAGTTTCTCTAAGGGATTAAACAAAACAGTAACCAACCAACTCAAGGTTAGTAAAACTTACCTGTTGGTCCTTTTTAAGCTGCCGGTTGAGGAGCGCGCTTCCCCCGCAGCGTGTCAACTGCAATGCGAGCGACGATATGTCGCGCATGCGTGCTGGCGGGGTCTTCACGAAGTCACTCACGTGACGCCGAAGTAAAACAAGACTGTTTTATTGTCAAATGTCCTGAAACTGAACAATGAAATTCTTACTTGTTGACACAAAATGCTGGAGTAACTCAGTGGGAGAGGCAGCATCTCTGGAGGGAAAGAAAGGGTGATGTCTTCGGTTGAGACCCTACTTCAGACTGAAGAAGGATCTTGACCGGAAACGTCACCCATTCCTTCTCTCCAGCCCTGCTGCCTGTCCCACTGAGTTACTCCAGCACTTTGTGTCTATCTTCGGTTTAAACGAGCATCTGCAGTTCCTTCCCATACAGCTATCAACACAGTGTATGTTTAGACTGAAGAGGGAATGGATCTCATCAAACTGCAGGCCAGTGTAGCCTTTATTACCCAACAATTCTTTGCAATGATACAATCACACAGTAAAGACACAAGCCCTGAGCCTTAGACGTCAACAGTCAATGGTCCCAACATAGAACAATTACATTTTAACTTGCAGCAACAATACAACAGCTCATAAGGGATAGGAGCAGAATTAGGCCATTCGGCCCATCAGGTCAATGGTGGCTGATCTATCTCTCCCTCCTAACCCCCTTCTCCCCAGCACACCCCCACACCCACCCCTCTGTCACCACTGGTCCACAACACTTTAGACTACAGCGTGGACCAGGCACTTTGGCCACTGAGTCCACGCTGATACACTAAGACTATCCTCCACACACTAGGGTCAATATAGATGTTGACCAAAACCAATTAACCAACAACCACTCCACCTATGGAATGTGGGAGGAAACCGGAGCTCCCGGAGAAAACCCACGCGGCTATGGGAGAACGTACAGACAATGCCTGTGGTCAGGATCGAACCCGGGTCTCTGGATCTGTCAGGCAGCAACTCTACTGCTGCGCCACAGTGCACCTAATGTCCCCCCCCCCCCCCCCCCCCCCCATCACCACTGGCCCCATCACTGGCACCACACTCGGCCTGTCCCTCGTACATGAGAGCTCTGGCATTGGGCTGCTTCCACCGACTCTGATCTCCACGCTCTGACACATGATCTCCAGTGACCTCCCGCTGCTCTCACAGATGCCTGAACATAAACACAAGTGTGTGGTGTCGCTTAGCTCCAGGCAGCTGTGGGCAGCTCCAGTATAGTCGGTGTAGGGGAGACCCCATCTCCCCACTATCTGACATGCCCAGATGTCTACTTCATACACATACACGCAGATGTACACACACACGCATGCACGCACGGGCACACACATGCATGAACGTACACGCACGCAAGCACACATACGCATACATGTGCACACATACACACACAAATGCACACATGTACGCACACACACACACACATGTGCGCATACCTGCACATGCACACACACGAACATGCACGTGCATACACAGGCACACACACAAATGCACACTCACACAAGCACACACATACACACACACGCACACACCTGCGGACATACGGACAGAAACACCGATGCACACTCATATAGATAAACACACACACTCTCACACAAACACATACAGTCTGAAGAAGGGTCTTGACCCGAAACGTCACCTGTTCCTTCTCTCCAGAAATGCTGCCTGTCCCGCTGAGTTACTCCAGATTTTTGTGTCTATCTTTGATTTAAACCAGCATCTGCAGTTCTTTCTTACACATACATACACACAAATACACATTCACATGGCCACACACGCAGATATACACAGACACACGCTCTTACTGTTTAAATACATTAATGAACTTAATATGGAATTTTAAATATTACAGATAAAATAAAGTTATCCATTACTTTTTAATGTCAAGAAATCAAGAAAGGATGCAATAGAATAAGGTGCTAGGTATGTGAACGATATCTGCTGTTGAGATAATGAGGTATTATTCCGGGCACCATGAGGACTATAAAGATGTTTCTTTGCATGATAGATATTTGCACACACAGATTCACACGGCCTTGGACGCTGGCATTTATTACACAGAGTGATGAGCTTACATATTATTCCCACGTGCAGTCTGTCTATAAAGATGAATATACTGTGTGGGAAGGGGCTGTATGTGCTGGTTTACATCGAAGATAGACACAAACGCTGGAGTAACGCAACGGGTCAGGCAGCATCTCTGGAGACTGACCAGTTATGGATATGTTTCTGACCATGTCACTCTGGAAACCTGCCTGTTTAATAATGACAACAAAGTGGTCATAAGGTCATGTGAAAGGAGTAGCACTAGGCCATTCAGCCCATCAAGTCCATTCAATCATGGCTGATCTATGTCTCCCTTATAACCCCATTCTCCTGCCTTCTCCCCATAACCTCTGACACCCGTACTAATCAAGAATCTATCTATCTCTGCCTTAATTATATCCACTGGTTTGGCTTCCACAGCCTTCTGTGACAAAGAAGTCCATAGATTCACCACCCTCTGACTAAAGAAATTCCTCCTCATCTCCTTTCTAAAAGAACGTCCTGTAATTCTGAGGCTGTGACCTCTGGACCTAGACTCGCCCACTAGTGCGAACATCCTCTCCACATCCACTCTCTCCAGGCCTTTCAATATTCTGTACGTTTCAATGAGGTCCCCCCTCATTCTTCTAAACTCCAGTGAGTGCAGGCCCAGTGGTGACAAACACTCATCGTAGGTTAACCCACTCATTCCTGGTTGAGTTGTTGAGGAAAAGCAGCTGATTGTCAGTCACAGGAACAGTTGCACTGAGAGCTGAGATGAGAGATCTCCTGCCTTCACCCCATAACCTCTGATACCCGTACTAATCAAGAATCTATCTCTGCCTTAAAAATATCCACTGATTTGGCCTCCACAGCCTTCTGTGATGGGGTTGCATTGCCAGCGGGCTGTGATGATGGATCAAAGGCTGTGACTGGCTGCTCTCCAGAGTTAGATGTGTACAGGTGGAGGTGCTGCTGGTGTCCCCGGTGTCAGGTTCAACCCAGAGCTTCTGTTCCAGTAAACAACGACACCCTTATCTTCAAAGTGTAATCTGAAGCTTTGATCAACACAAAACCGAACGATGGATGAGAAGGCACCAAAGACAGCGTGGTGGTGCAGCTGGTAGAGTTGCTGCCTCACCGAGACAGAGACCTGGGTGACCTCGCAACTTATAACAATTACACATTCCTGGCAGCCATCATAAAATAACTCCCATCGGAGCACTAACATCATGGAATTCTAACCACAATCCTGACTTCGGGTACTGTCTGTGTGGAGTTTGCACGTGGGTTTCCTCCGGGTGCTCCGGTTTTCACCCACATCCCAAAGACGTGTGGGTCTGTAAATTGCTCTAGATGCAAAAGTGGAATAACATAGAACTAGTGCGAGCGGGTGACCGATGGATGGTGTGGAATCGGTGGGCCGAATGGCCTGTTTCCATGCTGTATCTTTAAATGAAACTAAACAACTGGAGCAGTTATCTTCAAAGTGTAATCTGAAATTTAGCTCAACAATTTCTAGTGGGTAGATTAATTGTTGCAATGCCTGAAAGACTAACATGTGTAGATGAAAATCCCAGTAACACATGACCTACAGGCTGCACAGTGTGCAACTTCTCTGTACTACCCCACTACTCATTTTACTGGCTCATCCATCTATCCCATTGTGCTGCACAGTGGTGCAGCGGTAGAGTTGCTGCCTCATAGCGCCAAAGACCCGGGTTCGATCCCGACTACGGGTGCTGTCTGTACGGAGTTTGTACGTACTCCCCGTGACCTGTGTGGGTTTTCTCCGAGACCTTTGGTTTCCACCCACAGTCCAAAGACGTACAGGTTTATAGGTTAATTGACTTGGTATGAGTGTAAATTGCCCCTAGTGTGTGTAGGATTGCGCTAGTGTGTGGGGACGCTGGTCGGCGTGGGCCAACAGGCCTGTTTCCGCACTGTATCACTAAAACTAAAACTAATAACATCAGCATTTGTTCTCCACCCAAAATTTGTTACTGGCAAGATGTTCCATAGTTTGACTTGTTTCCAGCTGTTCATTCACTGTGAAAATTACTTCCATTAATGGTGAAAGTTGAAAATGATCGTTATGTTATGTGTCAGGCACACCTCTCAGTGTAGTCAATGCTGGTTTTATACGGCCTTTTACATCTTTCTAAAACTACGCTGGGGAGATTTCTCAAGACATTCTATCACTGGAACAGCAGTGCCGAAGTTACTCCAGCATTTTGTGTCTGACTCAGCGGGACAGGCAGCATCTCTGGAGAGAAGGAATGGGTGACGTTTCAGGTTGAGACCCTTCTTAATACAGGTGCTACCTAACTGAAGATAATAGCAAAGCAGCATCTTGATTAGTACGGGGTCAGGGGTTATGGGGAGAAAGCAGGAGAAGGGGGTTAGGAGGGAGAGCTAGATCAGCCATGATTGAATGGTGGAGTAGACTTGATGGGCCAAATTGCCTAATTCTACTATTCCATATGACCTCACATTATACTGGGATGACAAATATGATCATTCTGTCTCCCAACCATTGTATCCACCACTAACACTCTTGAACACCACAAACACCAACTAAACCATGAAGTAAAACTGCCTTGGTTGCTCAAGGGACTCTCTGCATTCCCTGCATATCCATGTGGCAATCTACACATGCCTTAAAACCCCTGATCTCATCTGCCTTCAGCACCACTCCTCTCTGTACTCAGAGCCACAGGGTTAAGCTGCACCAGGGTACATGTTCATTAGGAACTAAAGATGCTTTAACATGTTTAGTTTATCGATACAGCACAGAAACAGGCCCTTCGGCCCACTGCACTGACCAGCGGTCCCCGTACAAGAGCACTAGAATAGTGAAAGGCCTGGATAGAGTGGATGTGGAGAGGATGTTTCCACCAGTGGGAGAGTCTAGGACCAGAGGGCACGGCCTCAGAATGAAAGGACGTTCTTTTAGGAAGGAGATGAGGAGAAATGTCTTTAATCAGAGGGTGGTGAATCTGTGGAATCTTTGCCACAGAAAGTTGCGGAGGCCAAGTCAGTAGATATTTTTTAGGCAGAGATAGATAGATTCCTGATTAGTGCGGGTGTCAGAGGTTATGGGGAGAAGGCAGGAGAATGGGGTTAGGAGGGAGAGAGATCAGCCATGATTGAATGGTGGTGGAGACTTAATGGGCCGAATGCGCTCATTCTGCTCCTGTCCCTTATGATTATCTGACACACTAGGGACAATTTACAAAAGCCAATTAACCTACAGCCTGTACGTCTTTCAAGTGTGGGAGGAAACTGGAGCACCCAAAGAAAACCCACGCAGGTGACGGAGAGAAGGTACAAAATCCGTACTAACAGCAGCCGTAGTCGGGAATGAACCTGTGAGGCAGCGACTCTACTGCTGTGTCACCATGCCGGCCCCATTACTTCTCTGGATTGCTTTGAATGAAGGATGATTACAATAAATATACACGTTTGAATATTCACTTTGATACTGAATAAGCTTTGGTTCTATTTGATAGAGGCAGAAAATAAAAGTGGCGTGGTGACAGCGAGTACAAGCGTGCAACTCGTGGACAACAGAAAATCACCAGTGGTCGCAGGTAAGCACCGATCCAATCCTGTTCATTCAAGGTACTGTGTTGTCCTTAACCAGTATGAAGTGTGGTGCCGTGTATCACTCAGCCTGTCTGTACAATTGCAAGCTGCATTTCCATGTGTAGTTGGCAAGGGGAACTTTACCACGTTATGGTCCACTGTGTTTAGGTTCAGACTTTCCAGCAACCTATAACAGCCCATCACTTACCTGTGCTCACACCGCCTCAAATATTTGCATCAGTTGCCATCTGATTTTGGCTGTGTCAGCTTTGGTTCTTGCTCCTCCTGCAGTAAGCAATGTTCTCGAATGTCCATGTCTATTGGACAGATCTGTACCTTGATGCTGGATACAGGTGTGAACTCCAGCACCACCTGGCCTGCATCATAGAAACATACAAACATAGAAAATAAGTGCAGGACTAGGCCATTCGGCCCTTCAAACCAGCACCGCCATGCAATATGATCATAGCTGATCATCTAAAATAAGTGCCCAGTCTTGCTTTTTCCCCCATATCCCATGATTCCGTTAGCCCTAAGAGCTAAATCTAACTCTCTTGAAAACATCCAGTGAATTAGCCTCCACGGCAGAGAATAAGCCTTGGTGAAGCTGTGACCGAGACACGGAGCTCGCACCATGGTGAGATCAGGATGGGCTCTGGCAGAGTACTTCACCTCACCGGGAGAGACCATCGACCCATGATGTTGGGGGCTTTCTGTGTCTCATCGTGGCCTCAAACCTCTCTCCAGTTGCTGCAACCTATCCTGTATCTACGTGCACATTGGATTAAATCCCTTCCTTCTGCTCCAGCTGCGGTACCTTTTCCAGTCCAGGCAGACAGCATTTCTGGAGAGGAGGAATGGGTGACGTTTCAGGTCGAGACCCTTCTTCAGACCCATCATCCCGCCCATCTGCCGCCTGCACCGCATGTTCTCCTGAGAGTTACTCCAGCACTTCTTTTGTAAACCAGCATCTGCAGTTCGTTGCTTCTAAATTGTTTAATTTGTTTGGAAAAGCTAAAGAAGAAAGCACTGAAAACAATCTTTAATGTCTAGAAGCATCAAACAAACTCCAGCGATTCCAGTAAACATTTGAGTTGCCTCTGCCTTGCAGCTGCTGTTGCCATTGATGTAGATGGGCTGTCTATACCTCTGCCAGATCTCTGCAGGATCAGTGGGCAGATTCCACAGCTCAACACGGGGGAATTTACAGCACCGGCACCGATTCACTGGTGAAACATTTTCGTTTAGTTTAGTTAAGCGATACAGCGCAGAAACAGGCCCTATGGCCCACCGAGTCCGCGCAGATCAGCGATCCCCGCATATTAACACTATCCTACAAACACTAGGGCCAATTTTTACATTTACCAAGCAAATTAATGTCTCGAAGAAAATCCACGCAGGTCACGGGGAGAAGGTACAAATTCCGTACAGACAGCACCCGTAGTCAGGATCGAACATTCCTCTAAGTTGGCATGCAGCTACAGCAGGCAGTGAAGAAAGTTAATGGAATGTTGGCCTTCATAACAAGAGGATTGCAGTACAGGAGTAAAGAGGTTCTTCTGCAGTTGTATAGGGCTCTGGTAGGACCACATCTGGAGTATTGCATACAGTTCTGGTTTCGTAACTTGTGGAAGGACATCCTTGTGATTGAGGCAGTGCAGTGTAGGAGATTGATCCCTGGGATGGCGAAACTGTCATATGAGGAAAGATTAAAATGACTAGGCTTGTATTCACTGGAGTTTAGAAGGATGAGGGAGGATCTTATAGAAACATATAACATTATAAAAGGACTGGATGCTAGATGCAGGAACCCAATATTGGGTGAGTCCAGAACCAGGGGCCCCAGTCTTAGAATAAAGGGGAGGCCATTTAAGACTGAGGTGAGAAAAAACGTTTTCACCCAGAGAGTTGTGAATTTGTGGAATTCCCTGCCACAGAGGGCAGTGGAGGCCAAATCACTGGATGGATTAAGAGAGAGTTAGATAGAGCTCTAGGGGCTAGTGGAGTCAAGGGAGAAGGCAGGCACGGGTTATTGATTGGGGACGATCAGCCATGATCACAATGAATGCCGGTGCTGGCTCAAAGGGCTGAATGGCCTCCCCCTGTACCTATTTTCTATGTTTCTATGTAAGTGTTATGTAAGTGTTATGTTGTTATCCTGCATCTGTACACTGTGAATGGCTCGATTGTAATCATGTATTGTCTTTCCAGTGAGTGGCTAGCACGCAACAAAAAGCTTTTCACTGTACCTCGGTACACGTGACAATAAACTAAACTGAACTGAATCCGTGTCTCTGGCGCTGTAAGGCAGAAGCTCTGTGACACTATGCTGCCCTGATTGTAAGGTGCCCAAGTGGAATATCAGTTGCCTTTTCTCCAGTTAGCATGTATCCTCACTGGCAATGGAGGAGGCTGAGGACTGAAAGGCCCGCGTGGGAATTTTCCTGAGTGTTAGTTCTGCTGCTCAGTGGGTTTGTTAGTGACGGGACGGACAGTACATTCTACTGGCTCATCCGAACAGTAAAACACAGATCCATGTAGATTGGCATGAACTGTTAGTTATCTACTGGCATGAGTGACTCCACTATAAAAGCACTGATCCTGATATTTAACAATGATGTTCACCTATGCAAAGGGCTTTGTGGTTTAACTTTAAAACAAGTTAAAACAACTTCAAAAGCCTACTTGGAAAATACGTAACATATAAAAGTCCATGGCAGCAGTAGAAGTTAAGCATGTAGAATGTAGAGTTTGCTCTCAGTATAAAGAGCGTGGGTGTAAAGTGCTGACCATCTGGCTCCATGGTGTGTGCTCAGTCCAATGGTCGGACATTGGTGGGAAAAAGGTTTAAGGGACATTTGGACAGAAATGGCCAGAACTGCATGCTTCAGAGCAGAAACAAGTCATCTTTGATCCCAAGGGATGGTCAGGTGAAAAGATGCATCGTGGAAAGATGTATAAATATGTGGTTTAGTTCAGTTTAGTTTAGAGATGCAGCACTGAAACAGGCCCTTCGGCCCACCGAGCCCGCGCCGACCAGCGACCCCCACACACTAACACTATCCTACACACACTAGGGGCAATTTTTACCAAGCCAATTAACCTCCAAACCTGTATATCTTTGGAGTGTGGGAGGAAACCGGAGATCTCTGAGAAAACCCACGCAAGTGTTGGGGAGAACATACAAACTCCATATAGACAGCACCTGTAGTCAGGATGGAACGCAGGTCTCTGTCACTGTAAGCGCTGTAAGGCAGCAACTCTACCTCTATGCCACCATGCCGCCCAGTAGCGTAGTGAAGGATGGAATGGAAGGATGGAGGATATATGGAGCATGATCACCACTATCGATTTCGACCTGAAACGTCACCTATTCCTTCCCGCTGAGTTCCTCCAGCAGTTTGTGTCCATCTTCACCACTATTGATTGTTGGCTACATTCCCCCACGTTACGGTGTAAATTGCTTGTAACCTCTGTGTCGCTACGAGCTTATAGCCACATGTCATGCGGTCAAAGTTTCACTCCAAACCTTACTTTGGAAAAGATGGGCATAATGAATATAGATTGGAAGACAATCATATGTGTCATCAAAGATATTGCCATCTGTGGCCAATTGAAATGGCCATCTGGGGCAATGAAGGCATGCTTTGCTGATGATGCATGCGTCTATTTACAACCCACACTTGGCATACGGCAGAATCTACTGGCAAATAGTTCTTACTGAAAGCATTAATATAAAGTTCAGAAAAACAAAGCAAACAAAACATCGCAAGTAATGGAGAGATTTATAAAGTCTATTTGATGTTCAGAAGCAGGGTGCTTTCACAAGCATGGTGAGGTCATAGGGAAGAAAAACATAAGCAGATGGCAATAACATCATCAACAATTTCATTTAAAATTTCAGATACGTTTGTTACTCATTATAGAGAATACTTTTCACAGAACATATATTTTAAATGATTATTTTTGCAGAATTACCTCCCCCTTTCTGTTATTAATTTAATATTATTGTCCTTGAATTCCAGCTGAAATCTTGATCGCCGTTAACTTTCATTTTCTGCGTAGGTAATAATAGGTGGCCACAGTTATTGGTCACGGTGACATAAAAACATCTTTCAGAAGTTCATTCTGAAGTAATGTCAGGTCTCCAATGAAAGCCAGTCTTAAGGGGTTGGACAAGCTAGATGCTGGAAGATTGTTCCCGATGTTGGGGGAGTCCAGAACAAGGGGTTACAGTCTAAGGATAAGGGGGAATTCCTTTAGGACCGAAATGAGGAAAACATTCTTTACACAGAGAGTGGTGAGTCTCTGGAATTCTCTGCCACAGAAGGTAGTTGAGGCCAGTTCATTGGCTATATTTAAGAGGGCGTTAGATGTGGCACTTGTGGCTAAAGGGATGAGGGGGTATGGAGAGAAGGCAGGTACGGGATACTGAGTTGGATGATCAGCCATGATCACATTAAATGGCGGTGCAGGCTCAAAGGGCCGAATGGCCTACTCCTGCACCTATTTTCTATGTTTCTATGTTTCTATGAAATGGACTTAAAAATTGCGTATTAATAAACTAAGTGGGACCCGTTGGGTCCCACGTTCACATGGGAGGGCTGGTCCCCCAACGCAATATTCCACCTACCCACCAATTCCAATAATGGTGGCCAGTTGGGGAGGGGGGGTTGCGGGGGTGCTTTCTGGAGCGCTAGTACGGGTGTTGTGGGCCGAAGGGACTGGTTTCCAGAGGGCTAGTATGGACATTGTGGGCCAAATGGATTCTTGGGCGGGCAGCGCAGTCACTCAGGCCTGGTGGGCTGACAGCTCAGTCACGCAGGCCTGGTGGGCTGGCAGCTCAGTCACTCAGGCCTGGTGGGCTGGCAGCTCAGTCACTCAGGCCTGGTGGGCTGGCAGCTCAGTCACTCAGGCCTGGTGGGCTGGCAGCTCAGAAACTGCCAGAAATTCTGCCCAAAACAGGCACGAGACTCTGTGAGAGAGAAGGGGGAGAGGGTGGAGAATCAATTGCTGTGATCTTTTTGTACAGATCACAGCAATGAAGGAGGAAAGTCTATCCTGACCTGGATCTCACAGGGAGCAAATGAAGGGAGGTAGAAAATTACTGGGGTGAGGTTTAATACGTGCAGGAGGAGTACTTACTGATGAGCTGAAGGGACTCATGGGCTAGTACAGCCCAGATGGGCCGAAGAGGGTCTTTAAAAAAATCTGAGTTAAATCACAGTGAAAGGCATTTTTTCTGGACTTCTCCTGGCCTGGCTCGGGCCTTTTGGGCCAAAATGCTCCTCCTGGGCTAATGCGGGCATTTGGGCAAAAGGGACTGTTTATCGGCTAATAGGGGGCTTGTGGGCCGAAATTAGTGGTTTCAGGCAGGCCAAACAACTAATTTCATTTCATTTCCAATTGCATTGCAGTTTCAAGCACAGGGCAGGCCAAATAGCTCATTGCATTTTCATTTCACTTCCATTGCCATTGTAGTTTCAAGCACAGGGCAGGCCAAGCCAAATGGCTGATTGCATTTTAACTTCATTTCCATTGCCATTGCGCTTTCAAGCACGAGGCAGACTCAAGCCAAACATCTCATTACATTTTCACTTTACTTCCATTGCCATTGCAGTTTCAAGCACAGGGCAGGCCAAACAACTCATTTCATTTTCATTAAGGGCTAACAAATCATTATTCAAGTACATTTCATACTCACAGTGTTCTGTAGTTTCTCAGCTCAGACAGAGAGTCGTGACCTCTCCCTCACTATCTTGTGCCACGTCCACACTTCCGGGATTTATAGTCCCTCCCCCTCCCACTGGAAGTGGCGTGGCCATGGCGGTTATTGACAGGAGAGAGAATCTCAAGATTTTTTAAACACTAATAAGTCTTTTATTTTTCATCGATCGGAAAAATCCTCGGCGCCAGCGCAGCGGAGGAGGACTCTGAATAAGGTGGCCAAAAAATCACAGTCATATGTGGTAGCATTTTAAAAAAAAATCAAAGTACAGTGCAAACAGGAAGTGGTCAAGATGAGACTTTTAATTATATAGATAACATTACTCGTGAGAACATAATACTTTAAGATGAGTTCTAAGGCGATAATAAGTAATAGGAGACGAATTAGGCCATTCGCCCCATCGAGTCTACTCCACAATTCAGTCACCACTGATCTATTTCTCCCTCCTAACCTCATTCTCCTGCCTTCTCCCCATAACGCTTGACACCCGTACCAATCAAGAATCTACCTATCTCTGCCTTAAAAATATCCATTGACTTGGCCTCCACAGCCTTCTGTGGCAATGACTTTGCCTCACTGGTGCTGCCTGACCCACTGAGTTATCCAGCACTTTGTGTGGACACAATGAGTTCCACGGATTCACCACCATTGAATTACTTTATTAATGAATGTATACCTTTATAGAAATAGGACAAACATATTTCTTGTGATTGCAATACCAATGGCCTACCACAACTCAATGGATAATTGTAAGGCCAGAGTGTTCACATCTTACAAGACATGAATAATTACAACCCCAAAACCTAATACAAATTGCTAAAATATATATTTAGTGAAGGAGACCAATATGTTCCCAGTTATAACACTTTCCCAGAAGAAACCACAGCAATAACTTATATTTATATCGAGCCGTTAACACACTTCAATCAACCTACAGTAAGTATTCATAAGAGAAGACACGAGCTGCATCTTGTACAGTCGATTAACATCCCTTTGACATGTTTGTGTCTCATTCCTGTCTTCATTCTTCCGTTTTTTCATCATTCTGTTGATACTGATTCAAGCCATTCGCAACTCATATACGCATTATGTGATGTACATGCAAACTACACAAGGTCCAAACTTCTTTAGCAAATTAAAACAGTCTAGGATGTTAGGCCTTCTTCCACATGAAAGAAATGATCATTATAGATTTCCAATGTTCCAACACATTGTGTTATTGATATTAATATTGTCTTGATATTGATATTGTCTTAAGAATGCCATTGTCTCGTTTGGAGTCGTATGACAATTATACACTCTTGACTCTTATGTAGGAAGGAACTGCAGAGGCTGCTTTATACTAAAGATAGACACAAAATGCTGGAGTAATTCAGCGGGCCAGGCAGCATCTCTGGAGAGAAGGAATAGGTGATGTGTCGGGTTGGAACGGGTCTGAAGAAGGATTCCAACCCGAAACATCATCTATTCCTTTCCTCCAGAGATCCTGTCTAACTCACTGAGTTACTCCAGCACTCTGTGAAACGTCATCTATTCTATTTCTACAGAGATGCTGCCTGGCCCACTGAGTTACTCCAGCACTCTGTGAAACGTTACCCATTCTTTCTCTCCAGAGCTGCTGCCTGACCCACCGAGTTACTCCAGCACTTTGCATCTACTCTTGCCTCTTGACAAGGCAGTAGCGGGGATCTCATACCAGTGAGCTATCTAGGGGTTCCTTCTCTTCAGCATTTTCCTGTTCAACATCGGGACCCAGATGGTCGAGTTTCTTGAGCTCCCGTTGGTACTTGGCCATGATAACGGCGTAGGAACAGCCATAAACCGCTGCCACCAGCATCATCAGGCAGACGATGCCACAGATGACTCCAGTGACCACAATAGTGGCAATGGCATACCGTAAGCTGCCTGAACGTTGCTTGGCCTTCGGGGTGCAGTCTGGGCTGTGCTCCGGCTCCAGTTTGTGCTGCAACGTTTGGATGGTAGGACTTCTCTGGTCGGAGTCAACGTGAGATGACTTGTCTAAGGAAGAACACACCTGGAACAATTCATGCGGGATTCTCATGAGGTCCTTACTTCTTAAGTCCTCTGGTTCTGTGCATAGAATCTCATCAATCTTCCCTCCTATGTGAAAGCAGAATGAGTAATTCCATGGGACATTTGTCATGATTTGTGGGTTTTAGAAAAAGTACAGAAAAAATGCATTTTCATCTAAGCAGTACAATTATTACATCTGGGAGGACATCTGGCGGAGTTGAAAGGACAATTAAGTCAAAGAAAGGAATTTAATTCTCTGCCCATTTCCCCTTCTTCACATCTGTTTACTTCTGATTTGATCTGATTGTTTTAATCTGCAGCAACCAATAAGATTGCTGATAAAGGAATGATTTAAATTGTGCTGTGGCCAGCAAGCAGGGATGTTTTACCATTCTGATCCCCTGGGAACTGTTGGTTGGTTTAAGTTGGTTTGGAGAGTGCATGGAAAGTTGCCAATGGTTTGACAAAGGAGCAAATGGGTTGTGGACGGTAAGGGTTTAATAAACAATTCTGGACATAGAAGAATTAGGTAGGAAAGCAAGAGGGAAAATGGGCTGGAAATCAGGAAACAAAATAGTTCACCACTGCCTGTCGTGTGTACTTTAATGCAAAGAATCTTGAAAAATGAAGCAATGGATTTAGAGCACAGATAGACATGGGGGAGACTAAGAAAGGACACAGATTGATGGGTGTGGTGGGTGAGGTGGTTGGATGGATGGTGGATGGGGGGGCAGGTGCCGGGGTGGGGTGTGTGGGGGTTTTGGGTGCGGGATTGGGGTGGTGGATGGGTGGGTCGGGGGGGTGAATGGGTGCGGGGGTGGGGTGGTGGATGGGTTGATGATGGGTGCGGAGGGTGATGGGTGGGTGTGGTGGGTGGGGTGGGATGATGTAGAGGTGGCAATGGCATAACTGACAGACACACAGACGGTTGGAAACTGGAAAAGTCAATGTTCATGCCGCTGGGGTATAAGTTGCCCAAGCGAAATATGAGGTGCTGCTCCTCCAATATTTCGCTTGGGCAGTTTATACCCCATTGACTTTTCCAATTTCCGGGAGCCCTTATTGTCTCCTCCCCTTCTCAGCTCCCCCTCAGCCCTCTGGCTCCTCCCCCTCCTTTCTTCTTCCCCCCCCCCCTCCCCCCCACCACCAGTCTGAAGAAGGGTTTTGGCCTGAAACGTTGCCTATTTCCTTCGCTCCATAGATATTGCCACACCCGCTGAGTTTCTCCAGCACTTTTGTCTACCTTCATGTTCATAAGTGTTAGGAGTAGAATTAGGCCATTTGTCCCATCAAGTCCAGTCCGCCATTCAATCATGGCTGATCTATCTTTCCCTCTCAACCCCATTCTCCTGCCTTCTCCCTATAACCCCTGACACCATATTTTAACCATATAATGTGTGTAATAGTAATAGAATTCCCTAATTCATCGAATGCAATATATCCAAGGTGTGTTGTGGAGACATGTGCTAATACAAGCTAGATGCAGAAAAACGGCTCCCCATGTTGGGGGAGTCCAGAACCAGGGGTGACATTTTAAGAATTAGGGGTTGGCCATTTAGGACTGAAATGAGGAAAAACATTTTTACCCAGAGAGTTGTGGAATTCTCTGCCACAGAAGTCAGCGGAGACCAATTCACTGGATGTTTTCAAGAGGGAAAAGCTCTTAGGGCTGACGGAATCAAGGGATATGGGGAGAAAGCAGGAACGGGGTACTGACTTTCGGTGATCAGCCATGGTGGTGCTGGCTTGAAGGGTCGAATGTTCTAGTCCTGCACCTATTTTCTATGTTTCTAAAGGCTTTACTTGGTGAGATTGTTCTGATCTGATTTTACACAGAGGGTGGTGGGTGCCTGGAACGCACTGCCAGGGGTGGTGGTGGAGGCAGATACAATAGTGGTGTTTGATGTTTTTAGATCAGTACGTGGGTATGCAGGGGATGGAGGGATATGGATCACGTGCAGGCAGAGAGGATTGGTTTAACTTGGCATCATGTTTAACACAGACATTGTGTGCCGAAGGGCCTGTTCCTGTGTTCTACTGTTCTACGTTCTGTGGTTTCATTGTGATGTTGCTGTGATTTTTGGATGTGAGCTGGCATCATTGTAGATTTGACAGAATGGTGAGGTTTCTCCAGGGAAGTTTTTAGGAGGTAATTTGATTGCCAATCTCGGAACCATGAGCACTATTTCACCACTGAGATGGTGATGGCGAAGGTGAACTGGTGTTTGTTGACTGACCTGTGTAGAGGAAGCTCTCCAACCAAAGTTTCAATCCCGTTAGATGACAGTCACACTTCCACTGGTTTTTCCTGAACAAGACGGCTTGTAGACTTGGCAGGGAATCCACCAGCGACCTGCTGATGTGCTGAAGTTGGTTTTGATGCATTGCTAGTGAGGTCAGATTCTGCAGGTTGTTGAACAAACCCTCGGGCAAACTAGTAAGGTGATTAAACGACAGATCCAGTTGATGCAGGTTCCCTGTTGAGTGGAGCATTTTGATGTCCACATTGGCGATGGAGTTATTGGCCAGCTTTAGGATGAGAAGGTTATGTAGTCCATCAAATGTATCTGATGATAAGTTTGAAATGATGTTGTTGGACAAGTCTAAAGTTTGTAGCTGCGACATACCAGTGAAGTCAGCATTTGATATTGTGTGGATCTGATTATTCTGCAAGTACAGGGTCTCTGTGTTTAGGGCAATACCTCTAGGTACCTGTGAGAGCCCTGTACCTGTGCAACGTACTACTTTCTCAGTCTCCATGCACTGGCATTTTTCCGGGCATCCTGTGACTGACTGCACAAATAGGAAAGCGATCATTCCCAAAGCAATGTCACCTGTAAAAGCAGACAGTGATACGTTGACTTCCCTGTGGAGTTAGCTCAACACAACAGTGACTCAGATTGCACTGCAATTGTGACATTGGTGACTAAAGACAGAACTTTTTTATTGCAGCACGGAAACAGGCCATTCGGCCCACCGAGACCACGCCGACCAGCGATCACCCTTCACATTAGTTCTATGTTGTCCCACTTTCTCATCCACTCTCTACACACTAGGGACAATTTACAGAGGGCCAATTAACCTACAATCCCCCACGTCTTTGGGATGTGAGAGGAAACCGGAGCACCCAGAGGAAACCCACGTGGTCATGGGGTGACAATGCAAACGCCACTTAAACATGTATCCTCTGGATCTTGATTCCCCTATGCTGGGTACCTGCCCGATCTATTCCCCTCATGATTTTATACTTATCTCTATAAGATCACCACTCAGCCTCCTGCGTTCCAAGCCTCCAGGCCTAGCCTGCCCGCATAGCTCAGGCCCTCAAGTGCTGGCAACATCATTGTAAAACATGCAATCTTAAATGTCAGATTGACTCAAGAGTGCAGAGTGGCACAACTCAGCAAAAAGATAAGGCCATGCTTAGTGGTTTGAAAAACAAAATCAAAAGCAATCACGGGGGCAAATGTTAAATGCGTTGACTTGGACAAAGATATGTGGATCAGGCATTTAAAACACAATTCTTACCTCTCATTGTTTCTACCTTGTCGTTTTCTTTCCCTTGAGAGAGAATTGAACCAGTCCAGTTACTGTACATCTGCAGCATTAAAATGAATAGGCAGAATTGAAACGTCACCCATTCCTTCTCTCAGTTCAGACTCAGACTCGCTCAGTTACTCCAGCTTTTTGTGTCTATCTTCGGCAGAATTTAATGCTGATTTGGGTTTCTGCTGCCCACGATCTAATGTTCCATTTGACCACAAACCACAGAGACTTTAGTCAGCTCGTGAAGTTGAGTGTCGGTTGTGAAGAGTGACCTTGGAAATGGAAGCTGTCTGCTGTTGCATTAGACGACGTGTGTTCCCCAGAGTTTGTACCGTGTGGGGAGCAGGTCTCTAGGGCTCGGTGTGTTTGTACCGTGTGGGGAGCAGGTCTCTACGGCTCAGTGTGTTTGTACCGTGTGGGGAGCAGGTCTCTACAGCTGGGACTGAACACACCATGTGAGCGCAGGCTCGGAGTTTACGCACGACAGCTGCGCTTCACAAATCAACGCATGACAGCTCAAGTTTTGCATGTTTTCAATCTGTCTGAAGTTCAGGCGACAGAAATAAACCTGCCTTCTGAAATCAAGGGCAAATGTTTGTTTGCCTGCCTCACATTTGTTCCGTGTTGGGTTGGTTAGATCAGACCAGGTTTTCATTTTGACTCCTAGGGTTAAGGGAATCAAGAGATATGGGTGCTGGCTAGAAGGGCCGAATGGCCTACTCATGCACCTATTGTCAATGTTTCTATGATTGGAGGTGTTGGCGGGCTCCTGACATCATGGTACAGGATGTCACCATCGCTGCTGCCTTCCTTCCTTCTTGGGCAATCTTTCACAATTCACACTCATTGTTCCAGTTCTCACTTTATTGAGTCCAAAGGTTCTCGAAGGCCATTCAATCATGGCTGAAGTATCTCTCCATCCTAACCCCATTCTCCTGCCTTCTCCCCATAACCGCTGGCACCCGTACTATTCAAGAATCTATCTATCTCTGCCTTAAAAATGTCCATTGACTTGGCCTCCACAGCCTTCTGTGGCAAAGAATTCCACAGATTCACCACCCTGAGGAAATTGCTCCTCATCTCCTTCCTAAAGGAACATCCTTTAATTCTGAGGCTGTGACCTCTAGTCCTAGACTCTCCCACTAGTGGAAACATTCTCTCTACATCCACTCTAACCAAGCTTTTCACTATTCTGTACGTTCCAATTTGGTCCCCTCCTTCATCCTTCCAAAGTCCTGTGAGTGCAGGTCCAATGCCGTCAAAGGGCAGTGCCGAGCCTGGGCCGGACAATGTCAAGGGGATTTAGTTTAGTTTAGTTTATAGATACAGTGCAGAAACAGGCCCTTTGGCCTACCGAGTCCACACCGACCAGCGATCCCTGAACATTAACACTATCATACACACACTAGGGACAATTTACAATTTTACTAAAGCCAATTATCCTACAAACCTTTGGAGTGTGGGAACAAATGAAGATCTTGGAGAAAACTCATGCAGGTCATGGGAAGAGAATATGTTTGATGTTTGTATAATGATTTTGACCAGTAAGTGCCACATTCGAGTTTGAAGATGCTGTAACATTGATGTTGCTGTGCTCTGTGATCAGGGCCTGCTCCGGGCCCCCCCGCTCCGGGCCCCCCCCCGCCCCAGGGCCCCCCCCGCCCCAGGCCCCCCCCCGCTCCAGGCCCCCCCCCCCCCCCCCAGGCCCCCCCCCCGCTCCAGGCCCCCCCCCCCCCGCTCCAGGCCCCCCCCCCGCTCCAGGCCCCCCCCCCCGCTCCAGGCCCCCCCCCCCGCTCCAGGCCCCCCCCCCCGCTCCAGGCCCCCCCCCCCGCTCCAGGCCCCCCCCCCCCTGCTCCAGGCCCCCCCCCCCACTCCAGGCCCCCCCCCCCGCTCCAGCCCCCCCCCCCCCGCTGCAGGCCCCCCCCCCCCGCTGCAGGCCCCCCCCCCCCGCTGCAGGCCCCCCCCCCCGCTCCAGGCCCCCCCCCCCGCTCCAGGCCCCCCCCCCCGCTCCAGGCCCCCCCCCCCGCTCCAGGCCCCCCCCCCCCGCTCCAGGCCCCCCCCCCCGCTCCAGGCCCCCCCCCCCGCTCCAGGCCCCCCCCCCCCGCTCCAGGCCCCCCCCCCCCGCTCCAGGCCCCCCCCCCCGCTCCAGGCCCCCCCCCGCTCCAGGCCCCCCCCGCCCCGTGCCCCCCGCTCCAGGCCCCTGCTCTCTCTGTTCATCACCCCCAAAGTGCGAGGCGGCACTTTTTGTTTAATAATCCAAAATGCTTTTATTCAGTTGCACACAACGACAGAGTAATAACAACATCAAGAATGCCATTGGCAGTTTACAATCAAACTGTTATCAGATTTCAAGACAGAACTAGATAGGGCTCTTAAAAATAGCGGAGTCTGGGGATATGGGGAGAAGGCAGCAACGGGGTACTGATTGGGGATGATCAGCCATGATCACATTGAATGGCGGTGCTGGCTCGAAGGGCCAAATGGCCTACTCCTGCACCTATTGTCTATTAAAATATTGTCAACTTTATCTACAATATCATGATATAATGCATACAAAATCATGAGAGGAATAGATTGGGTCGATGCACAGAGTCTCCTGCCCAGAGTAGGGGAATCGAGGACCAGAGGACATAGTTTTAAGGTGAAAGGGAAATGATTCAACAGGAATCTGAGGGGTAACGTTTTCACACAGATGGTGGTGGGTGTATGGAACAAGCTGCCAAAGGATGTAGTTGAGGCTGGGACTATCACAACATTTAAGAAACAGTTAGACAGGTGCATGGATAGGGCAGGTTTGGAGGGATATGGGCCAAGCGCAGGCAGGTGGGACTCGTGCAGATGTGGCATGTTGGCCGGTGTGGGCAAGTTGGGCCAAAGGGCCTGTTTCCATATTTCTCACATGATGACTTATGACTCTAATACACTCGACCACCCGCGGTGACCAGCGGTCACAGAAGGCCTGCAGAGTCCCCTTGGACACTGCATGCGTGTGCTACCTCTCCAGGGACACGCGGGCACGGACGTAGGCCCGGAAGAGGGGCAGGCAGCCGGCCGGCCCTGGTGTGACCATCGACTGCCCGCTGCCTGGACCTGCGAATGGCCATCTTGGCCGGGCCCAGAGGTCTGAAGAAGGATCTCGACCCGAAACGTCACCCGTTCCTTCTCTCCAGAGATGCTGCCTGTCCCGCTGAGTTACTCCAGCATTTTGTGTCTACCCTGGTGCAGACCCCACCACCACTTCCCCCTCTGTACCAGGTGACCAAAGATCAGGATTGTGGGACTGAAGTGCAGCCAAAACTTGAGGAGCAGCCCCTTTAGATACTCGTACAGGGTCAGCAACCTCTCGCACTCCATATACATGTGGAACACGGTCTCTTCCTCGCCACAAAGGCGAGGCTGCACTGGCATTCACAGCGTGCGGAGATGCATGGTGCTGACGTATCTGCCGTTCCCTCTGCTCGTGGCAGCTGTCCCCGCCCCAGCTATAACTGGAAACCTGCCACATGCCCCGACCATCCGAGCCTCCAGTGCTGCAAATACCCGTCTGTCAGCAAACACTGTGGATTCAATTTCATTGTGCGAGAATTACTACAACATGCTCAAGATCGCATGGAGTTTTATACAGTGACTTATATACAATCACATATATAAAACGATGAGGCATAGAGAGATACGGTAGACACAGATCTTTTTTTCCCAAATGTCAAAGACTAGCATTACACAAGACAATGAATAACGTTATTCCATTTACTATGTATCTGAGGACGGCTCGATTGTAATCATGTATTGTCTTTCCACTAACTGGTTAGCACGCAACAAAAGCTTTTCACTGTACCTCGGTACACGTGATGATAAACTCAACTCAAACTCACATTAGAGGGCAAGGGAGCGTGTTTATAGCTGCGATAGAGGCCGCTGGTAACGTTGCAGGAAGATAGAATATAAGACATGGATCACGACACTCAGAGCTGGCCTGAACTACTCTCTACCTCATTGGTAAACCTCAGACTAGCTTTGATCGGACTTTACTGGCTTTACCTTGCTCTAAACGTTATTCCCTTATCATGTATCTGTACACTGTGGACGGCTCGATTGTAATCATGTGTTGTCTTTCCACTCTCTGGTTAGCACGCAACAAAAGCTTTTCACTGTACCTCGGTACACGTGACAATAAACTCAAATTTAAGAGAGTACGGCTTGAAGGTGAGAGGAGCAAGGTTTACAGGGGATGTGCGGGGCAGCATCTTTATACAGAGGGTGGTGGCTGCCTGGAACATGCTGCCAGATGTGGTGGTGTTTAAGAGGTTTTAACATAGGCACATGGATATGCAGGGAATGGAGGGATAAGGATCATGTGCAGGCAGATAGGAGTTAGTCTTGGTATCATGTTCAACACAGACATTGTGGGCTGAAGGGCCTTCCTGTGCTGTACTGTTTTATGTTCTATATGAAAGCAACATCATTTATTCAGATTACTATGAACACATTGCCTGCAATGTTCTGCGTTATATTCTTCATAGTCCTGAGGGTGTAATTAGACAACATTTGGAAAGCATTTATAACACTCATTCATATTGCACTCAGGACAAATTAAAGCCAATCACTCGTTCTAATTAGAACACATTGGGGTACAGTTACATGGTGCAAACTCTTGTTCTAATATCGTAGTCTAAAGACTTTAGTATCAACTTTCCCCTTCCCCACTTGGCTATATTGGTTATTCCATTTTTATACACAGCCTACTTCTTTTCCCCTGACAATCAGTCTGAAGAAGGGTGTCAACCTGAAACGTCACCCATTCCTTCTCTCCAGGGATGCTGCCTGACCTGCAGTTCTGCAGTTACATTTCAGTTCTGCAGTTACATTTCAATATAACGATTGGCAGTCCTGCCAACAGTCTGTCTGTTTTTTCTTCTTTTTTAAATTTTAGTGTATGTTAAAAGTTTGTGTATATGTTCTCCGGTTTGTTCTATGTGGGGGGGAGGTGGAAATATTTTTTCAGTTGCTTGCCTTGCCGGAGAAGCGATTGTTTTCCGGATCGCATCTCCGGTCGCTCTGCAGCCTACCATTGATGGAGCTGGAGGCCTCCTCGGACTGACTTTGTGGACTTGACATCGGAGTTGATCCCTTGCCTGGGATCGCTCGAACCGCGGCCTGCGGACTTTACAGCGAGAGCTCGCAGACTCGGGAGAGGCCGAGTCGTGAGCTCCAATGCTGCAGAGGCTCAACCAGCCCCGACCCGGGGTCCGATCGCTGGCGCGGGAGAGCAGACATCCCCCTGTTGCAGGAGCTGCTCGCCTTGTTGCGGAGGGCCCAAACGCCGCCGGCTACGGGAGCCAAGATCGTCCCGTCAACGGACGGCTCGAAGCCCCAGACCGCGGGAGAACAAAGAAGGAAAGAGATTGAACTTTTCTTCGCCTTCCATCACAGTGAGGAATGTGGAGGAGTCACTGTGGTGGATGTTTATGTTAAAATGTGTTTTGTGTGTTCTGTTGCTTTTTATTAGTATGAACGTATAGCAAATGAAATTCCTCGTATGTTGCAAAACATACTTGGCTAATAAAATATGATTGTGATTGTGATATACTCTTTGACAATTGATCAGAATCAATTCTGCATTGTGTGATTTTTCATAAAGCAAAGCAGGATATGGACCAGGTACAGACAGATGCGATTTGTTTATGTTGGAGTAAGGTTCGGCACAGAAGGTGGGCTGAACTGCTCTGTTCTACAATGGGCAGCATGGATATGGTGGGCCAAAGGGCCTCTTCCTGTGCTGTAAAGCTCAATATTCAACATTTAATTAAAAGACACAAATCAAGCTACCAAGATGGAAATTTCCTTGGAAGCATTTTGTCCCCACACGGCTGCTGCGGAAGAAGAAATCCAAGATGAAATCCACAAAGCGGTGGTCTGCAATAGTTATTATCAGTCCATGCTGGAGCACAATAGTGAACTCTCCCTCATCAACATGGATAGGTGACGTTTCGGGTTGAGCCAGAGCATTTCCCGACCCGAAACGTCACTTATCCATGTTCTCCACAGATGCTGCCTGACCCGCTGAGTTACTCCAGCACTCTGTGAAACGTCACCTATCCATGTTCTCCACAGATGCTGCCTGACCCGCTGAGTTACTCCAGCACTCTGTGAAACGTCACCTATCCATGTTCTCCACAGATGCTGCCTGACCCGCTGAGTTACTCCAGGACTTTTGTGTATTAACCAGCATCTGCAGTTCTTTGTTTCTCCATATTGTTACAACTTTTAAAACATTTATATTACTTTACAATAATCTCAAACATTTGTCTCACCTTGTTCATCGTGACTAATAGTGTATTTATTTCCCCTGTCACTCTGGATATTCGCAGTATTAGTGTATTCCTTTCCCGATTCCTTCCCCCTATACCGGCATGGTGGCGCAGCGGTGGAGCTGCAGCCTCACAGTGGCAGAGAGCCGGGTTCCACCGTGGCCACGGGTGCTGTCTGTACTGAGTTTGCATATTCTCCTCGTGACCTGTGTGGGTTTTCTCCGGGTGCTCCGGTTTCCTCCCACACTTTAAAGATGTTTTCCTCCGGTTTCCTCCCACACTTAAAGAGGTTAATTGGTTTCTGCAAAAAAAAATTATTCCTAGTGAGTGTAGAATAGAACTAGTGTACGGGGGGATTGCTGGTGGGCACGGACCCGTTGGGATGAAGGGCCTGTTTCTACTCTGTATCCCTAAACAAAACTAAATCAGATGGTGGCACAGGGAGGTGGAATCTCTGTGCATGAAGCCATGATCACCAGATACACCAGGGCCTGATGGTCTGCATCCCAGGGTACATAAGGAAGTGGCTCAAGAAATCGTGCACGCTTTGGTGATCATTTTCCAATGTTCTATAGATTCAGGATCAGTTCCTGTGGATTGGAGGGTAGCTAATGTTATCCCACTTTTTAAGAAAGGCGGGAGAGAAAACAGTGAATTATAGACCAGTTAGCCTGACATCGGTGGTGGGCAAGATGCTGGAGTCAATTATAAAAGATGAGCTTCCAAAATACATTCGATCACTGCACATCTCAGACCCGCAAACGCTCAGCATAGGAGCACCGCAAGGCTGCGTATTCTCCCCTCTCCTCTACTCTCTCCACACCAATGACTGCACCTCCACAGAGCTTCTGTCAATCTTCTCAAGTTTGCGGATGACACAATCCTGATTGGACTGATCCAGAATGGGGAGGAATCTGCCTACAGACAGGAAGTGTCACAGCTGGCGTCCTGGTGACATCGCAACAACCTAGAGCTCAATGCTCTTAAGACAGTGGAATTGATTGTAGACTTTAGGAGAGCTCCCCCTTCCCTCACCCCACTCACCATCAACAACACCACAGTTACATCTGTGGAGTATTTTAAGTTCCTGGGAACCATCATCTCCAAGGACCTTAAGTGGGGGGCTACCATCGACTCCACAGTCAAAAAGGCACAACAGAGGATGTACTTCCTGCGGCAGCTGAGGAAGCACAATCTGCCACAGGCAATGATGGTCCAATTCTACATGTCCACCGTAGAGTCTGTTCTCACCTTCTCCATCATGGTCTGGTTTGGCTCAGCCACCAAGCATGACACCTGGAGGCTGCAGCGAATCGTCCGATCAGCAGAGAAGGTTATTGGCTGCAACCTTCCCTCCATTGATGAACTGTACACTGCAAGGGCCAGGAAGCGAGCGGGCAAGATCATCTCTGACCCCTCTCACCCTGGCCACAAACTGTTTGAATCACTTCCCTCTGGAAGCCGATTCTGTACTGTCAAAGCTGCCACAGCCAGACATAAAAACAGCTTTTTTCCATAAGTAGTTGCTCTACTCAACAGCCAAAAATCTATAGCCTCCCTTTGATCTGGTATTTTGTTGGTCAATGGTGATGCTTGATCAATGGTGTTTTATCATTAATGTTTTATTATTATTAATGTTTAGTGTTTTCTGAGATTCGTAACTGTCACTGTATGTCATGTTGTTACTTGTGGACGGAGCACCAAGGCAAATTCCTTGTATGTGAATACTTGGCCAATAAACTTGGCCCATAAGTTACTTACTTATTTGGATGCTTTCAAGAGAGAGTTAGATAGAGCTCTTAACGATTACGGAGTCAGGGGATATGGGGAGAAACATAGAAACATAGAAAATAGGTGCAGGAGGAGGCCATTTGGCCCTTCGAGCCAGCACCGCCATTCATTGTGATCATGGTTGATCGTCCCCAATCAATAACCCGTGCCTGCCTTCTCCCCATATACCTTGACTCCATTAGCCCCTGGAGCTCTATCCAACTCTCTCTTAAATCCATCCAGTGATTTGGCCTCCACTGCCCTCTGTGGCAGGGAATTCCATAAATTCACAACTCTCTGGGTAAAAAAGTGTTAAATGACCTCCCCTTTATTCTAAGACTGTGGCTCCTGGTTCTGGACTCACCCAACATCGGGAACATTTTTCCTGCATCTAGCTTGTCCAGTCCTTTTATATTTTTATATGTTTCTATAAGATATCCCCTCATCCTTCTAAACTCCAGTGAATACAAGCCTAGTCTTTTCAATCTTTCCTCATATGACAGTCCTGCCATCCCAGGGATCAATCTCGTGAACCTACGCTGCACCGCCTCAAACACAAGGATGTCCTTCCTCAAATTAGGAGACCAAAACTGTACACAATACTCCAGATGTGGTCTCACCAGAGCCCTATACAACTGCAGAAGAACCTCTTTACTCCTGTACTGAAATCCTCTTATTAAGAAGGCCAACATTCCATTAGCTTTCTTCACTGCCTGCTGTACCTGCACGCCAACTTTCAGTGACCGATGTACAAGGACACCCAGGTCTCGCTGTACCTCCCCCTTACCTGACCTAACCCCATTGATATAATAATCTGCCCCCTTGTTTTTGCCACCAAAGTGCATAACCTCACATTTATCTATATTATACTGTATCTGCCACGCATCTGCCCACTCACTCAACCTGTCCAGGTCACCCTGTAACCTCCTAACATCCTCTTCACAGTTCACACTGCCACCCAGCTTTGTGTCATCCGCAAACTTGCTAGTGTTGCTCCTAATTCCCTCTTCTAAATTATTAATATATATGGTAAACAGTTGTGGCCCCAACACCGAGCCTTGCGGCACTCCACTCGCCACTGCCCGCCATTCTGAAAAGGACCGTTCACTCCTACTCTTTGCACGCCAACTTTCTCCCCATATCACCTGACTCCGCTATCTTTAAGAGCTCTCTCTTGAAAGCATCCAAAGAAGTAAGTAAGTAAGTAAGAAGGCAGGAACAGGGTACTGATTGTGGAATATCAGCCATGATCACAGTGAATGGCGGTGCTGGCTCGAAGGGCTGAATGGCCTACTCCTGCACCTATTGTCTATTGTTCTTTGTGAAATCTCCATGAGAATTGAAAGCTTGTAAAAGCACGGGCTTTGGACTGACATGGTGCTGAGTGGATGGTGATAATGGAATCTGATGCCAATACTTTGAACAGCAGTGTTCGGTCTTGTTACGGGATCATGCATCCAAGGGCTGGTTGACATTCCAGCTGTACAGCATGGATATAAACAAAGCATTCACACGTAAAATCGTTTCATGTAAGGCCCTTATAACATCTCTGTGGTTTTGGCATTTGTCATGAACGCCATTATTGAGAGGCATGGCCTCTTATAAACAAATACCACAAGTGCTGCCAGTTTCTGGAGATATCATCTGATATTAACCCGCATAAATAAACAACTCGCTCCATTTACATTTTGTACAAGGGAATCTCGTGTTAAATATTCACATCGCTGTTAGTCATTGCTCCGGTAAAAAGCATTCTTAATTCACAATGTGTCAAATTTAGCAAGAGCTTTCACAAGACACTTGGACAGATACATGGATAGGAAATGGGCCAAATACAGGCAAATGGGACATTTAGATGGGGCACCTTGGTTGGCATGGATGAGTTGGGCCGAAGGGCCTGTTTCAAAGCTGCATTGCTCCGAGACTCTGCAAGAGAAACTAGATGTGATTTTCTCACTTCACCCGAATTTCACATGCTGGTGTTGACCAACTAAATATGCTCAGATAAGAATGTTTCATGCAGCTGAATCTATAAAATCTAATAAACTACATGGAGTGTCCCCAGTGCCGGAGAGAATTGGCAAGGCTTGAAGAGTCTGCCCTTGTGTAGGAAGGTCCAGAACAGCAGCCAAGGGCAGTGCATTGTTAACCTCGAACAACCTTCTCAGAGAGATTTATACGGTCGAGCGGCACGGTGGTGCAGCGGTAGAGTTGCTGCCTCACAGCTCCAGAGACACAGGTTCCATCCTGACAATGAGTGGTGTCTATATGGAGGTTGCATGTTCTAACTGTGACTATGTGGGTTTCCTCAAGTTGCTGCGGTTTCCTCCCACACTCCAAAGCAGCTTGTCTTTAGATAGGTGACGTTTCACAGAGTGCTGGATTAACTCAGCGGGTCAGGCAGCATCTGTGGAGAACATGGATAGGTGACGTTTCACAGAGTGCTGGAGTAACTCAGCGGGTCAGGCAGCTTCTATGGAGAGCATGGATAGGTGACGTATCGGTCACTGAAGAAGAATTAGGAGGGGTGCCAGCCCGAAATGTCTCCTATCCATGTTGACCCACTGAGTTAGTCCAGCACTTCATGCCTTTATTCTTGTAAACCAGCATCTGGAGCTCCTTGCTTCCACATACATTTCATAGTTGAACACAATATATTTTATAAAAATGATTGTCAAAGGTGAATGAACAACATTACTCTGTTCTTTAACAGCTGTGGGTATTCAAATGAAGCTGGAGTTTTTCCAGAAGAAGTTCTGGACTGCAAGCCGACAGGTGAGCACCTTGTATATAACTTACTTGTATATTTATAATCTTTATATTATATTTGTATCTTTATAATGTTTGCTCATCACATGCTGGTTAAAATCATTTGTGTCACTGTAACAGCAAAGACATCTTTTAATCATGTCAGAGTCCGAGAGTGATACAGGGTGGAAACAGTCCCTTTGGCCCAACTTGCCCACATCAGCCAACATGTTCCAGCTACTCTAGTCCCACCTGCCTGCATTTGGTCCATATCCCTCCAAACCAGTACTATCTATCCATGCACCTGTCTATTTGCTTCTTAAATGTTGCAATAGTCCCTGCCTCAACTACCTCTGGCAGCTCGTCCCTGACACTCACCACCCTTTGTGTGAAAATATTCCCCCTAAATAGGTTCCTATTAAATCTTTTCCCCTTCATCTTAAACTTATGTCCTCTGGTCCTCGATTCTCCTACTCTGGATAAGAAACTGTGTTCCTCTCATGATTTTATCAATGAGATAACTCTGAATCACGATAACGCTGAAGAAGTGTCCGACCCGAAACGTCACCTCTCCATGTTGTCCACAGATGCTGCCTGACCTGCTGAGTTACTCCAGCACTTTGTCTTTTTGTTGACATTTTTGAATACATTTTGTGTTGCAGTCCCTCAAAACCAATCTGTTCAAATTCCAGCTGGTCTCCTAAAGCACACCATGTTACATATAAAGCAAGTATATCTATCTTCTTATTGTAATGAATACACCATTCCTCTTTGAAAGACACAACTTATTCTGTATCTCAGAAAAAAAAGTATGAGCAACATAATGTATTACACATTGGACTATTATTGTCCTTTGGACTATTATTCTGGGGAACATCCAAGCGAAAGCTGGAATATATATGAAAGGGGGAATCACTGGACATAGAAGTTACTCCATAATCAGCTCAGGAAAATTGCCATTGTTAGGATCTTAATACATATATAAGAACATAGAAAAGCTAACATCAATTATTCAAATTATAGGTCAGCTTCTCAAAAACCAGAAAGACAATTTTCAAACGTTGTGACTTCTATCTGTGATGACTTGTTTGCTGGACAAGATTTAATCAGTTTACATCAAAATCAAATCTATTTCATTTCTCCAATGATTGGGCTTGTCAGTCCCCAGTAATCCTGCCCGATCTCCCCGTCAATTACAGCTAAACTCGACCCGAAACGTCGCCTATCTCCTTCGCTCCTTAGATGCTGCTGCACCCGGTGAGTTTCTCCAGCTTTTTGTGTAACCCACAGCTAAACTCTATCCTGCCTTCAAAAAGGTAAATAGTTATTTCAGCGCAAGCATATTTCCAGCCATTTAAAATTCAATTAGTGCAGACACAAACAGCTGGAGTAACTCAGCGGGACAGGCAGCGTCTCTGGAGAGAAGGAATGGGTGACGTTTTGGGTCGAGACCCTTCTTCTGATGTCACCCATTCCTTCTCTCCATTGATGCTGCCCGTCCCACTGTGTTACTCCAGCATTTTCATAGAATCATAGAATCATAGAAAATAGGTGCAGGAGTAGGCCATTTGGCCCTTCGAGCCTGCACCGCCATTCAATATGATCATGGCTGATCATCCAACTCAGTATCCTGTACCTGCCTTCTCTCCATACCCCCTGATTCCTTTAGCCACAAGGGCCACATCTAGCTCCCTCTTAAATATAGCAAATGAACTGGCCTCAACTACCTTCTGTGGCAGAGAATTCCACAGACTCACCACTCTCTATGTGAAAAAAGATCTTCTCATCTCGGTCCTAAAAGACTTCCCCCTTATCCTTAAACTATGACCCTTGTTTTGGAGTTCCCCAACATTGGGAACAATCTTCCTGCATCTAGCCTGTCCAACCCCTTAAGAATTTTGTAAGCCTCTATAAGATCCCCCCCTCAATCTGCTAAATTCCAGCGAGTACAAGCCGAGTCTATCCACTCTTTCTTCATATGGAAGTCCTGCCATCCCAGGGATCAGTCTGGTGAACCTTCTCTGCACTCCCTCTATGGCAAGAATGTCTTTCCTCAGATTAGGAGACCAAAACTGTACGCAATACTCCAGGTGTGGCCTCACCAAGACCCTGTACAACTGCAGTAGAACCACCCTGCTCTTGTACTCAAATCCTTTTGCTATGAATGCCAACATACCATTCGCTTTCTTCCCAGCCTGCTGCACCTGCATGCCTACTTTCAATGACTGGTGTACCATGACACCCAGGTCTCGTTGCATCTCCCCTTTTCCTAATCAGCCACCATTCAGATAATAATCTACCCTCCTGTTTTTGCCGCCAAAGTGGATAACCTCACATTTATCCACATTATACTGCATCTGCCATGCATTTGCCCACTCACCCAGCCTATCCAAGTCACCTTGCAGCCTCCCAGCATCCTCCTCACAGCTAACACTGCCCCCCAGCTTCGTGTCATCCGCAAACATGGAGATGTTGCATTCAATTCCCTGATCTAGATCATTAATATATATTGTAAATAGCTGGGGTCCCAGCACTGTGCCTTGCGGTACCCCACTAGTCACTGCCTGCCATTCTGAAAATGACCCGTTTACTCCTACTCTTTGCTTCCTGTCTGCCAGCCAGTTCTCTATCCACATCAATACTGAACCCCCAATACCGTGTGCTTTAAGTTTGTATGCTAATCTCTTATGTGGGACCTTGTCGAAAGCCTTCTGAAAGTCCAGATATAACACATCCACAGGTTCTCCCTTATCCACTCTACTAGTTACATCTTCAAAAAATTCAATAAGATTCGTCAGACATGATTTACCTTTCATAAATCCATGCTGACTTTGTCCAATGATTTCCCCACTTTCCAAATGCGCTGCTATCCCATCTTTAATAACTGACTCTAGCAGTTTCCCCACTACCGATGTTAGAATAACTGGTCTGTAATTCCCCGTTTTCTCTCTCCCTCCTTTTTTAAAAAGTGGGGTTACATTAGCTACCCTCCAATCCTCAGGAACTACTCCAGAATCTAAAGAGTTTTGAAAATAATTTGTGTCGACCTTTGATTTAGACCAGCATCTGCAGTTCTTTCGTACATCAATTAGTTCAGAGTTTGATATATTCTGACTTTCCCTTTCAATTCTTGCAAACGGTGGAGGTGAAATGAAATGATCAAAGATTTCAAAGTTGAGCAGTGTTGTGTTCTGTTTCCCTGGAGTGGAAACACCAGAGTCAATATCTCAGTTGTAAGTGAAATATCCAATGATTGAAATAAGCTGCCAAATTGTAGCAGAGTTTGTCCATTATTTTAGACCACAGAGACCACATGACAAACTGCTGCTTTGATTCCCAGTAGACAGGTACATGGATTGGACAGGTTTGGAGGGATAGGAGCCAAACGCAGACAGGTGGGACTAGTGTAGATGGGGCATGTTGGTCGGTGTGGGCAAGTTGGGCCGAAGGGCCTGTTTCCACGCAGTACCACTCTATGACTGTGACACAGGAGCAGAATTAAGCCATTTGGCCCATCGAGTCTGATCCACCATTTGATCATGGCTGATCTATTTTTCCCTATCAACCCCATTATACTGTCTTTCCCCATACATAACTCTAGACACCTTTACTAATCAAGAACCTATCAATATCCACTTTAAAAAATACCCAATGATGTGGCCTCCACAGCCATCTTTGGCAATGAATTCCACAGACTCACCGCCCTCAGGCTAAAGAAAATCCTCATCTCCTTTCTAAAGGTATGTTCTTTTATTCTGACCCTGTGCCCTCTGGTCCTAGACTCTCCCCTACGTTAGTACACTCATGGTAAATGTAAGGCTCACTAGATATATCTAAAGCAAAAAGAAACTCTTGTCTATTACTGTGGTCATTCTGGAACATTAAATCTGATGCAGATTTGTAATGGAATTTGGTGGAAACTCAATTTTAGAATTTGACAGGGTGTTATTTGACAATTGGCATTTGTTGAAATATGACCTGCCCAGAGATTGTGTCGTTTAGCAGGTCACTTCACGTGTCCGTGTGACTCAGGTACTTTGCCTCCTTTCAAAACATTATTCCCTTATCATGTATCTGTACACTGTACATGGCTCGATTATAATCATGTATTTTTTATTTCCGCTGACCGGTTAGCACGCAACAAAAGCTTTTACCGTACCTTGGTACACGAGACAATAAACTAACTCAACTGAAGTGTAACATGCAGTCAATCAAGTCCTTAGGCATTTGTTCCATGTCTGTCCATGTCTTGCCTGTTAAAGTGTCTGTGTGAATTTCTTTTGACTGCAGTGTCTGTACCTGAGTCCACCACCTTTGGCAGTGAACTTCAGCAATGAACTACTCTCTGTAGAGTGAGTGGAGTAATTGTAGTAAATAACTTCAGCAACAGATTGGCCCCATCAAGATGCAGCACAGAACGCCACATGAGATCCTTCTGCCCTGCGGCTATCAAACTGTACAACTCCTCCCCCTTCTGTCATGGAGTAGACTAAGACTCCCCCCCCCCCCCCCCAAATCTTTGCACATCCCCAATCCTTTCCACTCGTCACTTTAGTTTCATGTATCTTGTGTTTTATGACTGTTGGCAGATCAATTTCCCTCCTGGGATAAATAAAGTTCTATGGTATCGTATCATAGCGTATCACAACGGTAGATCCTCTTGAGTCACCTCTAGGTAAATGCACAGAGACGTTTACCCAGCGTACGGGGGTTAAAAACAACGGGACTTGTGTTGAAGGTGGGAGGGGCAAGATTTAACACAACCCTCTTTCACACAGTGGGTGGTGGGTCTATTGAACAAGCTGCCAGGGGAGGTAGTTGATGCTGACACAGCAACACAGGGGCAGCACAGTGGTACAATGGTAGAGCAGCTGCCTCACAGCCCCATTGTCCATAGTTCTTCCCCCCTGCCCCCTCCCTCACTAGGGGTCCCCATTGTCCATAGTCCTTCCTGCCCCCTCCCCCCTGCCCCCTCCCCCCTGTCCCCTCCCACACTACGGGTCCCCATTGTCCCCTCCCACACTACGGATCCCCATTGTCCATAGTTCTTCCCCCCTGTCCCCTCCCACACTACGGATCCCCATTGTCCATAGTTCTTCCCCCCAGCCTCCTCCCCCACTACGGATACCCATTGTCCATAGTTCTTCCCCCTGCCCCCTCCCCCACTAGGGGTCTCCATAGTTGTGCCCCCCCCCCCGCCCCACGCCGCCTGCCCCTTTGTTCCTGCCCTCTGCAGTGCCGTCCTCACGTCACGTGGTCCGCCCTCGTCGGTCGGTTGGCACCATCGGCCCCCACACCGACCCCTCGACCCTTGCCGCCGGGTCCTCTCCGGGCGCCTCTGTGGCACCGATTCCGGCCCCAGCCACGGGCTGTGTCGACACCGGGGCCGATGGCCACAGGCTCCGATCCGTGGGGGCTGCGCGACCCGCCGGGAGGCGATACCCTGCCTCTCCCCACTTCCCCTGTGTTGGTGTTCGTTGTGGTCCAAGGCAACAAAGTGCAGTTGTAGCTGCGCCTGGCAACGATTGCTTTCCACAGAAACATGAACTCAGTCCAAAACCCTGGAAGTCCACTGCCAAACCCCTCCCTTTGAATCAAAGCTCACTCTACAGCCCCCTTGATTCTGGAGAGCAACAGACTTTGAGAGCATTATAATAACAGGAGAAATCAGTAACTCACCTGCAAACCATTTATGATGCCTGTAAACCGTGCAGGGTGGGGCCTCCCTGCTGCTTGACATTTGTACACTTGCACAAAGTTAGAAGATGGCACACGGCACACTGCAGAAGCAAGTGGCTGCTCACCGCCAGACCAGTGGCAGATTAACACTGCACATTGACCACTGCCAGAGAACCTAGAACAGTACAGCACAAGTACAGGCACTTCACCCCACAATGTCTGTACCCAACATGATGCCAGTGTAGTGACAGACCAACTCTTACCTACCTGCGCCTCATCCACATCCCTCCATTCCCTCAACATCCATGTGTCTATCCCAAAAGAGGACACAAAAGGCTGGAGTAACTCAGCGGGTCAGGCAGCGTCTGTGGAGAACATGGATAGGTGACGTTTCACAGAGTGCTGGAGTAATTCAGCGGGTCAGGCAGCATCTGTGGAGAACATGGATAGGTGACGTTTCACAGAGTGCTGGAGTAACTCAGCGGGTCAGGCAGCATCTGTGGAGAACATGGATAGATGACGTTTCTGGTCGGGACCCTTCTTAAGACTCCCCTTGGACAAGGTTCTCAACCCGAAACACCACCCATTCCTTCTCTCCAGGTATGCTGCCTGTCCCGCTGAGTAACTCCAGCATTTTGTGTCTATCTTGGGTGTAAAGCAGCATCTGCAGTTCCAGCATCTGCGGTCCACATAATAGCAGAGCTAACTATGAATTCCATTTACCCATCACACTGTATGCGTTCCCCGAGCTGACGATGTTGTGTTCTTTTGCAGTGTGCTTCACTGGATGGGAAGTGCAGCATTAGTTGTGACGATGAGGTAAGTACTAGCTGGCTTTGCCAACCGATACTTAAAGTATATGGGCCTGGAAATGGGATCATGTCACACTCATTTAATAGACATGTGGCTTGGGAAAGTCTCCTAATGAGGCTAGCAGCCCACAGTTCGACCTGTGGAACACACACTGCTCTGCCGTGCTCACTCATCCAGTTGCACACTAAACTCTGGTGAATCAGGGTCTTCTCCAATAAAATAATGCACCTTTATCATGGTCATACTGTATCAGTTTCATATCAGTCTCCACCTCATCGTGAATTGTGCTGCATGCTATCCTGATGCTTATTTTTTGACAATATGTTGCATGTTTTGTATTTACAGATCATAAATTGTTACCTCATCGATAACAATGGATTCATTTTGGTGTCGGAGAATTTTGATGAGGTGAGTTTGCACAAAGCAATGCTGCTTCTGCCAAGCATGATGTTGGAAGTGATAAACTGCATGAACTAGTCACGTCCTCGCATGAACACTCCTGAGTGTCGGATTCCCCACGTCGTCACCCTGCCAGGAGACCTCTTCTGCATCATGCCTTGCCTGTTGGGTTTGGTCAGCTCAAGTTGTCCCTGCGTTGAGTACAAGAGTCACGATACAGTACAAGTCATCTTACAGCCCTGTAGGAGTTTGCATGGGCCAGACTTCACGTAGTTCTGGTTGCCCCATTACAGGAAGGATGTGGGGGCTTTGGAGAGGGTGCAGAGGAGGGTTACCAGAGTGGTGTCTAGATTAGAGGGCATTAGCCGTCTTGAGAGGTTAGGACAAACGTGGATTGTTTTCTCTGGGACGTTGGGAGGGAGGGAGACCTGATGGAAGTATATAAAATTATGAGGCACTGATGGGGTAGACAGTCAGAATATTTTTCCAAAGGTGGGAATGTCAAAGACTAGAGGGCAAGAGGAGATAAAATATCTCCATTATAAAATATGAAGGAGCAATGTGGGGCATGTATTTTACACAGAGGGTGGTGGGTGCCTGGAACGCACTGCCGGGGATGCAGATGGAGGCAGGTACAAGTGGCTTTTAGATAGGCACATGGATTTGCAGGGAATGGAGGGGTGTGGATCATGTGCTGGTAGAGGAGACTATGGCAGTTGAAGTTGTCATTGTGTTTAGCACAGACATTGTGGGCCGAATGGTCTGTGCTGGTCTATGTACTACACGTTTGTGAACTTCTGGCAATGTCTAAACGGCATCACGAGATCTAACTTTGCATCTATTGGTTCAGTTAGACAGAGACCTGGGCTTCCAGCTTCCAACTACAGAGAAGGTGCAATGTAGATGTGAGCTGGCTGAATGGACGTCAGTTACTTTGCCCACCTCTTTTGTAGTCACATGCAAGGCCTAAAAAGACTTGCAGATAGACTTGTTTGATCTGTTCGTAAACATATAACAGCAAGCAAATCACTTCAATAAACAAATCCATTCATTGTATAGGAACAAAACTGCAGATGCTGGATTAAACCAAAGATAGACACAGAGTGCTGGAGTAACTCAGCGGGTCAGGCAGCATCTGTGGAGAACATGGATAGGTAACGTTTTGGGTTGGGACCCGTCTTCAGTCTGAAGAAGGGTCTCGACTCAAAACATCACCTTCTCCAGAGATGCTGCCTGACCCGCTGAGTTACTCCAGCGTTTAGTGTCTGTCACAGCAGTTCATTGCCGTTCTTTTTTCCCACAGAGGTGAAGCCTCCAGTTCATTCCGTGTGGACATTGCAACGACCTTTAGAGCCAGTGCTCAACACAGTGGCACTACTGTGTTTAGTTTCATAGAAACATAGAAAATAGGTGCAGGAGTAGGCCATTCAGCCCTTCGAGCCAGCACCACCATTCAAAATGTCATGGCTGATCGTCCACAATCAGTACCCCGTTCCTGCCTTCTCCCCATATCCCTTGATTCCGTCAGCCCTAAGAGCTAAATCTAACTCTCTTGAATACATCCAATGAATTGGCCTCCACTGCCGTCTGTGGCAGAGAATCCCACAACTGGAGATGTATTTCTCAGCAGCACTAAATCATCAAAGGCTTTCTTCAGTATAATTCTGTACTTTGCAGATGCTGCTGCAATTGCAATAGCTAACTTTGTGTTCAAAGTCAAGTTAGTTACAAAATAAAGGCTAAAATTGGCAAAATACTTATCTGCAGTTGACAGCAATTGGTGGCTCAGAAGAAATTCAGAATACGTTTCCAATTGCGAATCAAACAAATGTTGGCTATTTTCCCTTTTGTGGTTAAAATTGTGGCATTAATGGGAATGTTTATGTAATCATAATCTAATGTTGAACTTTCAGAGGCATGGACATCTGTGTGAGTGCAGTAACAGTCTCTGACAGTTGTTCACATGTTTCCAATACACCATCATTAAACAGTGGATGCAGTCCACATTCCTAATTAAAATATTTCCAAATGTCCTGTCATTTCCCATCTAAGTAGTTAAAGGAATTACTTTAGTTTAGGAAAGATTCGAGAGGGACTGCATTAACTTTGCACTCTCAAGCACAAGTTAATGTCCTTAGACAATAGACAATAGGTGCAGGAGTAAGCCATTCAGCCCTTTGAGCCAGCACCGCCATTCACTGTGATCATGGCTGATCATCCACAATCAGTACCCCGTTCCTGCCTTTTCACCATATCCCCTAACCCCACTATCTTTAAGAGCTCTATCTAACTCTCTCTTGAAAGTATCCAGAGATACTTCTGAGGCAGAAAATTCCACAGATTCACAACTGTCTCGGTGAAAACGTTTTTCCTCACCTCCGTTCTAAATGGCCTACCCCTTATTCTTAAACTGTGGCCCCTGGTTCTGGACTCCCCCAACATCGGGAACATGTTTCCTGCCTCTAGCGTGTCAATCCCTTAATAATCTTTCTGTTTCAATATGATTCCCTCTCATCCTTCTAAATTTAAGTCCAGCCTATCAACATTTGACAGTCCTGCCATCCTGGGAATTAACCTGGTGAACCTATGCTGCACTCCCTCAATAGCAAGAATGTCCTTCCTCAAATGTGGAGACCAAAACTGCGCACAATACTCCAGGTGTGGTCTCACTAGGGCCCTGTACAACTGCAGAAGGACCTCTTTGCTCCTATACTCAACTCCTCTTGTTATGAAGGCCACCATTCCATTGGCCTTCTTGGTTTGCAGCGTAATCAATATGTCCAAATGTGACACTGCTGGATAATTAAAGTGCTGCAGCTTTGTGGTATTTATCATGTGTGTAATATGCCATACTCACGTTCATAAGTGATAGGAGCAGAATTAGGCCATTCGGCCCATTAAGGCTACTCCATCATTAAATCTTGTCTGATCTACCTGCCAAGTTTGAATGGCAGAGAAGACTAAATTCTCCATACATTTGTAAATGTTGGCAAACAATGTGGATTAAGAAGAATTAGCTTTGTTTGGTTTTTATATACAGCATAGAAACAGGCCCTTCAGCCCATTGTATCCCCGCTGACCATCGATCACCCGTACACTAGCTTTATGTCATAGAGTCATACAGCGGTTTGGCCCAACTTGCCCACACCGGCCAACATGTCCCAGCAACACAAGTCTCACCTGCCCACATTTGTCCCATACCCCTCTAAACCTGTCCTATCCTACACCCTGGGGCAATTCACCAACAAACCTGCATGTTTGTAGTCTTTGGATGTTTTGCTCAGGATGGAGGTAACTTGTTGTCTGTCACCCTTTAGGTTTTCTGTTTTGTTTCTAACCGATAGGGACTGTATTTTAAATATTCTATGAATGTAGGGACATTTCTGACATTTCTGTCATGAAGACCAGTCCAGTGTTATTTTAGTTTAACTTAGTCTAGTTTCGAGATACAGCGTGGAAACTGACCCTTCGGTCCGCGCTGACCAGCGATCCCCGCACATTAACAAATCCTACACACACTAGGGATAATTACACAAACACCAAGCCAATGAACCAACAAACCTGTATGTCTTTGAAGTGTGGGAGGAAACCAAAGGTCCCGGAGAAAACCCATGCAGGTCGCGGGGAGAACGTACAAACTCCGTACAGACAGCACCCGTAGTCAGGATGGAACCTGGGTCTCTGGCGCTGTGAGGCAGCAACTCTACCGCTGCACCACCTTGCGACCCCTTATTGAGAATGTTTCAGAACTTCAACATTGTGCTCGACGTTTGTTTATTTTGGTGAACAACAACAGGAAACATCAAGCAGTATTTTAAATAATCGAAGTGACTACAATCCAACATAATGTGTTGATAACACCAGCACAGGAAAGAATGATTTAATAATACGTGGGATATATGTCCCACAAATAAATAAATGCCGGCTCTTAAACTACTGAGTGATGTGGTTTTTAATTCAATCCACCTGTGGCATCCTTTGTAGAAACATTCCTAAAAACTGAAAAACATATATTTGTTAAATAAACAGCTATATTAAATGCAGAAATATTTGTCATAGTTGAACGGCAAAATGTTGTTTCAACGGCTTCCGCACAAACCGCAGTCCCAAGAAGAACTAGAAGCAGAGACGACTTTGACCATTAATGATCCACGGTTCAGACTCGCAGTCAAACAGAACCGAGATAAAATTCATGTTTTCTCATGTTTGAATGGGAGAGATTGGTCTTTCTGCAAATATGCCTGAGATAGAGGGAACCCCATGTGTTTCTCATTTCCAACTCACAACTATGAGTTGATATGGAGATTACATAATCAGATTACCACTGAAATATTATCCCATAAACATCTCTCATATTTAATGGAAGGAACACTTGGAATAAAACTGAAACGGTCTAGAATTTTTCATCAGATTCTTCAATTAGTTTCCTTTATTGCACGTATCGGTTTTCTCATCATAATATAGAAGAATGTGGTGTGAATTGTCTGGATTATAAACCCATCATTGTATCTTGATCCAATCAGTCCATTTGTCCATTCTGAAAACCTTGTTGTACATGGTCACGCTGTTTCCAGCAGTGTGAGTGCTGGCTAAATGTGGGCAATCCCAGTATTGTTGCCATGCCAACTGATCTCAGTCTCACCTACAGAGGAGATACCCGCCACTTGATCCTAAAGTCATTCCACCCAAAGAAGGCAGGAAATGTTGAAGGAATCACCCACAATTCCTGAATTCACTTTGGCAATCATTTACAGTCAGTAAAATTAAGGTTTAAAATCATTTAGTTTAGTTTAGAAATACAGCTTGGAAACAGGCCCTTCGGCCCACCGAGTCCGCACTGACCAGTGATTCCCGCACATTAACACTATCCGACACACACTAGGGACAATTTTTACACACATGCCAAGCCAATTAACTTACAAACCTGTACATCTTTGGAGGAAACCAAAGATCTCGGAGAAAACCCACGTGGTCACGGGGAGAATGTACAAACTCCGTACAGACAGCACCCATAGTCAGGATTGAACTGGGGTCTCTGGCGCTGTAAGTGCTGTAAGACAGCAACTCCACCGCTAAGCCACTGTGCCGTTCGATTTAAGTTTCTCAATCTTGTTAAAAGGCTAGTTTAATCTCCCTTGCACTTAATTTTCTTGTTTTTTCCCCAAACTATTCTTTGGACCAAAGGAGCCCCAAACATAATTAACAACAAAAAATGACCTTCTTATCGGAGTTTACATTTCCCATGGAAACTTGGTGTTCTGAGCATTGAGAAGTATCGGCAGACAAACGTACGGCTGAGGAAGGAGGTGGTGAGAGTGGTGACAGAGCTTGGATTTAGAGATAAGCTTTGCTATGAGAGTGCATGTTGGGCAGTGGGAGATGTTGCCGGACAAATTCCAGGGACGTGGTCCTTGATGACTGAAGGAACACTACTAGCATGTCTGAAGAAGGGTCTCCACCCGAAACGTCACCCATTCCTTCTCTCCAGAGATACTGCCTGTCCCGCTGAGTTACTCCACCGTTTTGTGCCTGTCTGCGAGGAAGGAAGGGGTGCATGAAATCCAGAGAGAGATAGAGAGCGGGGCAGAGTGCGGGGAGAGTGTGGTCGCTACACAGCTGGAGAAAGGTATAGAGTGAGTTATGGTAAAGAAGCCACATGGCATGCTTGCTTTCAGAGGTCGGGGCATTGAGTGCAAGAGTCAGGAAGGCCCGATGCAGCTGTATCGGAGTTTGGTCCGGCTGTATTACAGTATTTGTGCAGTTCTGGTCATTCCGTTACAGGAATGATGTGCAGGCTTTGGAGAGGGTGCAGAGGACGTTTACCAGTGATGCCTGGATTAATGGGTATCAGTGACAGGGAGAGGTTGGACAGGCTTGGGTTGTTTTCTCTGGAATGCCAGAGGTTGTGGGGAGACCTGATGGAGGTATATAAAATGATGAGAGGCAGAGATACCTTCAGCACCATCCCCAGAAGTGTATTGCCAGGTCCATGGATAGGAAATGAGCCAAACACAGGCTGGTGGGAGTCGTGTAGATGAGGCTTCATGGTCAGCGTGGGCAAGTTGGGCAGAAGACCCTTTCACTCTCCCTTTCATCCATCAGATGTTCAGTACTAGTTATGTGAATCATACATCATGTGAAATATTTATTTCTTAACAGATGACTGCTTGCCACATGGCAACTTTTAGTTTAGTTTAGAGGTACAGAACAAAAACAGGCCCTCTGGCCCACCGAGTCCGTGCCGACCAGCAATCCCCGCACATAAACACTATCCCACACACACTAGGGACAATTTTTACATTGATACCAAGCCAATTAACCTACAAACCTGTACGTCTTTGGAGTGTGGGAGGAAACCGAAGATCGTGGGGAAAACCCATGCAGTCATGGGGAGAACGTGCAAACTCCGTGCAGACAGCGCCGGTAGTCAGGATGGAACTGCAGGTCTATGGTGCTGTAAGCCCTGTAAGGCAGCAACTCTACCGCTGCACCACTGTGCCGCCCTTTTAAAAACATCTTTCCACATGTAGCACATGATGTTCTTATAAAGAGAAAAAATAAATGTTGCAAGTGTCTTTTTTTAAGCTTCCACAGCTGGCCTTTCCTGTAGTGTCTGTATGGTGACCACCCTGACTACTGGGTCTGTCAATTAGAAACATAGAAAACAGGTAAAGGAGTAGACCAGTCGGCCCTCGAGCCAACACAGCCATTCACTATGATCATGGCTGATCATTCACAATCAGTATTGCACAATCGTTCCTGCTTTCTCCCCATATCCCTTGATTCTGTCAGCCCTAAGAGCTAAATCTAACTCAGTAATTCACGATATTACTGAGCTCTTCCAAACCTGTGTGTGCAACATTGCAACACCAGAATGGTCACGCTCCAGCACCCTGTCTCTTGCAATTCACTACGAGCACTCCCTCGAAAATAGTTTGCTGTTCCATCTCTCCCCAGACTGGGACGTTCTTTGGCAAAGTGGAAGGGGCGGTCATGAATAAACTAATGATGATGGGATCGTTTAAACGGTAAGAATAAGCCCTGGAGCAATTTATATCACGCAGCCTGACATTTGATGCACTTTCCCAATGTCAATGATGAATAAACATGACTTTATTTAAATATTCGATAAATAAAACTGATTATTTCTGTGATGTTGCCAGCGTTTGGGAATGTAATTTTTCACTCAATCCCTGATTGTCTCTCGACCTGTCCAGTATGTGAAGGATCAGACGTTCAAAGGCTTGAAGCTTGTTTTATGTCAGTGTGTAATCTACAGAGGCACGGTGTGCAGGAGGCTGAGGGGTGATCTTACAGACATCATCAGGGAGAATAGATAGTGTGAACGTAAAGGTGAAAACGTGAAAAGGGAAAGATTTTTTGTTTGGTTTAGTTCAGAGATGCAGCACGGAAACAGGCCGTTCGGCCCACCGAGTCCGCTCCGACCAGCAAACCCCGCACATTAGCACAAGCCTACACACACTAGGGACACTTTACATTATACCAAGTATACAAACACAGGCCAATTAACCTACAAACCTGTACGTTTTTGGAGTGTGGGAGGAAACCGAAGATCTTGGAGAAAACACACTTAGGTCACGGGGAGAACGTACAAAACCCGTACAGACAGCACCTGTAGTCGGGATCGAACCCTGGTCTCCGTCGCTATAAGTGCTGGAAGGCAGCAACTCTACCGTGCCAACCTAATAGCAACCTGAGGGGCAACACTTTTACACAGAGGGTGGTGAGTGTATGGAACGAGCTGCCAGAGGAGGGAGTTGAGGCAGGGACTATAACAGCATTGATAAGACATTGGGACAGGTAGTCAAGTGAAGAGCCAAGAGAGTTTTATTGTCATGGATAAGACATGTTTACAGGGCTATGGGTAACTTGGATATATTAATTTTAAATGTGGAATTTTGAAGATTTGTGGGTGGAAGTTTGCAAGGAGAAACAGCCAGAGCAATGTGTCTCTCCTAAATTGAACGTTAAATGAATTGAAATTGCATAAATGTAAAATGTCACCTGTTTACTATTCTAATGTAAACAGTAACAGCTAACTGGAGTAGGAACCTTACACACAAGGCACCAATTCAGTTCTTTAAAAGGATTATTGCTGCCATTAGAATGAAATGTCACGCTAACAGTGGCCTCTTCATAGCTGAATAATGCCTTCAGTCTAATGCTGATTAAATTAGGAGCAGCTTATGAAGTAATGTACCCTACTTGATGCTGCTCTCTGGCAAACTGCTGCAAAGTTAATAAAGGTGGATAGCATGAGGAAGCACCTGTCCAATGTAAGTCTAGTTATTCAGCTCCTCATCAATAACGCCCACAACACAGAAAATAGTTTGTGTTTGACCCTCTTGTTTCCCTTAGATGGGTGCAAACATGCACCAGAACCTGTGGAAGAACACCTTCAGTGTAATAGTGTTTTTATATTTGTTAATAAGCCTGGATCTAATGTACCTTGTGCTTTTCTACTATTCCATTATTTTAATAATAATAATATAATAATAATAAAAATCTATTGACCAAGTGTGTACAAATACAAGGAATGTTCCCTGCTCGCAAAAGGATAAAAACACCATGTACAGCAGACAATCACAAATGAAACATTATAATTTAAACATGTGAAACTAATGTACCAGAGTAAAAGAGTATGTTGTGGTCGCTTGCTGTTGAAGTATTACTTCTCATTTTGATTTGTAATATCTTCTCGTGTTTCTTTTCCCATGAAGTAGTTTTCTGTTTTTTGATTTTTTAGAGTAACACTTTATGACTACCAAGCCGTGTGCAGATCAACAGCAGACAACAGCGGCAGTGCACCTAGCTTATTGGATGTAAGTAGTGGCAGTCATACACTATACACCCAGATACATGTGGCAAGTTATCTAAGCAGGGCCATGATGCTTTGGTAGGTGCGTGCCAATTTCAAACACAATTCAAATAAATAGTCAACAGACAACATACAATAGGTGCAGGAGTAGGCCATTCGGCCCTTTGAGCCAGCACCGCCATTCAATGTGATCATGGCTGATCATCCCCAATCAGTACCCCGTTCCTGCCTTCTCCCCATATCCCCTGACCTCGCTATTTGTAAGAGCCCTATCTAGCTCTCGCTTGAAAGCATCCAGAGAACCTGCCTCCACCGCCCTCTGAGGCAGAGAATTCCACAGACTCACCACTCTCTGTGAGAAAGAGTGTTTCATCGTCTCCATTCTAAATGGCTTACTCCTTATTCTTAAACTGTGGCCCCTGGTTCTGGAAAGGCCTGGATAGAGTGGATGTGGAGAGGATGTCTAGGACCAGACGTCACAGCCTCAGAATTAAAGGACTTCCTTTAGGAAGGAGATGGGGAGGAATTTCTTTAGTCAGAGGGCGGTGAATCTGTGGGATTCTTTGCCACAGAAGACTGTGGAGGCCAAGTCAGTGGATATATTTAAGATATATAGGTAGATAGATTCTTGATTAGTACAGGTGTCAGAGGTTATGGGGAGAATGCAGGAGAATGGGGTTAGGGAGAAGAGATAGGATCAGCCATGATTGAATGGCGGGGTAGACTTGATGGGCCGAATGGCCTAATTCTGCTCCTACAACATGAACTTCTGAATTGACCGGGATCCCAATATTAAGCCTTCAAGCCAGTTTGAGAAACCTTAAAATAAGAATATCTACATGATATATACAGAGTAAGAATAATGCCACTGTGAAAGGGTCTATAGTTAATATGATGACATTGTTCCTGCTTATCCCAGCTATGTATACATTATTGTACTATATTACATTATTATATTAAATATATCCACTGACTTGGCCTCCAAAACTTGTCAATGTTTCTATATAGAGTCATAGAGTACAGTGTGGAAACAGGCCCTTCGGCCCAACTCGCCCACACCAGCCAACAATGTCCCAGCTACACTCGGCCCACTTGCCTGCGCTTGGTCCATGTCCCTCCAAACCTGTCCTTTCCATGTACCTGTCCAAATGTTTCTTAAACGATGGGACAGTTCCTGTTTCAACTAGCTCCTCTGGCAACTCGTTCCATACACCCACCACCCTTTGTGTGAAAAAGTTACCCCTCGGATTACTATTAAATCTTTTCCCCTTCACCTTGAACGTATGTCCTCTAGTCCTCGATTCCCACACTCTGGGTAAAAGACTCAGTGCATCTACCCGATCTATTCCTCTCGTGATTTTATACACCTCTATAAGGTCACCCCTCATCCTCCTACACTTCCCGGAATAGAGACCCAGCCTACTCAACCTCTCCCTATAACTCACACCCTCTAATCCTGGCAACATCCTCGTAAATCTTTCTGAACCTTTTCAAGCATGAAATATTCAATACTCCTGAATATTTCCATAGAAATATTCCCAGGAACAGGCCCTTTGCCCACAATGTCCATGCCGAACGTCTTGTCAAGTTCCACTCATCTCCACCGCCTGCACATGATCTGTATCCCTCCATGAAAAGGTTCTGACTGTCTACCATATCTATGCCTCTCATCATTTTATAACCTTCTCAGTCTCCAATGCTCCAGATAAAACAATCCCAGTTTGTCCGACCTCTCCTCATACTTAATGCTCTCCAATCCAGGCAGCATCCTGGTCCCTAACCTGTCTAAGAAGGGTCTCGACCTGAAATATCACCCATTCCTTGTCTGCCTGTCCCCATGAGCTACTCGAGCTTTTTGTGTCTATCTTCAGCATCCTGGTAAACCTCTTCTGCACCTTCTCCAAAGCCTCCACCTCTGCCCGGTATGGAGCGAACCAAACAATATGCAATTGTTCAATAGTCCTCTAAAGTTGCATCATGACGTCCTGTCTCATCCTCAATGCCCCAACTGATGGAGGCAGGTGTACCACACGCCTCCTTTACCACTCTGTCTACTAGTGTCACCAATCTCAGCGAGCTCTGCACCTGATCCACAAGATCCCTCTGTAAATCAATGTTGACAGGTTTGTGCCACCAACTCTACGCTTTTCCCCCACATTCATCACACCAACATGCAACACTTCACACTTGCTCGGATTCAACTCCAGCTGCCACTTGTCCACTCAAAGCATTACACGTAAATCATCAACGTTTGTGATTCACCTCCTTCTTCCTTTTCCCGCTGGCAACTATAGAATTGGGGGAGTCCAGAACAAGGGGTCACAGTCTAAGGTTAAGGGGGAATTCATTTAAGACTGAGATGAGGAAAACATTCTTTACACAGCGAGTGGTGAGTCTCTGGAATTCACTGCCACAGAAGGTAGTTGAGGCCAGTTCATTGGCTATATTCAAGAGGGAGTTGGATGTGGCCCTTGTGGCTAAAGGGATCAGGGGGTATGGAGAGAAGGCAGGTATGGGATACTGAGTTGGATGATCAGCCATGAGCATATTGAATGGCGCGGCAAGGGCCAAATGGCCTACTCCTGCACCTATTTTTCTATGTTTCTTTGTTTCTATGTTTCTACCACTGAGGTTATTCGAGTGGTTTATCCATGGTCAGATTCCCCCTCTGTTCTCAGCCATTGGTCTCTGTGTGAGTGCCAGAAATGCACAAGGAAACACAGCCCATCAGTTACATGTAGCAAAATGAACGGTCCGCTCATGGTCTTTAGTTAAGGAACCCTGTTTTGTCACCTGGTCGAGTCCGTATGTCACTGTTGTCCCTGCCTTGGTAGCTGCTTCCTAATTCTGTATTGATGGGACCAATCAGTTCCACCCGACCGCCACAGATTATAACAAGACTATGCCCACATCCAGGGATCAGTTAAAGAAAAGGATTCATTGAAATGAAATTCCTTCTGAGCGGCAGAATCAGGGATCTTCATTCTCTTTGTCCTATTTTCACACCTTACACATTCTTATCTATGTATCTCCCACTCCCCTGACATCAGTCTGAAGAAGGGTCTTGACCCGAAACATCACCCATTCCTTCTCTCCAGAGATGCTGCCTGTCCCGCTGAGTTACTCCAGCATTGTGTGTCTATCTTCGGTTTAAACCAGCATCTGCAGTTCCTTCCTACACCAATGTCCTTGCTTTCTACGATGACTTGTGGTATAATTCAAATTAAAACTCCACCTTTTATATTTAAGATCAAGCAGAATCCTACAATGATTCAATGGCACTTTATTGCATGTACCTAGGCACGGTGAAGTGCTTTGTTCTGCATACAATACACAGAATGAGAAATGCTTTGCATATGATACAGAAAGTGTCACCATGTCTGGCACCGACAAAGATACAAAAATCCATATCTTGCTATGTGCTGGTTCTGTGATTTCCTGACTTGGTGCTTACGCTATTCACAACTACTTGAACTAACTGAGTTGCTTTTCCCCAGCCATATTATGTCTTCTTTGCTGCAGTGAAGTGGATTATGACAGAACTGATCTTGTAAGTACATTCCTCGTTGTGTTCTGAATCATGACTTGTTGCTCAGATTGAAATCAGTGCTTATAAATTCTGTGTGAATGTCCTCCTGATTACATTTTATCTTGATACGCTTCGTTGTCACCTTCTCCTAGCTAACAATGATCTATTGTACATTGTCCGTGATACTTTGTCCCCTTACATCAGTCTCGTTTTTACACCTTTTCCATATCTCTGTGTCTCCCTCTCCCCTGACTCTCAGTCTGAAGAAGGGTCTCGACCCAAAACATCACCCATTCCTTCTCTCCAGAGATGCTGCCTGTCCCGCTGAGTTACTCCAGCATTTTGTGTCTACCTTCAGTGTATTAATTGATCCTTTCTGTACTCTACTTACAACAAAAGCTGATATCTCTGAATGACATTGTTTAAGTATCTGTAAACACTAGCAGTTGTTCACAAACAAGGACCTTTAATTTAGTGTTCAAGAACATCAATCCGTTAAATGTGGACGATCAAATAAATATTCCGATGATAGACACAAAAAGCTGGAGTAACTCAGCAGGTCAGGCAGCATCTCTGGAGAACATGGATAGCTGACGTTTCTGTTCTGGCTTCTTGAAAGGTGCCAACTCGAAACGTCACCTATCCAGAGATGCTGCCTGACCTGCTGAATGACTCCAGAAACTTGAGTTCTACTTCTACTGGTAACTCCATACCTCCACCCGTGTGCTAATGTTGCCCCTCGGGATCCTATTAAATCTTTCCACGCTTTCACCTTAAACCTAAGTCCACTCATTGCGTGAATAATGAGTGGGTGACAAGGTGGCACAGCGGTAGAGATGCTGCCTTACAGCGCCAGAGACCCAGGTTCGATCCTGACTATGGGTGCTGTCTGTACGGAATTTGTACGTTCTCCCTGAGAGCTGCGTGTGTTTTCGCCGAGATCTTCAGTTTCCTCCCACACTCCAAAGACATACAGGATTGTAGGTTAATTGGCTTGGTATGTAATGTGAAAATTGTCCCTGGTGTGTGTAGGATAGTGTTAATGTGTGGGGATCGCTGGTCAGTGCGGACTCAGTGGGCTGAAGGGCCTGTTTCCTCGCTGTGTCTCCAAACTCAAAACCAAACTACAAAAGAGACACAGATGTTGGAGTAACTCAGGCAGCATCTCTGGAGAGAAGGAATGGGTGACGTTTCGGGTCGAGACCCTTCTTCAGACCAAACTAAATGGGACCATTTATTGCCCTAGTTTGGGCTTGCTGTCTTTCAGTGCATGTGGAGATGACTTCGCCCACCATCATCAAATAACACCTTGACGACTAGCACAATAACCACACTCCATTTCAAACAGTCAGCGTTTAACAAGTCTTCAGCACTAATGGATACCATTAACTCTCAGCTACTGTCTATTACAGATTCAAAGTGACATGTGTTTGGCATTTCAGTTTCATTTATATCACAGAATTATTTCTAAATCCGTCAAATGAGCTGGATGCCTTTAATCTCTGCACCAAAAGACTTCAAGATGCTACGAATGGAAAGATTTATCTAATGGGCCTCTGGTGAAACTGAGGCTGCTGTTGCAGTGTGCTGGACTTAAAAGGGGAAGAGAGCCGGGTGCACGTATTACACCAACATTACTATACATTTACACTGTCTGTAAAGCCTCCCATTTACTTAGGGTCCCCACACCAACATTGACCACTGCTTCCTGACACCAGTTGTTTGGATATTTGCAAGATTAAAGTAGGAACACAGTTGTTAAAGAAGGAACTGCAGATGCTGGAGAATCGAGGGTTACACAAAAAGCTGGAGAAACTCAGCGGGTGCAGCAGCATCTAAGGAGCGAAGGAGATAGGCGACGTTTCGGGTCGAGACCCTTCTTCAGACTGGTCAGGGATCAGGGAAACGAGAGATATAAACAGTGATGTGGAGAGATAAGGAACAATGAGTGAAAGATATGCAAAAAAGTATTGGTGATAAAGGAAGCAGACCATTGTAAGCTGTTTGTGGTGTGAAAATGAGAAGCTAGTGCGACTGGGGGGGGGGGGGGGGGGGGGAGATGGAGAAGGAATGTCAGGGCCAGAGAGCTGAGGGAGAGGTGGGGGGGAGGCAGTCTGGGTTAACAGAATTGAGAAAATTCAATGTTTAAGCCCAGAGGATGCAGACTCCCCAAGCGGAATATGAGGTGCTGTTCCTCCAACTTGCGGTGTTGATCACTCTGGCCGTGGAGGAGGCCCAGGACCGAGAGGTCGGATACGCAGTGGGAGGGGGAGTTGAAGTGCTGAGCCACCGGGAGGTCGGGTTGGTTATTGCGGACCGAGCGGAGGTGTTCGGCGAAACGATCGCCCAGCCTCCGCTTGGTCTCACCGATGTAGATCAGCTGGCATCTGGAGCAACGGATGCAGTAGATGAGGTTGGAGGAGGTGCAGGTGAACCTCTGTCGGACTTGGAATGACTGCTTGGGTCCCTGAAAGGAGTGGATGGGGGAGGTGAAGGGACAAGTGTAGCATCTCTTGCGGTTGCAAGGGAAAGTGCCCGGGGAAGGAGTGGAGCGGGAGGGAAGGGAAGAATTGACGAGGGAGTTGCGGAGGGAGCGGTCTTTGCGGAAGGCAGACAGGGGGGGAGATGGGAAGATGTGGCGAGTGGAGGGGTCACGTTGGAGGTGACGAAACTGGCGGAGGACTATCTGTTGTAACACAGTTAGCTGGTCTGCAGACCCAGAACTGATAACATTAGGTTTAGGTTCACCATTGTGCTGTGGTACAGTGAAACGCTTTGTTCTGCATGCTATCCACACAGATCAGATATACCATCCATAGGCATGATCAGTTCCAACTCAAGTACAATAGGTGGGCTGAAGGTAGGGTTGCCAACTTTCTCACTCCCAAATAAGGGACAAAAGGTCAAAACAAGGGACAAATTCCCGAGAGCAATTCGTTGACCCAGTTTTGGCCCAGACGCCGGACTTTGCGCACGACATCGCGCAGCCCTGGCCAAAATTCCTCAGCTGCCCCGCCGGCTGGGCTTTGTGCTCTGCTGCATGCACAGTCCGGCACCCCATCCAACTCGTGAACCGATGACCGTCCATGAGAAGGAGAGGTGGTGGTGTTAGCTGTAAGCGAAGGTCCGAAGGTCGGACAGCTGGCCGGGCAGCCGACCGACCGACGGGGCCACGGGCGAGGCGCTGCTGCTGCTGCTGCTGCTGCACTCCATGGGCTGCACTATGTTGGGACGGGTGAGGCGGGGCCGGACATGGGGCTCCGACCTGACAGTCCCCTCGACCCAAGTAGTAGCAGTGGAATACGGGACAAGGGCGATCCCGTACGGGACAAACCAATTTAGCCCAATGTACGGGATGTCCCGACAGCTGGCAACCCTAGCTGAAGGGCCTGTTTCCTGGCTCTTTGGCTCTAAGTGTGGAGTGAACGGATGTCTCTCCTTCCATATCATTCCAGGATTCCAACACTACAGCAGTCAGTCAACAGAGGAGTTGTTAAAGAAGGAACTGCAGATGCTGGAGAATCGAGGGTACACGTAAGGCTGGAGAAACTCAGCGGGTGCAGCAGCATCTAAGGAGTGAAGGAGATAGGCGACGTTTCGGGTCGAGACCCTTCTTCAACAGAGGAGTTGTTATGTGAATACCTGGACCTCCTCTGTCCCCTTCAGTGATCACTGTACATTTGTCCTCAGAAGATTCACTGTGGGGCACTTTCATATCATGTCATGTCAGGAAACTGAACTGTGACCCCCAACATAACTCAGACCAAGAAGAGTCTTGATTCGAAACGTCACCTGTTCCTTCTCTCCCGAGATGCTGCCTGTCCTGCTGAGTCACTCCAGCGTTTTGTGTCTATCTTCGGTTTAAACCAGCATCTTCAGTTCCTTCTTGCACAAAGTAGTAGACATTGTCCCCGATCTCTGCGCCAATCTACAGTATATTAATTAATAGAACAAACCAGTCGACATTGTGAATGAATGATGGCAAGTTTATCATCCTGCTGTCAAACCAGATTTACATAGATAGAAACATAGACAATAGGTGCAGGAGGAGGCCATTCGGCCCTTCGAACCAGCACTGCCATTCAATGTGATCATGGCTGATCATCCAAAATCAGTACCTCGTTCCTGCTTTCTCCCCATATCCCTTGATTCCTTTGGCCCTAAGAGCTAAATCCAACTCTCTCTGGAAAACATCCAGTGCAATGGCCTCCACTGCCTTCTGAGACAGAGAATTCCACAGATTCACAACTCTCTGGCTGAAAAAGTGTTTCCTCATCTCTGTCCAAAATGGCCTACCCCTTATTCTTAAACTGTGACTCCTGGTTCTGGACTCCCCCAACATCTGGAGCATTTTTTTCTGCATCGTAGTGGACATCTCTATAGGGATGAATGAATGTGTGCAGTATGTGAATGTAGAGTGAGGACAGTAGACAATAGGTGCAGGAGTAGGCCATTCGGCCGTTCAAGCCAGCCCCGCCATTCAATGTGATCATGGCTGATCATCCACAATCAGTACCCCCGTTCCTGCCTTCTCCCCATATCCCCTGACTCCGCAATCTTTAAGAGCCCTATCTAGCTCTCCCTTGAAAGTTTCCAGAGAACCAGCCTCCACCACCCTCTGAAGCAGAGAATTCCACACACTCACCACTCTCTGTGAGAAAAAGTGTTTCCTCATCTCTGTTCTAAATGGCTTACCCCTTATTCTTAAACTGTGGCCCCAGATATCACTCCAACGGCAATCTAACCAATATTGTCATTGGACACTACAAGCAAGCTGACAGAGCCCACTGCAAATCAAACATATCTTGAATGAGTCCTTGGTCTCTTGTCAAAATAATCAGTTGTGTGTAATTTACTCATCTATCTGGTCTGCGTCCCGCACTGTAAATTGCACCCAGCTGCATTTGAAGATACATGGATCATAACCCAGCATTTCTTTAAAGGACATTGAGAGTGACATTTTATCATTTTCTTTCAACAAAGTGACTTTGCTTTCCCGACTAAAATGATCGCAGCTGCTTACATTTTCCACAGTACTCAGCTGGGAAAATGCTTTTGCAATCAAGTGCCTCAAATAATGTCTCCCACCTTAGATCACGTGTGGGAACATCAGTGCTGAGCTGAAATCAGAAGTCAAGAATTCATCACTTGTGCAGTGAAAACTTACATTGTCTTCAATTGTTCATTGATGTTTTCAAGAGAGAGTTAGATAGAGCTCATGCGGCTAACGGAATCAAGGGATATGGGGAGAAAGCAGGAACGGGGAACTGATTGTGGATGATCCGCCATGATCATGTTGAATGGCGGTGCTGGCTCGAGGGGCCGAATGCTTCAACGCTTCACTGTTGCGTTTATTGTCACAAGCACAAACCCACTGTGAAATTATTCCCAGACCCACAGTCCATTAGAGTATTGCCGTACCCCAGCACATCCTTAATTAGCAAAGTGTACAGAAAATGTCTACTGAGCCCGCACACAACAACAATTGTAATTCTCAAAACTTTCACAGATTTCATCTTGTGGGATGGAGACAGACAAGTCTTTGGTGTCTCCATTGTTAGAGCTCTGAATGTGAAATTAGAACTTGCTCTTCCTCTGACAATACGTTCTGAAACATGTGTATAAATCATGAGAGGAAGATCAGGCAGATGAACAGAGCCCAGTGTAGGGGAATCGAGGACCAGAGGACATAGGTTTAAGGTGAAGGGGAAAAGATTTAACAGGAATCTGAGGGGTAACTTTTTCATTCAAAGGGTGGTGGGTGTATGGAACAAGCAGCCAGAGGAGGTAGTTGAGGCTGGGACTTTCCCAACGTTTAAGATGCAGTTGGACAGGTACATGGATAGGACAGATTTGGAGGGATATGGACCAAGTGTAGGCAGGCTGGACTAATGTAGCTGCGGCATGTTGGCCGGTGTGGGCAAATTGGGTTGAAGGGTCTGATTCCACGCTGTATCAATCTATGACTCTATGCAAACTCCAGTGATATTCTGGGACACAAAAGATCACAAGGGCCCTATAATATCATTCTCATTTGAGGAAAAGTGGTCTCCATTGCCGGGACGGCATTGTAACTCAGGCCTTTGATGCAAGTGATGCAACTCTGAGCCACAGATGGGAACATCTGCCTGGTGAAACAATCACACGATTTGGATTCTTTGAAACATGAGCCCTGTTCAATGCAAGACATTACGTTATTTTAAATAACCAGACTGCCTTTCGCCACCTTGATTTCTTTCTAAAATTATTCAAGAAAGAATTGAGAAGAAGAGCAGTAGAAAGCAGGGATTTCTTCACAGTGCTTTCACACATTGAACATAAAGAGTACAGCTGTGGAGCTTGTACACCTCATATAGATGCCGCCTGACCCACTGAGTTACTCCAGCACTCTGTGAAACGTCACCTATCCATGTTCTCCACAGATGCTGCCTGACCCGCTGAGTTACTCCAGCACTCTGTGAAACGTCACCTATCCATGTTCTCCACAGATGCTGCCTGACCTGCTGAGTTACTCCAGCACTCTGTGAAACGTCACCTATCCATGTTCTCCACAGATGCTGCCTGACCTGCTGATTTACTCCAGCATTTTGTGTCTATCTACAATTCTTAAAGGATTGGACAGGCAAGATGCACTAAAAATGTTCCCGATGTTGGGGGAGTCCAGAATCAGGGGTCACAGAACAAGGGGTTGAACATTTAGGACTGAGATGCGGAAACACCTTTTCACCTGGAGAGTTCTGAATCTGTGGAACTCGCGACCACAGAAGGCAGTGGAGGCCAATTCACTGGATGTTTTCAAGAGAGAGTTAAATGTAGCTCTCAGGGCTAAAGGAATCAATGGATATGGGGAGAAGGCAGGAACGGGGTACTGATTCTGGATGATCAGCCATGATCATATTGAATGGCGATGTGGGCTCAGAGGTCGAATGGCCTATTCCTGCATCTATTTTTCAATTTTTCTGTGTTTCTATGTTTTCTATAATCCATATCCCTCCATTCCCTACGTATCCATGTGCCTATCTAAAACCCTCTTGAACACCCCAGTCATATCTGCCTCCACCACCACCCATGGCAGTGTGTTCCAGGCACCCACCACCCTCTGTGTAAAACACTTGCCCCGCACATCTCCTTTAAACTTTGCCCCTCTCACCTTAATACTATGCCCTTTGGTGTTCGAATTTCCCACCCTGAGATGAAAGGTTCTGACTATCTCTGCTTCTCATAATTTTATATACTTCCATCAGTTTTCCTCTAACCTTTGATACGTTCAGAGGGGAAAATTGCTTCTGACTGGTAGAATTATGAGTAACTGGTTTATATATTCACACAAAAATATATTAAGAGGAGCTTAACATAAAAAGCGACTCAATAACTTGTTCCACTGCGCCTTGTTACAAAGAAAACTGACAAATGGCTGTGGAAATATGACCACAGCAAACCTTTGAACAAATGCCACAGTGATGTGATTGGTATCAGCCTCCTAACAAATGTATTTTGTGATTTTTTTTTATTGCTAGATTTCTGGTGGAATTCAATCTGTGCAGTTGGTGGAATTCTGACTTCACAGTGCAGGGTAAGTTTGAAGACTGTGTCTGCAGAGTTAAATTGTCATCTGCAAACAGTCTTTCCATGAAACTGTCAGTGTGACATGGATCTGAGCCCTGGTCGTACAGCACGGGAACAGGCCCTTCAGCCCGACCTCTCCATGCCGACCAAGATGCCGAACCTAAGCTGGTCCAATTTCTCTTTTCTAGCCATGCACCTGTATAAATGTCTTTCAAATGCTGTTATCGTACCTGCCTCAACCACCTCCTCTAGCAGCTCGTTCTAGATATCCATCACTCCAGGTGAAAAGGTTACCCCTCAGGTTTCCAAGAAATCTTTACCCCCTCTCCTTAAACCTATGTCCCTGGTTCTTGATTCTCTTACCCTGGGATAAGGACTGTGTATTCACCCTATCCCTCTCATGATCTTGTACACATCTATAAAATCACTGCTCATCCTCCTGCGCTCCAAGGAATAAAGTCCCAGTCTACCCAACCTGTCCCTGTAGCTTGGACCCTGGGGTCCTGGCAACATCCTTGTTAAATCTTCTCTGCACCCTTTCCAGCTCAGTCCCATAGCAGGATGACCAAAGCTGAACATAATGGCCCTGTCCCACTGTACAAGTTCATTCAAGAGCTCTCCCGAGTTAAAAAAAAAATCAAACTTGTGGTAAGCACGTAGAATGAACGTAGCGGGTACGTCGGAGCTCGGGGACGTTTCTTAGCAGCTCATAACGCTAACGGCAGGTACTCGGGAAGACTCGCTAACGGTAGGTAAGCTCAGGAAGACACGTGAAGATTTATCAACACGATGAAAAATGTCCACGAGAGCCCCGAGTACCGACGAGCGGCCATTACCGTAAATCTCCGAGTTTGAATCAGGAGAAACTCAGGGAGAACTCTTGAATGAACTCGTACAGTGGGACAGGGCTTTTATACTCCAAATCCTCGTCACCAACGTCTTGTACATCTGTGCCAACATCTATACTCCATTCCCTGACTGATGAAGGCCAATGTGCCAAAACCTTTCTTTACCACCACGTCTGCTTGTGTGTGTCTGCACTTGTGCGTGGGTGTGTGCGTGTGTGCGTGATTGCGTGTGCATGCGTGTGTGTGTATGCACTTATGCGTGGGTGCGTGAGTGCGTGTGTGTGCGCGCGTGCGTGTGTGCGTGTTGTAATCTCATGTATTACATTAAACAAGTACCACACTTCCTTCACTTACAGACTTAAGTGGTTCTATAAAGGTCGGGAAGCTTTGATCACCATTTTACTGACAGCCACAAGTATTTCATTTATCCGTTCTAAGCCAGGTATTTATCAACCATTGCTGGTAATTTCTGTTTGAACCACCCAGATTCTTACTCTTGGGACCAGTTTAATTACATGTTTAGACACCTACAAGAGCAGGTGTTAGTATCAACTAAAGAACTAAGCGGGTCAGGTAGCATCTGTGGTGAACATGGATAGGTGACTTTGTCAGCTACATGGGTGCAGGCTGAGTTGTAATATTTTGGCTACACAGGTTCATTATTACAGGTTTCTTTCTTTGAAATACAACTCATTTACCTCTGCTACTGCTCTGTTTTTACCGCCAGTCTCATTTTTCAAATGATTTTAAGTGCTCTATACGACCTTTGAAATCACTTAAGGGAGTGTGTCCCACTCAGGCGATTTTTTAGGTGACTGCCAGCGACTAGGCTGTCGCCACACGGTCGCCGGGGTGTCGCCTGTATGGCCGTGAGTCGTCTCCTCAGTCACCCAAACAGTTGTAGCATTTTTCTGGTCACCGCTGGATTTTGAAATGTTCAAAACTTTTCAGCGACAATCGGCGACGGTGGGCTTGTCGTAGCTTGTCTTCTCCTGACGTAGGTGCTGTCATAGGTTGTCGCCAGGATGGCGTAGTTTGTCGCTAGGTGACGTACGTTGTCACCGGTGCTGACTTCGGTGAATTCCATTGTCGTAGTCGCTGGGAGTCGCCTAAGAAATCGCCAAGTGGGACAGGCCCTTTACTCCAAGACTCTGGATCACATGGACAGTAGCTTCGCCATTACCCTGTTATACCCAAACATTTAATGAATCTGTTTTCACCACTTTCGTCGTGCAATTTAAAGCATAAGACCATAGGTCATGGGAGCAGCATTAGGCCATTCAGCCCATCAAGTCTACTCTGCCATTCAATCGTGGTTGCCCCATCTCTCCCTCTCAACCCCATTCTCCTGTCTTCTCCCTGTAACCTTTGACACCCATACTGATCAAGAACTTGTCAATCTCTGCTTTAAAAATACCCAATGACTTGGCCTCCACAGCCATCTGTGGCAATGAATTCCACAGATTCACCACCCTCTAGCTAAAGAAATATCTCCTTTATAAAGGAACATTCATTTATTCTGAGGCTGTGCCCTCCGGCCCTAAATTCCCCCATAGAAACATGGATACATAGACAATAGGTGCAGGAGTGGGCCATTTGGTCCTTCGAGTCAGCACCGCCATTCACTGTGATCATGGGTGATCATCCACAATCAGTACCCCGTTCCTGCCTTCTCCCCATATCCCTTGATTCCGCGAGCCCTAAGAGCTCTATCTAACTCTCTTTTGGATGCATCCAGTGAATTGGCCTCCACTGCCTTCAGTGGCAGAGAATTCCACAGATTCACAACTCTCTCTGTGAAAAAGTTTTTCCTCATCTCAGTCCTAAATTGGCAACCCCTTATTCTTAACCTATGGCCACTGGTTCTGGACTCCACAACATTGGGATCATGTTTCCTGCATCTAGCCTGTCCAATCCCCTAATAATTGTCCCCTCTTCTAAATTCCACTAGTGGAAGCATCCTCTCCACATCCACTCTATCCACTATTCTTTGCATGAGGAAATCTGCAGTCTAGGCATGGAGTGCGAAGGACGGTCTCCACCAGGATCGCATCACCCCACTTACAGAAGAACACTTGACTTCACCATTTTGCAGAGTGGCCAAAGTGCACTAGATACGCACAAGGCTTACACCACATGAAGGGGAGCAAGCTAATTGAATGCAGATGCCAAATAGTAAAGTGGATCACAGTGCATAAATATTTAAAATCTTTATTTTCATCCTAGTTTACTCTTACTTCTTTAAGCATGGAATTCCATTTTATGGGACATGAAGATGAACCGAGCTGATACTTTACAACAACCGTGACCTTCGGTTCATTGTTCCTGCTAATCTTAAAGCAAAGATTATCCAAAAAAGGACGTGACTTTCTTTCAATGAGTTAATGTTGGTGGGCGTGATGATAAGTATATGAATAGTTTGATTGTCTGTGCTGGGCTATGAATCATTTTTGGTTTATTTTAGTGGCACTTTGCTGCCTTCTTTCAGTGTCTTTGAAGTCCAGCTTTAAATTAAACGGCCTGTTACAACTCCAAATTCACCGCCGTTTTTCTAATGGTTACAAATATGTGGCGACTTTTAGCTCCATGCCTTACTGATAGCTTTGAAATGTAAACATTTCTCTTTGTAGACCACTTCAGCTCATCGTCAGATGACAATATTAAAATTAAATGTTTATAGTTCAGAACCATTGTTGAATCACATCATGAAGTTTATATGTTTAGTTATGGACATGCATCGTCTCAGTTTGATGCTGAGAAAGATAGATGGAAGATTTGAAAATACCAATCGCAAGAAGAGTCTCGACCCGAAACGTCACCCATTCCTTCTCTCCAGAGATGCTGCCTGTCCCGCTGAGTTACTCCAGCATTTTGTGTCTATCTTCGATTTAAACCACCATCTGCAGTTCCTCCCTATCTTCGGAAGATAATACTTCATCAGTTAATGTAAGTGTAGGTGTGGTGGGTTAGAGGTAGAATTGCTGCCTCACAGCGTCAGATCCGGGTTCGATCATGACTGCTGGTGCTGTCTGTACGCAGTTTGTACATTCTCCTGTGACCTGCGTGGGTTTTCTCCGAGATCTTTGGTTTCCTCCCATACTCCTCAGATGTACAGGTTTGTAGGTATAAATGTAATTGTCCCTAGTGTGTGTAGGATGGTGTTAGTGTGCGGGGATCGCTGGTCGACGTGGACTCAGTGGGCCGAAGGGCCTGTTTCCGTGCTGTATCTTTAAACTAAACTAAACTAATGAACCCATTGAATTGCATTGTGCAACGTAGGATCAGCTGATCAGCCATCTTTCAATGCTGGGCGTATTCAAAGTACAAACACAAGAGACTGCAAATTCTGGAGTCTGAAGCAAAACACTCTAAGTGCTGGATTAGTAGGGAATGGAGTTTAGTTTACAGTTTATTGTCACCTGTACTGAAGTACAGTGCAACAACTTGTTCACTGTCGGGATATGGATTATGTGCAGGTAGATAAGACTTGGTCATGGCATCATGTTTGGCACAGATATTATGGGCCGAAGGGCCTGTTCCTGTGCTACAATGCTCTATGTTCTATGAACCCAACAGGTCGGGCTGCATCTGTGGAGGGAACGGGCAGAGAACATTTTAGGTTGAGATCCTTCATCTCTTAAACGTATAATCCACCATCAATCTTCCTGCAAATAGAATAAACAGAGCAATTTAGAATAATTAATTGTATATTAGACGACAGTTAATGCTTTACAAATGGAAAGAACACGATTGTGTCAGACTAGGTTCATTCGCAGTTCAGAGTATAGAACATCTTTATGAAGGATTTAGAGAAGGTTTCAAACAGATTTGCCTTGTTTACAGTGGTGCTTTAATCATGTGTCGATGCACAGAGATTCCTGCCTAAACTGACAACTGATTGTGATTGTAGATGAAACAGTATGACAGATGTGACAATGAGGAGACATTGTCCATGGAGCCAAACACCCTGACTGACTGCGTTTAAGTCGTTTTCTTGTAAGCAAGAAAGGCAGAAGCTCAGAGTGCTAATCTTTATGCCATTACTTTCTTAGAAAATCACTTTGTCAATTTTTTCCCCCAGAAATTACAATTGTTGAAAAGTGAAATGGGAAAACAGTACAGAAGTTTCATTTTTCATTCAGAAATTGTCTGACATTTCCAGCTTCATTGAGTTTCCGTTTATAAAATCTTCTCTTGAAAAAGTTGCCTCCAATAGGATCAATAATTGTAAATGCTCAATTTAAATCATGGTTGCAGACCAATGGACTTCAAAAGCTAAATGGAACCTGCTAAAGAATTTGGACTATCAGTTATCCGTCCTACCACAAAGAACAATAGCGGACAATCTGCATCTTTTATGCTCTGTTCCTGTGAATCATTACTTTGGACTAAACGGTCTCATTACTAATTACAGTAGGAAAGAACAGCAGATGCTGGTTTAAACCAAAGACAGACACAAAATGCTGGAGTAACTCAGCGGGACAGGCAGCATCTGTGGAGAGAAGGAATGGGTGACGTTTTGGGTCGAGACCCTTCCTCAGACTTGAGCTTCGACCCAAAACGTCACCCATTCCTTCTCTCCAGAGATGCTGCCTGTCCCGCTGAGTTACTCCAGCATTTTGTGTCTACATTCACAGGACTGTGCTCTGAAGCTGACACATGGCTCAGCATTGATGCTCTCCTCTCCAGAATACCCTACACAGCACAGTAAGGCCCTCTAAGTTCCATTACATTTATTGTTTGAGAAACGTCTATTGTAGAGTTCTTTTGGATGGGAAGGAGATATTTGAATTGGCTTCACTCCTAATCCCAGAATATTGTTTTTCTCCACATTTTTGATGTGGGTTGAATTTAGAAAAAAACTGCACAAATATGGGATAGTTCACGGATTAATTCTTAGGTTTTTCACCACTTAATGGCATAGTTGAGGATGTGGTCATCGAACCCTAGCACTCCCCACAGACCTTGGAGTCTGACTCACTTGTAGCCACTCACAATTTTCAGACGCTCAAGTCAAGATTGTCATATTTAGCAACAATGGAACGATGGAGTTCTTACGTGTAGCAGCACAACAGGTCTTTAAACACAATACACAGATAATAAAATAATTCAATCAATAGTGCCAATACAACTGCAAAAATAAACCCGGAAATACTATCAAAAGTAACAAGTGTATGAAAGGAGTAACATGCTTGGATGGAGTGGATGTGGAGAGGATGTTTCCGCTGGTGGGTGAGTCTAGGACTAGAGGTCATAGTCTCAGAATTAAAGGGAGCTCTTTTAGAAAGGTGGTGGGGAGGAACTTCTTTAGTCAGGATGTAATGAATCTGTGGAACTCATTGCCACAGAGGGCTGTGGAGGCCAAGTCAGTGGATATGTTTAAGGCAGAGATAGACAAGTTCTTGATTAGAACGGGTGTCAATGGTTATTGGGAGAAGGGAGGAAAATGGGATTAGGAGGCAGAGATCAGCCATGATTGAATGGCGGAGTAGATTCGATGGGCCGAATGGCCTAATTCTACTCCTATAACATGTGAACTTGTGAACTTGTGGTGTGCAGAGGTGCCCTAAAGAAGATGTTAAAAACAGCAAGTGGATTTCAGCAGAAGTTCCCTTTGCTTGATTAGCCTCTGTAACTCCAGTGAGAGACAGAGAGTCAGTGAAACAACTTTCACCCAGACAGTTGTGAATCTGTGGAATTCTCTGCCACAGAAGGCAGTGGAGGCCAATTCACTGGATGTTTTCAAAAAAGCGTCAGATTTAGCTCTTAGGGCTAACGGAATCAAGGGATATGGGGAGAAAGCAGGTACGGGATATAGATTTTGGATGAACAGCCATGATCATATTGAATGGCGGTGCTGGCTTGTAAGGCTGAATGGCCTGCTCCTGCACCTATCTTTCTATGTTTCTATGGTTCCAGGTTTTCTGGGATCCTGCTCCCACGTTAGGACAGGTAATCAACAGAAATCATTCCTGACTTCAGGCCCTGGGAGTTTCAATGTGGAGATTAGCAGTGGGACCTTCCCACTCTGAACAAAGAAGCAGCAGCAGACCAGAGGCATTGTTCAACATGCAATGTTCTGTGTGGGAAGAAACTGCAGATGCTGGTTTAAACCAAAGATAGACACAAAGTGCTGGAGTAACTCAGCGGGTCAGGCAGCATCTCTGGAGAACAAGGATAGGTGACGTTTTGGGTCAGGTCAGGTGTGTGAAGTAGGGTCCCAACCCGAAATGTCACCTATCCATGTTCTCCACAGATGCTGCCTGACCCACTGAATTACTCCAGCACTCTGTGTCTATCCTTTATCTGCAATCTAGCTCAGGTCATAAAGTATTTGATATTTACATTAACAGGTAGTAACAATTACAAATAATTTGCCAGCATTAGCTGGTAAATGTTTACAGACTTTATTTTATCTCCCAATTTAATAGATGATTTTCTCAACTAGGGTTAAGGCTGATGTAAAATTTAAGATGAGATTGTCTGTGTAAATAAGCAATTTACAAACTCTAAAAGTGTTCAACACATTTTAATGATAGCACAAGGTATTACATACATCCTCAAATACTGGCTACATTCTTCTAGTGAACCGTATCCAGGAAGGGGAAGGCGTTATGATTGATGTTAACTAGGCGGGGTTAATGGTACTGAGGTAACTATGTTATTGGTTGCATGCAAAACCATCTACAGTCCGCTATTGTTCTTTGTGGTAGGACGGATAACTGATAGTCCAAATTCTTTAGCAGGTTCCATTTAGCTTTTGAAGTCCATTGGTCTGCAACCATGATTTAAATTGAGCATTTACAATTATTGATCCTATTGGAGGCAACTTTTTCAAGAGAAGATTTTATAAACGGAAACTCAATGAAGCTGGAAATGTCAGACAATTTCTGAATGAAAAATGAAACTTCTGTACTGTTTTCCCATTTCACTTTTCAACAATTGTAATTTCTGGGGGGAAAAATTGACAAAGTGATTTTCTAAGAAAGTAATGGCATAAAGATTAGAATGATCAAGTTTATTTTTAAACTAAATCTGGTACCAAAGAGAAGCAGCTGGCTTGAATTTGAGAGTGGTGGACATCTGATACGCTCTATATCTTCACATGCAACTGGGGAATATCATGTTGAAGAGCAATGGAACCGAACCACCACAAGGTGGCAAAAGGAATGCATTGTACATGGTCCTCATTAGTTCAAGCCATAGTCGTAGAATCATACAACTTGGAAACAAGCCCACCGACCCACCTCACCCACTCCGACCAACTACACTCGTCCAGAGACAGACACAAAAAGCTGGAGTAACTCAGCTGGACAGGCAGCATCTCTGGAGAGAAGGAACGGGTGACGTTTCAGGTCGAGACCCTTCAGTCTGAAGATGAACCATGGACTGCCTTTGGATGCAGCAAGGACTTTGGGCTTTTTAAAAACTCTTTTCCACTAGACTTTCCCCCAGAGGATGGTGGGTACCAAGAACGTGTTGGTGGTGGAGGCAGCCACGATAGTGGCGTTTAAGGCGGCTTTACATAGACACATGGGTATGCAGGAATGGGAGTTGTTTAACACAGCATCATGTTTACTATATATAATCTACATGTACTGGCCCACCACCCATTTTCCGGCACCCTTGGTTCCAGAGTCTTGCTGTATTATCCGTATTGCCGGACCAACACGGATAATACAGCGGTGGAAGTCGGCGATGGGAATGGATCTGCCGGCTCCGGCCAGGCCGGAGTTCCAGAGCCCCGGCCACAGAGGGGCAGATTCCACCCGCCGATCGGCCGCGGAAGTCCCAATGAGGTGGAGATCGCCCACCTCACCCGGCCTAGGCGACATTTTTTGTGGAGATTTCAAATGCACTCTCGTAATGTTGTCTGGATAAAGGAGGTGCCGGACCAGCAGTGGCTGGAATATGAGTGGTGGACCTGCGTTAAACAGTGTGTTGTGCTGCATGTGGCAATTAAACACTCACCGCTCTTGGCTAGCGTTTGACAGCATTGCATAGCATGACCATGAACTCCACCGTGACCTCCGCTATTGTTTCTGCACCTTTCTTGCAGCACAAAGATCGAAGCAGGTTCTGCAGCCGTGCGACACTGAGTACGCTGCCTTCTTGTCCGAGCGCACGATAAAGGAAACAATGGGAGCGATCAGCTGCGACGCCTGTCACAAGTAAGGCCATTCCAGTTTCTCTTCCAGCTTCCCCACCATCAGCAAGTGTCCAGTTAATTTAGTTCAGAGATGCAGTGTGGAAACAGTCCCTTCGGCCACCGAGTCCACACCGACCAGCGATCCCCGCACATTAACACTACCTTACACACACAAGGGACAATTTTACATTTACCAAGCCAATTAACCTACATCCTGCACGTCTTTGGAGTGTGGGAGGAAACCAAAGATCTCGGAAAAAACCCACGCAGGTCACAGGGAGAACGTGCAAACTCCGTACAGACAGCAGCCCTAGTCGGGATCGAACCCGGATCTCTGGCTCTGCAAGCGCTGTAAGGCAGCAACGCTAACGCTGCACCACCGTGCCACCCTCTGCAAGTCGCAAACTAATCTACTGGGTGAATATCTAAAGTAATCATCAAGTTCCATCCTGCCCATACATTGATTATATAATTGTGGGTCCCCGTTAAAATGTGAGTACCTGTACTGGGCATGTTGAAGCTGCGGTGACTTGGTGCTCCATCAAAGATCCACACGTCATCGGCCTTCAGGGAATGCATTTGGGCGCAAACTCGCTTCTACATTTAACTTGTTTTGTCTGGGGTAGAATGCCTCCACTCCACCTGATCACAACAAACACATCACCAGATAGTCACAGAGTGCTGGAGTAACTCAGCGGGACAGGCAGCATCTCTGGAGAGAAGTTCTATATCTCTCTACATCACCGTCTACATCTCCCCTGTGTAAATTTCCCCTCAGTGTGTAGGGAGTGGATGAAAAAGTGGGATAACGCAGACCTAGTGTGGGCCTGTGATTGATGGTGGGGATGGACTTGCTTGGTTGAAGGGCCTGTTGCCATGCTGTATCTTTTGGCTCGAAGGGCCGAATGGCCTACTCCTGCACCTATTGTCAATTGTCTAACAGTCAAGATATCAACCTATAATTGCCACATACGTAGTCAGTTAATTGTGTGGGATTATTTCATGGTGTTGTTTTCACAATAAAGTAATATTTTTATATATCGTGTAATGATTCAGTGAACGGGTTATTAGTGAATGCTTCTGTTTCTGAACTGGTTGAAAGGTTTCTGTGCAGTTGCCAAACAGCTTGTGGAGATGGCCATTGCCAGGTGCATCTCTGGTATGAATGCTATGGAATGAAGGGATATGGGGAAAAAGCAGGAACGGGGTACTGATTTTGGATGATCAGTCATGATCATATTGAATGGTGCTGGCTCGAAGCACCGAATGGCCTACTCCTGCACCTATTTTCTATGTTTCTATGCTACTTGCAACTTACCAGACCATGCCTGAATGTTGCCCCTTGGACAGGTAGGTGGACAGGAAAGATTTAGAGGGATATGGACCAAATGCGGGCAAATGGCACTAGCTTGGAGAGGCATCTTGTCTGGCATGGATGAGTTGGGCCGAAATACCTATTTCTGTGCTGTATGACTCTGGGACTGATTGCATTTATTTTATAGCATGCAGTGTTGTAAATACGGGTTTGCGGGATACAGGTTTGCTTTTAGTAAAGTTAATATATCCTCAGCGGGTGAGGCAGCATCTATGGAGCGAAGGAAATAGGCAACGTTTCGGGTCGAAACCCTTCTTCAGACATATATCCTGCGCATATTTATGATTTGTCCTTTGCCCTGTTCACATCCACAAGTAAGCAAGTACTCTAGTGATTCAATGGCTGCTGTCTGATTTAAGGTGAGCAAGTGCTGGGCTTCTATCAACTTTCAATCCCAATAGTTTCCCAAACATTGTGTTTTGGTTAGGGTGCCAGTTTTGGTCATTTGATGTCCCCAGTGTTATTCTGAACACCTATACCATGGATCTGTGGGTGTAGTGGCCCACTGAGTTACTCCAGCTTTTTGGGTCCATCTTAGTGTGCTGGAGCTGAGTTTAGATTATTGTCACGTGTACTGAGGTACAGTGAAAGGCTTGGGTCGTGTTGCTGTTTGTTCTGGAGCTAGTCAAACAAACAATAATAATGCAATAGTAATAACAACAATAATCTATGTAGTTCAGAGCTTGTTTGGAGGTTGTAGTGTTTAATAGCCTGATGGCCGCAGGGAAGAGGCTGTTCCTGAACCTGGACGTTACAGTTTTCAGGCTCCTGTACCTTCTTCCCAATGGCAAGGGTGAAGTGATTGTGTGGCCAGGATGTTGGAATCTTCAGCAAAGCACAGAGTACTGGAGGAACTCGATGGACCAGGCAGCATCTGTGGAGGCCATGGATAGGTGATGTGATCCATTGGTTTTGAGATGCTTTGCCGTGTCTTTGGCCTGATGCCGTTGTGGTTAGCACGCATGTAGCCCTGGATTACTGGGCTAAAACTCAGCATTTCAGCTGTGCCTTTTGCCACTTTCCTCAACCTAACCAACAAAGCATCAACCTCTGCCTGAACATATCCACTGTCGGCCTCCACAGCCGTCTGTGACCATGAACACACTTGCTGCTCTCCAGCTACTTCCAGATATACAGAGGATGACGAAGCTGAGGGAGGGTGGTGGGCGACGGTCACCACAGCTCTTGCCCTTCTTCACCCGCAGAGTTGTGAATCTATGGAATTCTCTGCCACAGACGGTAGTCGAGGCCAATTCACTGGATGTTTTCAAGAGAGAGTTAGATTTAGCTCATCGGGCTAACGGAATCAAGGGATATGGGAGAAAGCAGGAACGGGGTACTGATTCTGGATGATCAGCCATGATCGCATTGAATGGATCATGGCGGTGCTGGCTCGAAGGGCCGAATGGCCTACTGCTGCACCAATTGTCTATGTTTCTATGCTACACCTGATGCTCTGCTGATTTACTGAAGGCTCGTCCACTAACATGGGTTCTCTAATGAACAGTGGACATTACAATCTGCTCCGCACTGCTGGTTAATATCTGCTGCCTGCAGGAGGAGCTTTAACGCTGTTATTATATGGTTATGAAATGATCTCTCTGCACCAGTAGGAACCGGCCACATGCAGGAGTGTGAATCGGGCGTGTGGATATATACAGTTGTAAAGACAGACGTACAATTGTGTGTATGTGGTGTGAAGATGGGGTGTGAATAATGTGTGAAGATATTGTAACTATCTTGTGTCATAGAGTGATACAGCGTGGAAACAGGCCCTTCAGCCCAACTTGCCCACACCGGCCAACATGTCCCATCTATGCTAGTCCCACCTGCCTGCGCTTGGCCCCTATCCCTCCAAACCTGTCCTATCCATGTACCTGTCTAACTGTTTCCTAAATGTTGAGATAGTCCCAACCTCAACTACCTCCTCCGGCAGCTTGTTCCATATACACTTTGTATGAATAAGTTATCCCTCAGATTCCTATGAAATCTTTTCCCCCTCACCATGAACCTATGTCCTCTGGTCCTTGATTCCCCTACTCTGGGCAAGAGATTCTGTGCATCTACCCGATCTATTCCTCTCATGATTTTATACATCTCTATAAGATCACCCCTCATCCCCTTGCGCTCCAAAGAATAGAGTCCTAGCCTATGGTGTGAGAATATTGTGTGAAGATAGTATGAATATTGAGTGAATATTGTGTGAATAAAAAGACAAATGTATGAATATAAACAATTGAAAAGGTCATGAAATATGAGGCAGCAGCTCTGCCGCTGTGCCACCGTGCCGCTCTAAAGCAGATGTGCGGGGAGAATTCTTTATACGAAGGTTGGTGGATGCCTGGAACGTGCTGCCAACGGTGTGGTGGGGGCAGATACAAGAGTGGTATTCAAGAGCCTTTTGCAGAGGCACATGGATATACGTATGGTGGTGGAGGTAGATATGAGAGTGCTGTTTAAGAAAGAGACTGTTAGGTGGGCACACGGATATGTAGGCAATGGGGGATATGGACCAGGTGCGGGCAGCACAGACAATATGGACCGAAGTGCATGTTCCTGTGCTACGACCCGAAACTTCACGCATTCCTTCTCTCCAGAGATGCTGCCTGACCCGCTGAGTCACTCCAGAATGTTGTGTGTACAGTATCTTTGTTGTGAAGCAGCTATATCTGCAGTTACACACTAGGCTGTTCTATGTTCCACAGAGCAGCTGGTTGGAAGGTTGACCTCATACAATACGATCTCTTCTTCTTCTTGTGTATGGCATGCACAGCCTACAGTTGTAGGACAACTTGTTCTATATGATCATATTTGATTGTGCACGCTGGGTTTAACGCATTTGTCGAAATAGGGCGATGTGCAAAGATTGGGGAGCAGGGGTAGGGGAGTCAGTCTACCCCACAACAGAAGGGGGAGGAGTTGTACAGTTTGATCGCCACAGGGAAGAAGGATCTCCTGTGGCGTTCTGTGCTGCATCTTGGTGGGACCAGTCTGTTGCTGAAGGTGCTCATCAGGTTGACCTGTGTGGCATGGTCTCATGCTGCTAGCTCCACACTTGTGCTGGTGGTATGCATGCTTTTATCCCCTGTCCTATGTTATTTGGATTTTGCCCGGCCTTCCCTTGCTGCTGCCAAGATACCTGGAGGTTCTTCCCACATTTGGACCCAGACCCCACCACCTTGCTGCGGCTGAGCTGGCAGTGCACCTTGCCCATGTACTTGTGTGGCCAAGGTTATAGGACGCATGTCCGTCTGAAATCCTTGCTTCAGAAAAATATGAATGCTTGACAAAATGCCAGATATCCCATGACCATAATCCTGACCCCTAACATCGCCTCTCCATTCCCTCCACAAGTGCTGCTTGACCCAATGAGTTCCTCCAGCACTTACAAGCTTCCAGCACCTGCGGTTCCTTGTCATAGAGTCACAGAGCGATACAGCACGGAAACAGGCCTTTCGGCCCAACTTGCCCACACTAGCCAACATGTCCCTGCCTCACTAGTCCCACCTGCGTGCGCTTGGTCCATATCCCTCCAAACTTGTTCCATCCATGTACCTGTCTAACTGTTTCTCAAATGTTAGGACAGTGCTTGCCTCAACTACCTCCTCTGGCAGCTCGTTCCATGCACCCACCACCCTTTGTGTGAAAAGGTTACCCCTCAGATTCCTATTAAATCTTTTACCCTTCACCTTAAACCTATGTCCTCTGGTTCAATGCATCTCCATACAATGCATTTCGTCACATTGGTTGACTCAATAAGGTGTCACTTTGCAAATGTTACATTAACTACAGCATCACGCTTAAAAAGCATTGCATTTCAATATTGCCCTTTGTGGCAGTGTGATTGATATTGGATCATTAACCTATGGGCTGCGTTGATTCCAGCCGTTAGTCACAATTCCCACACACTGCATTTTAATATAGATATATCAGCATTGATGAATTTTCAAAATCAGCTCATATCTTGAGCTTCTAGTTTCAGATTCAGTTTCAGTTCAGTTTATTGTCACGTGTAACGAGGTACAATGAAAAGCTTTTGTTGCGCACTATCCAGTTAGTGGAAAGACAATACGATTACAATCAAGTTGTTTACAGTGTGTAGATACATGATAAGGAAATAACGTTTAGTGCAAGGTAAAGCCAGCAAAGTCTGATCAAGGATAGTCCGAGGGTCACCAAAGAGGTAGATAGTAGTTCAACACTGCTCTCTGGTTGTGGTAGGATGATTTAGTTGCCTGATAACAGCCAGGAAGCAACTGTCCCTGAATCTAGATTTGTGCGTTTTCACCATTTGCCTGATGGGAGAGGGGAGAAGAGGGAGTGGCCAGGGTGCGACTCGTCCTTGATTATGCTGCTGGCCTTGCCAAGGCAACGTGAGGTGTGGATGTAGTCAATAGAAGGGAGGTTGGTTTGTGTGATGGTCTGGGCTGCATCCACAATTCTCTGCAATTTCTTGCGTTCTTGGATGTAGCTGTTCCCAAACCAAGCTGTGATGTATCCTGATAAAATGCTTCCTATAACAATGTTACAAAATTTTGAGATTTTAAAAATCAAGTCTGCAATTTATCCCATCAGATAAAGCATAAAACGAAGTTTAATTTGACACCTAATTCACTTTCATATCTTCAGTATTAAGAAAGTTATGGCCATTTTCATACTCGGAAATTAGCATCTTGTTCCCCATTGCCTTTCAATTGACTTAACTCAAAAGCTGTGATCTGGAACAGTTAAAAGCCCATAACTTTCTTAAAAATTAAGAGAACTCAATGAAATTTTCAGTTATTATAGATTGAAGCATTCTGAAACAAATATGAAACAATATTACTTGGATGACCTGAAATTAAAGCATATAATTAGTTAGTTATCTAATTGTAGCTAATTACAAAATTCAATGAGTAGATCTAAACATCTATCCATTTCTTAAGAAAAGATAAACTTTTTAAAAATTGCTTAAGTGTCCAAATAACATTCACACAATAATCCACAATATAACATAATTTTTAAATCTCATTTTCAAGAATTTCTGGGCCAAATGGAAGGATTTGAGTGTTTGATTCCTGTAAATTAATGGCCATTTAAATCAACTAGCGAGTGGGTTTTAGTGGAATGCGGTGGATTGGAACGTTGTGGTTAGTGGTGAAGTCGGGAGGAAAAATACTGTTTGTTCATACATTTTTTTGGACCCCATTTTGCAACATGAAAATGTTATTAAAGCCTCCCGAAAAACCAACTTTTAATATAAAAATAAACTATTTACCTTTTTTTCTCCCCTATGCAAAATCCTTCCGGCTGTCGGCGCTCACGGCTTTTGAAGATGATTTTTAAATTACTCTAGTTAATAAATAATTTAGAGCAATTTAAAAATACCTTCATTCATCAAATGTCGGAGCGATTTTTCTTCCGCAACGAAATCGCCCGACATTGATCGATTTTACCTGCCTGTGGAAAAACGGCACTTTAAGCCCGCCCCCCTCTGAAAGGCGCCAAAGTCGCGCACACGGGGAGCGGCAGAACTGCAGCGCTGCTCAAGGTAAGTTTTGTAACATACCTACTTTCTATGGCGCATCTGTAGAAGTTGGTGAGAGTTGTCGGGGACAACTAAGGGAGTAGGAAGGCTTTGGTGTGCCTTCTTGGCCGTTGCTTCAATATGGGTGGTCCAGGAGAAGTTGGTGGTGATATTGTTCCTAGAAATTTGAAGTTTTCGACCATCTCTACTTCGTCACTGTCAATGCAAACTGGGGTATGTGTACTGCTTTGCTTCCTGAAGTCAATCACTATCTCCATTGTCTTGCTGACATTGAGAGAATGCTTGACGCCAGGACACACGGTTCTCAATCTCCTTCCTGTACTCCGTCTCATCATTATCGGATATCCGGCCCACAATGGTGGTGTGGTCTGCCTATTTGAAAATGGAATTAGATTTGCATCTTATGATCAATAACTCGCTCAGAGCTAGATTTACAATCATCTGGTTGCACACAATGAAACATTTTATAAATTTGACCATTTATAGATCATCACAACGACAATTTATGGCATTTACAGGAGATCACAAATAAATGCTGACCATTTGGCCTGGATAGAGTGGATGTGGAGAGGATGTTTCCACTAGTGGGAGAGTCTAGGACAAGAGATCATAGCCTCAGAATTAAAGGAGATTACTTTAGGAAGGAGATGAGGAGAAATTTCATTAGTCAGAGGGTGGAGAATCTTTGGAATTCTTTACCACAGAAAGCTGTGGAGGCCACGTCAGTGGGTATTTTAAGGCAGAGATAGATAAATTCTTGATCAGTACGGG